>OY282560.1:3455478-3952063 GCA_958295665.1 Tipula vernalis
TTTGTAATTTGACTTGACACTTGAAACGACTTCAAGAATATGAATTTTCATACAACGTGACGTAACTTAAGTCACTTTTCCTGAAGTGACACGACTATGGGAATTGGAATGAAAGAATAGGATTGGTGAAATTGAGATGTTAATCTCTAGTTTAGCATTTAAATTTATATTAAAAAGTTTAAGAGTTGAATGTCAAAATTTGTTAAATTACAGAGCATTGTTTTAATATTATTAAATAAAGGTAAAATATCATCAGAATTCGGGATTTGCGAGAATTAAAAAAAAAATTTAATATAAAATTATTTATAATTGAAAAATTGAATTTTTATATTTTTTATTTGACAATTTGTTTAATCATTCAAATTCAAAATGTCAAAATTTGTTAAAAAAATAACTGAATATCAGAACGTAATAAACTAATAAATGTCAACGTTTGAAAACCTTCAAAAATTGTATTCTCGTATTTGGTGTTATTAGAAAAAGTAAATTTACAAAATTTGATGTATTCCAAAAAATAGTGTACCCACCCCCTTTTTACAAGAGAACCCCACTTCCTGAGATATGGACGCAAGATTTGGTTAAAACTTTAAGAGATACAAATTATATTTCAGCATCGAAATTTTAGACGAAAAAAGAAACAGCATTTTGTTAATAGACTTGAGGATTAAAAGGTGGTCGATTGGAAACCGCTCCTGCAGTATTTTTTTCAAATTGAAATAACGGTTCAAGCGATTTCTCGTGTGTCGGTATTCCTCGTAATATTTAAACGATTCTGTGTGAAAGCACTAGTTTCGGCTGGCCACATACAACGTTCTCCAATATGTTATAATTACGATTTAAAAGGTCTCAATAGATACACAATAAGAGTCGATTTCGGCCTAAAACCTGTCGGCCTGACGGTATTATTTGAAATCCGCAAAAATTATGATTCTTCCTAATCTGATTCGAAATGCGTTTAATAGTTATGGATAATATTTTGCATTTACCTAAATCAATTTTATTTGGAACTATCCTTGAAGTAGTTTTATTAATTTTATAAATAATATTTCCATTATAATGCTTGCTTGTAGACCAAAGAAATTAGAAGAATAAAAATGTTTTATTTTATTTTGATTAGTTTTTATTTCCGATTTGTGTCATATCGTAAGTGATAATTATTGGTTGTGGAAAATAGAAATTGCCTTATGAAAGATTTATAGATTTAAAGCAACATTAAATTAAGAAATAAAATTTAAATTTCTTCGGCACAAATAGTTTGTCTCGGCCACCATTTGTCTAATTAATTAAACATACAAAATTTTCTTCAATCAACACAATGTAAATTTGTTGCGGATTTTTTTTTTTTTTTAATTTAATTACATATTTATTTAATTTATTGTTTTAATTGTTCAAATCGCATCAAGGAGCGTAGCATCGAATCCTACCATCAACAATATTGTATTCTTCAATCAACAATTTCGAGTTGTGCTTTCACAAGCCACACCCATAAAATAATAAATACAAAAAATAATAATTAAATTATTTTAATTCATCATTATCACAGAATTAAGAAATAAAAATATATAAAAATTAAGGAAATTAATTAAAAATAAAGATATAAATTTAGTTCTTATTGTGCCATACAAAAATTTATGTAGCTTTTTTTATAAATACCATATATTGAATGTATTGATGTTATTATCTTTAATTAATTTTTTTAATTCAATAATCTTAATTCATCCGCAACAATGTTTTCTTCTTTCTAATTAATTAAATTAATTTCAAAATTCTGTATTATTATAAATTAATTTAAATTTCAAATAAAATTTATGCAAATAAAATATTTTATCAAACAACCAACCACGGTTCACTGTGAAAATTGATGTAATGTTTAATAAATGTTTTTTAAATTATATGGGTAATTTATGAAAAAACTAATCAAAAATTTATCATTTTTTAGCAGGGAGTTTGCCGTTTTTTAATTTGTTGGAGTATTATTCGCTTGAAGGTAATTGATTTTTATTTTAAATATTTAATACATAATTTAAAATAGTACCTCTACTGTGTTTACCTAATGCTTACAAGTAATTTCTTGTTTAAGAAAGATCTTCAATTCCATTTCCAATTTTTCAAAATCGATAAGATAAACATAACTAAAGACAGTCATATTTCTTTTAATTACAGCATCGAAATTAAGTAAACGTCCATCATCTAGAAACAAGCGTGTAGCATTTGCGAATTCTGTCGTTGAATACAGAACAGAGAAAATAGAAGATGATAAAAGTAATCTCAAAATAAGAATTAAAAAGAAGAGCAAACAAGTTAGTCCACACAGAGAAGTAAGTCCACCACCCAGACGACAACATGCAACGGCCAGAAAATCAATACTGAAAAAACAACCAAAACCAAAGGCTTGTTCAGTTGTATTAAACAAATTACCAGAATCAAATAAGCACGTTGGGGATTATATACATACGATGAATGAAGACTCAGGAGAAGAACGTGTAGCATCGATATTAATTCGACGCAACAGTACACATTCAACAAGTCAACTGTGTGACAAAAATCAAAAAGATGAGGGGTATACAGTATGGAGACGGGACTACGTCACCGATTATGATGATGTTGAAACCGAACAGCGCAAATCAAGCAAGAAAAGGAAATCGAAACGTAAAAGAAGTAGGAGTCTTAGCGAGCCACGACGTGGTAATAATAAAAAATCACGAAAACAAGAAATTATAAGACTGCCGCCGATACAACAATTTCGCGTCATAATAAGACCTTTAAATTTAGGCCAATTGATTGTAGACCCGGAGATCGAAATTCAGTTCGAAAATGAATTGGAAAATGACAATGAAATTTATAATAGTTTTCAAATGAATGCCACACGTCAAACTAATTTAACATCGACACCAAAATCGAATAGTGAATCACCCGTAAACTTTGATGATGTTGAGTATAACAATGCGATTAATGAGCCTGAGTTCGTTGAGGTTGATGATAATAATTCTGCTAATGAAGAGGAAATTACGGATGATGAACATGTTCCGATCAAGAACATTAGAGAAGAAATAGGTGCGGGTGACTCTGATCCGATCGAAGAGGATATCGAAGACGATTCAATCGAACAGGATGTCGCAGATGAACCGATCGAAGAAGAACGAATCGAACAGGATTTCGAAGATGAGTTGATCGAACAGGATGTGGAAGATGAACTGATCGAACACGATGCCGAAGATGAATTAATCGCACAGAATAACGAAGATGAACCGAACGATCAGAGTGTGGAAGATGGACCGAACGAGCAGGATATGGAAGAAGAATTTATAGATGATCACGTCCCGAATGATCAAAATGGGTTACTAAAAGAAGACAAGGAAACAGAAATAACTCCAACACCTTCTACTGAATCTCATTTAAGTGCAGAAACTCCAGTTATTAGTACTTCTCGACGTTCACCAGAACCAAATACGAATGATGATGAAACCATTGTATCAACAACGTATGAAATTCAAGAGGATATTGAAACAGAAATTGTTGAAGAATCAATGGAACATGAAATAATTGAGAATAATTCACCTCTTGCTAATGAAATTTTAGAGCGAGGAACTATTTTATCTAAAAAAGTAATGTTTAATGTCTCTTTATCGGACCATGAAATGATTATCTCTGAGACGGCTCAAAGCAATGAACATGAGCCACTAAATACCTCTGGTTGTTCCGAAGAAATTTTAAATACCAACAAAATATTTTCTGAAGGTAGTGATCAGGCGCCTGAAACTTTCCTCGATCGATTAAATGTATCTGAAACTTCAGATGAAATTATATCCGATATGAATATCGGTAGTGATACTCCGAAAAGTGTAGAGCAGTTAAACACCATAGATCGAATGTTAAGTAAAAAACCCGCCAAAGTATTGAAAGCTAATTCATGCCTTGATGATTTGAGTAATTCAAAAATTGTAACCCCAATGCCCGTTCCAAAAAACGGGGAAGGAAAAAACGGAAGGGATTATTCACTAGAAGGAAACGACGACGAAACCCTAATTGATGCAAATAAAAATATAATTGTTATTAAATCGTCGCCAACACACAGCGGCGAAGAAGAATTTTTAATGGAAGAATACATTGACGACGATGAGATTGTGGCCGCCACCGTTAACGTGGCGGAATTAAATAATCATCGCAGTGAAGGTGAACAATCGTGTGCTTCCGAAGAAATTCCAAGTCCACCATTCGAGACTGTGATATCAAAATTAGATGAGAAAGTGTGTGTTGTTGCATCGAAAAAGATGAAAATAGGAACATCATCGCAAATGCAACTAACCGTAAGCGTGCCCATAGAATCCCCTCCGTTTGATGAAGTTTTAGATTTAAAATCATTTGGGACGCTTGAAAACGATTCATCTATTTCGGAAATGGAAAATGTCGGAAAACGAGTCAATGATAATTTTAATGAAATTGATGAGGAAGAGGAAATTGTGCTAAGTGAAACTGATATTGATCTGAATGTTGAAACCGAATCTTCTCAGCCTCTCGATAATCAGATAATCACATCGAATCAAAATGATGTGACCACCACTACAGCGTTGGTGCAAAAGAAGAAAAATCTAGTGCAACGACCTTATAATAGGCACATCAAGATAAATAATAAAAAACGAAACAGCAGCAGTAATTCATCGGGCAGTGATATACCCGAAACTATAGTCAGCTCTACGACTATTACCACAAATCATTTGGTCACAATAGCAAACCCGGTAGAATTTACCGGTACAAATAATTCAAGTACAACCTATAATCTATTTTGTCAATTGAATCATGACGACTGTTCCATGAAAAAACGTCGCGGTCGTCCGAAAGGATCAAAAAATAAGCGAAAGGAAATTACACCTCAAGTATCAACGTTTAATAGATCCAATATATTTCAATATACACCGCTATCGCCACCGCCTCCTATAAAACCAGTACAACGACGACAATCGGTTTTCTACCAGCATCATGAAATTGTGACATCGTCACCCGTGCTGCCTCCTCCCATGGTATATAATAATAATCCGCCATATCGTTCGCCATACAATGCATCGGAAGTATCATTAAACCAAATAAATCGTAACCGTTCGTTACCAATTCAACCGTTCACTAAACATCATCGCATAAATTTTCGATCACCATCGTGTGACTCGGATGAACAACCTCTCATACATTTAAAGCATCATCATCGTCATCAACATCATCTTTCAAATCTAACCGGTCACCAAGGATACGAACGAAAACATAAAAAAATAAAACGAAACGATTCAAATTCACCACAATTTAGCTTGGAAAAGCAATTTGGGACGGAAAAAGATTTATTAGATGCGACCAAAACCTATTTGAAAGTACAAGAGGCGCGTACAATATTTGTGCCAGAGGATATAGACAAGCTGATACAAAATCAAACAACGGTTGATCCGAATATGAAAGTCTCACCAATTACTACAACATATCGGTACGACCCAGGGGGAGAAGGTGGTGGTGGTGGTAATAATGGTGTAATCAGTAATTGTGCTAATATTTTAAATAATAATAGTAGTTCAAGTTTATCCGATCCAATAACGCAAAGTCATCAGTTTGTTAATTACGATACATCATCATCGCCTGAACGGTTGCTAACGCAACATGAACATAATTACTCTAATGATAGGTAGCTACTAGTATACAATTAAATGTATTTTTTTTTCTATATTTTATCGATAAATTTTATATAGTTTAACTTAATTTCTGGTCTTCATCTAAATCATTTCGATTTGTGTTATATTCTGAAAATCGTTAATTATTAATTTAATTTAAAAATTGTTAAAAATTTTTTGTTCGATTGTTTTTTTTTTTTGTTTAGATGAAGACGGAAGGAAACAATATTTGTATGTATGTATAAATAGATGTTGTTTTGAGTAACATTAACAATTTTTTTTCTTTTAGTTAGTTTTTCTTTATTAATTTAATTTCCGAGGGACAATCATTGCGTAACAATCAGGTGAAACTATAAATATACATGTACATTTATTGATAGGTAGGTATGAGACATATTGAATTAAGTTGCATATTATATTATAAATCCAAAATTGTGTACAGAATCTGATTCGATAATGTCAATCTTTAGATTGTTCTGAAAGATTTTTCACATTTTAAATACATATTTAATATAAGAGAATCCAATAAATTTTCTCCGATATTTATACTATTTTAAAACATGTACAATTTTGCAATTTTGACGAAGGTCGATGCACATTGAAAACGGGCGATGAGAACTATATTTTCCGTTTTCACCAAATTATTTAAGAAAATAGTGAAAACCTTAACAAATGGAAACATAACATTTTTAGTAAATGCACGATATTTTAACTATCGTTAGTTTAAAAATTGAGGTGTGGCAAACACAAACAAAAGTCTTTTACGAACGGTTTTTTTTTATTTTTTATACTAAATAGTTTTCTGTAAATCTTAAATTTTTTAGATATTTGCAAAATAAATTTCCTGTCCATGAAATTTGCCATTTCCGGTTGGCCGATTTTTACTTAAATTCACTGGGACCTTCCAATTTATGAAAAAAGCTTAAATAAGAAGTTTCAGTTCGATTGGTTAAACCATCTGGGCTGTAGAGAGGATTCAGATAGACACTATTTCGGAACCCAATTTTTTGGACGCTGGGTACCGAAAAAATCTCAAGGTCGAACATTTTCATGATTACTAACGCAAAAGAAAGTAAAGCACGGATTTTAACAGTTTTTTTACATGATTTAAAAATTATAGTTTTATGTTAGATCAATTGAGTTTAGCAACAAATAGCGCATCAAGTTTAAATTTAGGTATAGAAGGTTGAGTGCTCCGCATAGCATTTATCGGGCGTGAAAAAAAACGGGCTAAGTACACTAGGATGAAATTTAAATATTGCAACTTATTATGTCACTGGTCTAGTACTCAACAGATCAGTTTAAAAATATTTTATTGTATATTTCAAGTGGTTTACCTGAACGTTGCGCGCATACGCTTTGCTATCGCCATTCCGTTCTACTTTGGTTATTGTATTAAGTGTGACAAATGAATTGGACATTTTTTTGGATGTTATATGAAAAATTAAACAGTTTAGCGATTTTGTAAAGTACATACGATTTACAATATTGCTAGAGTGGCTTTTGCGGTCATATTCCTTTGTCATGCTAAATTATCGCACCATTTATAACAAATTTTTCAAAACCAAAACTAATAAAGTTTCCATCTATTTTGATATATTTTATTGCTACCAATTATTATAATAAATTTTTATAGGAATGTATAAATGTGGGGCAAAATTTTTAAATTTGGCTGATCGTAAATTACACGTAGCACTTCTTGGCTTACTTATAATATAATAATATGTTATTAGCTGTTTCATTGTTTTTGCTATTATATACAAATATGCTCTAATTAAAAATTATCGTTTAACAGCTTCCCACATCAATTGCCCCAAGCGCTCTTAAATACATCAAGTTTGGACTATTTACATTTACCATACCTATTAACAGCCCAACAACAATTTAAAGCTCCAATGCAGTATATACACCGATAATTTTTTTTTTAACTATAAATAATATACATAATTGTTTTATAAATATCATAAATAATAAAATAATAATTTTTAACGAATGATTAAATAAAATTTGAATTGGTCTGGTGAGCAAGCATACCACCTCAAATAATTGCGCGATTTTTTAATACTGGTCCAATTGTTCCAAATTTATTCGTCGTTCGTACTAAAAATGTGATTTTATTTAATGATCGTCCACACAAATCTATATGCATAAATTTAATTGTTAATTATGTGTTTTTGTTGTAATATTTAAAAAAAAATCGTAATTGTGATAGGTGATAACCTCTTTTGTTGGTTATATGTAGATATACGCTGTACATATCCCTCATTAAATACAACAACGTCATAATTCTAAATAATGAGATTTAAAATTTTGAATTAATATCATTCGGGTCAAAAATAATATTGGTTTATTTCAGTAGATGAAGTTGCAAATGGGCGCTCTACAGTTGAAAGCCTACGAGAAAGTGGTCCATCTGTAAAACTCAAAATTAATTTTTTTTTAGTTATAACGTTGTTGTATTTAAAGAGCGATATATGAATTCAATAAAACGACATATGTTTAACTAAGTATTATACATACACAAAAAGGTGAGAGTGTGCAAATGTTTAATTTTTGTAGGGGTACTGAGCTTAAAAAAAATTTAACTAAAAGTTACAGCTCCTTATTGAAACCACAAATTTGTGCTGTAACCTTTAATTAAGAATTTTATTAATCAGCCGACTATTCTGTTTTTCTATTCCTTCGTCTTATGTTTACCATTATTCTGAGCAAGGTATTGGTCAAAAAACGAGAAAGAAGTTGCGATTTTTATCTAATTACTAGAAGTACAGTTCTATTCATACGTTTTATTGTTCAGCGTAACCTATGCAGAAGCACATTAACAATTTTAAAAAGTTTCAGGAACTGGCTTAAACTTAAACCATTTGAATGATAATATTTCATAAATATAAAATCTTTTTTATTGCAAGTTATAATAAATAACCGATGCCATTTCCTTTTAAGCCTTCTTAACGGAAATATACAGATGTGTGTACGCCTTCTCACAAAAATAAATTCTGCCTGCCTGAATAACGTGAAGAAAGTCCCACAAAGTTCTATTGTCGTATTATAATAACGTTTTTAAATATCTTAGAACTTTGTTATATTTATTTTAAATTAAATTCAGTATTGAAATTTTTAGATTAATTATATATCGTATCTTTATTTTTATTAAACAAATACTTTTTTAAAATTATAAATAATTTCAAAAAATAAAACTTGTAGTTGGGCTTAAAATGCACATCAGCTGAAATGCTCTAGATGGACTTATAGAAAAAGATTCAAAAATTCTAATTAAAACTAAATTGAGAATTTCACTCAAATAAATAAAACTTAAATTTAGTAAGGTTAATAAGCCACATAGCGCCAGTAGTTATTTCTTATCACAGAGTTGAATTTAATTTTCGATAGTTTCTGTATTATTATCTGAAGCCTGAATACGTATATGTAATTATATAAAATTGTTCAATTGTAAATTAAATACCTAGTTTTAGTATAACATTGTAAAAATCTAAGTCTGCGGAGCTCATTTTTGTAAACATTGAGACCAAATGTCCTTATTCGAGATACCAATGTTTGAAGAAATACTTTCGATGTCCTGGATCATCGGAACTTCCAGTTATATTTTACCAAAGCCGTTTTGCTGCTCGTCGAATGCTTACGTCTTTCAGATTCTCAATTTGATAATCCAGCGAATATTCAATTTCGTTTTTAATGGCGAAAATGGAACACATTTATAGTCAAAGCAAGTTTTCGAATACTTGCTGGTATTTTTTAAATGCCGAATGAGCACATTGGCGAAAAATACACTTTGATGGTTAAATGTTTTTCTATTTGGCAAAGAACCTTTTCGACCTCCTATTATGCTGAATGACAACGCAATGAATAGTTCTTTAAAATGTACTGCAAGTCAGGACGAGTTTTTAAAAATTGTCGCATGTAATTTTTATTTTGCGGTAAGCGCAATGCTATAATAGCATGTTATGCTAAGTAGCATGTTATCTTCCAATACCTTTTCCAAAATTATATTTTCAAATTGTTTGAAACTGGCAGAAAAATAAAAACGGCTCACATTGCAATCTTTTTTGAAATACATACAGGATAGGTCATCCTTGAGTTAGGTAAAAACACGAAGTAAGTAAAAAATAAGAAAAAAAAAGTAAAATAAACATTAAACGAACTAAATTATAGTTTCTTTAAGTAATAACTTATATTTGACGATTGACTGTTATGGGCTGAGTAAACTAAAGTTCTTCTATCTACTCGCAACTACTCATGCTCATACAATGGTGTAGTTTTTGGAAGCTGTTACTTATACCTCACTTCAACTTTAAATTGGTATTCGCTTAGTTGCATTCTACACGTAAAAAACGATATTTGTCACTTCAAACGACGATTGTCGCATTGATCGAATAAGAGAATACCAAAATTTGATTGTCGCTACAAGTGACACGACTAAGGGAATAGGGGTATTCTTCTAGGTAGGATTTATTTTATTTTCGATAGGCATTCTATAGTTTTCCAATTGTCAATAGACAATAGCAAGTACTGTGTCTCCGAGCATTGAATGTTAATTTGAAAAAAATATGCTGCGCCCTTAATATTTTTGTATGTTAACATATGCAAGAAGTTACTGTTTTAATGGTTCAAGACGTAAAAAATAGTTTGTGAATCACTGTTTTAAACCAAAAATAAATAAGAAACACATTTTAAGAAACGCTTTTTTTTGGACAAGAAATTTCCCTTAACTAACTTTAAATTGGTTGTTTTATATAATTAACAATGAAGGCTATTAAGTTAATGGAAGATGTTAAATGTTACGCTGGACATTTTTTATACCAATCACTTTCATTTTTTCTGAAAAAATTGAATATTTTTTGAATATTTGAATCTGATCCAAACAGAGATGTAAAGTTAAATAAAAATTTTTAAAAATTAAATTGAGTACAGGAAAATTCTACTGTTTCTTTAAATCAATTATTTGGTAGTTTTAAGAAGGTATGATAACGCATTTTTCTATGTAAATACTTCAACATTTTTTGATAATTCTGTATAATACAAATTTTTGAAGAATCACAAAAATATGTAAAAATTGTAAATTTAACTATTATTTGAATACTTTATATAAACTTTACAATACACTAAATGAAGGATTTAATGAGTTACTCTTCAAGTCTTCAAAACAAATGTTGGTAAGCCACTTTTATACTAATATTACACTTTCAAAATTTAGAAAAGGTTAAGGTAAGCGTTACAACTTACAATCTATCTTATTTAAAATTTATTTAGTGCGATAATGGTGGCGTCCGGGTAGGTTAAGGTGACGTCTCATGCATAAACGGCAAAACCGGTATTTCAAGCCGCCAAATCTAATTGTTTCATTTTGCAGTATTAAAACTAATTAAAAATAGTTCAAGCCTAAGAGTAACACCTATCACCTTATTTTTATTAAAATTGATTTAATTTCTTGTAATGCGAATTAAATTTGAAATGCTGGTTTGCCATTTGAGCGTGAGGCCAATATGAGAATAGAATTGTAAAATGGCAAAAACAATTTTAGAAAAATATGAAAGCCTGTGGAACGAATCTTGTAGACATCTAAGCGAGAAAGGAAAATATCCTAGGCGTTTTGCGTTGGCCCTAATTTTAGACGGACCCTACTAATTGGCGTAGACTAACATTTTTAACCCAAGATTTAAAGCCACGTGCAAAGCTCAAATGGATCAAACTCATTAATTTAACATTTGTACATATCCCTACAATTATTTTATTAACAAAATAGTTTTTTTTAAATTACTCTTGTGTTGCACAATATACAATTTACTCAAAACAATAATCTCTTATGTCATAACGTTCAATTAACCGTAATACTCTCAATCCCGAAAATGTATGTTCCGTTCCGATGGATAAAAAAACAAAAAACATTAAATGTTTAACAATAGCCACAGATGATTAGATATTAAGATGATTAGAAGCTGCTGTAAACCGTTGTTGCGATTGGTAAATCACAAATTTTCCTTAAAAATTAAAATTTTAAACGATCTTCTAAGAACATCTTTAAATATTGCTTCTGTGCCCAAAACTGTTATGAAATGTAGGTTAATTATGTACCTTCTTTAAAATAAATAAAATTTTTATTTAGTTTTATACAAAATTTAGTTAAAAACAATAATAAATTCTACAAAATTTGTTAAAATTTTTAATTTATAAAAAATTAAAATTAATTTTATCCTAGAATTAGAATATTAATAAATAACTTATTATAACAAACACTATTTTATATACGAAAAAGTTAACTTATTTTTTATTAATTAACTAATTTAGTTAAATAAAAAACTTTAAAGTTTAAAATATTGATCTAGAATATAGATGTACATAAATTATTAAATATAATACTACCTACTCGTACATATGTTAGATGTAATAACTTTTTCATTATTTAAACAAAAATTTGAAATACAATTTTACTACATACTTACATACATGTATCATTATTTATATGATATGTAATATAAAAACTATTATTTTTAATTTTAATTATACGAATGACTGGATTTTAACAAACATTGGCGAACCAAAAATACAAAACTATCCTGTTTAATGTATTATGTATTGTGAAAAATTATAAAAAAAAAAAAAATTAAACATAGAAAGGACAATAAATGATCCTAGATTTAATGATAAAAAAGTATATAACACAGAGTTTTATTATGAGGAGGATTTACAAACATAATTACAAAACATGTCCACTTTAAAACGTTTCACTGCAAATTGTGTTTGAACATGACATCACGAAAAACAAAACAAATTTTTATAACCAAAGCCGTGTTACGCTTACATTTTGTTGCAAAGGATACATACCTATTTGTTGTAGAAGTAAATTTTAAATGTTGTTACGAACTGGGCTTCTGATTAATTTTAAAATCCGCCAATCTTACTTTATTCTCAAATTTGCTTTTTTCTAACGAACGTTGAAATCAAAACTAGGTTCTTAAGAAAGAAAGGAAACACGAATATACTGTTACTGGATTGTGAATAAAACAAAACACTTCAATTTATCACAAACGAATTTATTTATTGAACATCAAAGATTAGTTCAACAGAATTTATTAACAATAATTCACAAAATCACTTTTGATAATATTCACACAAATTTTACTGTTCACTTATAATTTTTATATCACACTAAAGTACTTTTCATGCCAGGCACCTCGCCTCGAAATATTTAGTTTCCACAAATGCGAAGCCGAGACCCTTTCATACCGGTGGCGTTGGCTTTGAACATTCGGTTGCTATCAAATATTTTATTTAGGTCTATTTTACACCTGAAACAAGCAAGAACTGAGATATTCTAAATTTGTAACGTACATATGAGCTAGATTTTTTGGTAAGTATGAAATATTTGTGCAAAAAATGTGATTTGTAGGTTATGTTGAGAAAGCACTTCGCTTTGTACTACTTTAAAATCTCGCAGTCGAGTGTGGAACGCATTGCCTTGGCTTTGTAGATAACTTCATTGCAATATATTTTGTTTTTTTTTAATTATCACTCAAAAATAAATTATTTTTCAACATATTGAATTTATTACTATAAAATTAAACGGTATCAATCGAATAAAACTAATTTATATAATTAGAAAACGAAATAAAAATGTTTTATTTACGAAGCTCAAAGCCTGGTATGAAAAGTACTTAATTCACTTTTTAATATTTACATTGTCGCTTTCCAAATACGAATACTCCAATTCGATCTCGTTCGCTTTTTATATACTCAAACCAAAATTTCTAAGAATTTAGGCTAATAACATGTAGAACATTTGTAGCATGGAAAATTCCATTTGTTAGATGTCACTCTAAGACTACCTCTCACCTAAGCTTGTTCGTCCCGAACAGCCATTTGCTGAAATAATCATGTGGAACAGTCGTGCTCAAGAAAAACATTATGTAAAAAAGGACTGGCCACTTAGGAAAAAATTAACTCCAGGATCTACATATGAACATTGCTCAAGAGAGTCTCATTCCTAGTCATAAAGTCATCCTTCCATCTTTACATATCAAACTTGGCTTATTTAAATAGCTTATCAAAGTAATGAGGGCATCGGAGAGCGCTGCTTTCATGTATATATTTGAGAAATTTTCCAATATTTCTGAAGCAAAAAATCAATGAAAGTGTTTTCGATGGCCCTCAAATAAGGGAACTGATGAAAGATGACGAATTTGAAATGAGAATGACAACTAATGAGAGAGCAGCTGGGAGTAGTTTCAAAGAAGTTCAAAAAAAATCTTGGGGAAATAACAAAGACCCTGATTAGGCGAATATTGTCGACAGACTGAATTTAAAGATCCACTTCCTCTATTCCCAAATTCATTACTTCCCTGAAAATCTGGGGGACTTCGGTGAGGAGCAGGATGAGAGATTTCACCAAGACTTCGTTACGGCTCCCTACTATGAGCATAACTTACTAGCCATTCCTGCTTTGGTCTGGCGCGTGTGAGCTGGATTGCCCAGCTCTGTTCCGTATTCAATTTCATTGACCCATTAATGTTGACTATTTAAAATTAGAAGCTTTGATATACTATGATTGTTCACGTTTATAATTTTATTCCCCTACGAAAAATACTATTCGTGTTATAGGGTGTGTGATAAGTAAGAGGAGAGTGTGCGTGGGTTTTTCTGTGGTTCGATATGCGAGTATTTCTCTTTTCTTTTATCAAAAATATCTATAATTCTTACATCTAAGGAAACTGAATGTGAGGAGATCTACAATAAAAGGCATTCGCGCCAAGCAAATGGAAGATATAAAGTAAGAATTCCATTCAACATCGAGCAATTGGAATCACCTTTACATTGTTCAAAAGAAATGGCTACTGTTCGACTACTGCAAGTCGATTTTTGCCTAATCACAGTGCATGAAGATGACCAGAAATATCAACGCACCTTGTGAAGAAAATCACCTGAACAACAAATAAAGAAGTACAAACTTACCACCCTGACTTACGGTACAGCATCAGCAACATAACTAACCGTGCGAACATTGGAACAGTTATAGCAGGAGATGAAGCTTCTACCTATCGATTTGCATCAGAAACGGTACTGAATGATTTCTATGTAGATGACCTCAATTCTGGAAACAACACACTAGAGGAAACCGTATTTAAATCGAATTGAAGCCGTAATGCCAACCACCATGCCCTGATACAAGTCTTATTGAGATTCTTGAATTCAAACTAGATGACACAGTCAATTTTCTTGGTCTACATTGGAATCCAGTGACAGTGAAAAAATCCAGGTCTAAAACTAAGGTAGCACCAATTAAAACTATCGTGTCAATATCACGACTGGAACTATGTGGGGCTTTGTTACTCGTAAAATTGATGGGGAAAGTCAGTAAAGTATTACAAGTACCAAAATTAGAGGTCAACTTCTGGACTAAGTCCATCATTACTCTATCATGGATTCGAGGGCATTCGCACAAGTACAAAACCTTCGCCGCTAACAGAAAATCAGAAATCCAGAGGAAATCAAGTCCAGCACAGTTGCAACACTTAAGCTCTAAAGAAAATCCTATGCTGATTGTGCCTCTAGAGGAGTTTATCCAACCGAATTAAAGAAACACAGTTTATGGTGGTCTGGTCCTTTGTGGGTTAAATTGACTAGTCAAAACTGCTCACAATAAGCTTCATTCAGTGAGACAATATAGGTCTTGAGTTGAAGCACATAAACCTGTATGAACAGTTAATATGCAGGATCTCTGATGTAAATAAAATAGTCCGCATCATCAGCTACTGTCGACGTTTCATTAGAAGATATTTAAAGAGACCACACGATGATCCTTCATACAGTACCAGACCATCAGGCAAGGAGCTAAAGGAGGCCCAAGAAGTATTATGCAGAATAATTCAACATCAATAATTCCAAGGGGAAATCAGTTGCATACGCAAAATCCTACTAACCCTGGCCTATTTACGAAGGATTTATTGGTTTACAAATGGCAAACATGAGAGTGCGCCCAAGGCTACTAGCAGGCTACAACTGATGGCAGAGAGTGTCAATGGGTAGAGGTGCGTAATCTTACACTATTGTATGCTTTTCAAGCAAGGCAATACACTTGGAGATTGTAAACGTTCAGACTTCAACGCTTTTATAGCAGCTCGAAGCTCGGTCGACATTGGAAAAAAGAAAAACTTGCAGCCTTCAAACAAGCTATTCCACAAGCCCAAGAAATGCTTGCCAAAAGCGGTACGACACGGAATTTTATTTTATACCACCTTCAGCGCCACATTTCGGAGGGCTTTGGGAGGCAGCACTGAAATCCATGAAGCACCACCTAAAGCGAATAATTGGAAAACCCACATTAATATATACGAGGAGCTAGCCACAGTTACCCCTCAAATCGAGCCATGTCTCAACTCAAGGCCTTTAACATCAATATCAGCAGATCCGAATTCTCGTTAATCGCTGCTCCAGAACCAAGCTTACTGAAGGAAAATATAATTCCAGTTCAGCGATGGAAGTTGGTTAAAAGGATTGTTGAATACATCTGGAGATGATGGTCAACCGACTATCTAGCAAGGCTTTAAAGGGGCGGAAAGTGGAACTCCAAACAATTTGAGCCCAGATTAAATAACGTCGTATTATCGAATTATTCAATCAAACGACCAATTATGAAGATAAGCCCTCTTCCTATTAGTTACACAGGAACTGTATAAAATAAACCACACGAGGGCGACTACAACCTGAGGAATCCGGCGCAGCCAAAACCTGAAGGAGATTCGGCATAAACTACACACCAACAACATTTTAAGGAAGCAGCGAAGATCAATGCTGCCCGTGAGTATGTTCAGCCATTTTGATTATAAATATATTATATCGCTAAAGGACGTTTCCTTTTCTGATAACCGTCAAAAAGACATCTCAACTCATCATGCACTAAACGTACTAAAAGTACAATTAGTTATCAACGTATGGAAAAATCCAGTGACTTTAGATTTTTGAATAAAGTGTCTAATTTTGATGATTTTATTACAAATCTTTCAGCAACTATTCAAAAGCACACCGTTAGTTGTAGTTACGAGTAAATCAAACGTTAAATAACCCTGGATTAACAATGAAATCTTAAGCATTATGAAGAACCGTGATAATTTCGCCAAATTAAAACGTATTTACCCGCATAATCTTTACTATATTCAACAATTTCAACAAGCCCAAACGAGCTTATTATTCACATGAGATTTTTAGTGCCATTAATTCTATAGGAAACTTTGGTCAGTTCTTAATGAAGCTATATTTAACAAAATTCCGAAGGAAAATTTATGCACTGAACTTGTATTAAATGGTAGCTCTATCACCAATCGTAGAGGTATAGTGAAAATTATTAATAGTCTCAAGAATAATTTATCTAATGGTCCTGGAAAAGATATTCAACTAACTTTTCTCCTATGCTGAGGGTCAATTGTCGTTCTATGAAAAAAACAACGAGAGAGTTCACGCTCAACTCGCAAAAGTATTATGTGAAAACCTTTACGTAAAAGTATCCATTAAATCATTTTAAGCCACTTTGATAGGCCTGAGAAACCAATAATGCAGATAGACGGCAGTCGTTCGCTCATGAATGTGAAGTTTGTCCGAAATTTGCCCTAACTTTTCTCACTTGAGAATGTATTCGGTTAATACAAAATTTACAAAATTTGAGATTTTTCATATTACCTGAATAAATACCATTTCAAAAAACCATTTGTAATTTTTCAACGTCAAACTATAAAAAATATTTTATTAAATAAGCGGAAAAATAGAATCTGCTTATGTATATACAATATGTACAAAAACACCTAATCAACAAATTGGTAGTAATGTCGTAACAGAAGTGGTCATTAGAAGTAGAGAAGTAGAGTTTTGGGAGACTGGCGAGCACTTATCGCATAGCGTTTGATTCGTTAATGCGTTCTATAAATTTTATGAAATTTTCGAAAATTTTCCTTGACGCTATGTCGAATTATGGTCTTTAGAATTAATCCTTATGGGAGATTCGCGAGCACTTATCGGATAGCGTTGGATTCGTTGAAGTTTACTCTACGATTCTTGAGAGTTTCAAATATTTTTCATAACGCTATCTCGCAGATTCGCGAGCACTTATCACATAACGTTGGATTTATTGAGGTTTTCTCTAAATTTTGTGAAAATTTTGATAAATTTTGTGAATCAACGGTATAGGTATGATAAGTGCTCACGAATCTTCGATAAGGATTACTTCTAGAGACCATAATTTGAGCTAGCGTAATGGAACATTTTCGAAACTCTCTCAAACCGTAGGAAAAATTTCAACAAATCCAACGCTAAGCAACAAGTGCAAAGGAATTTTTTCGAAACTTTCACTATCGGTCTTATCTGAGATAGGTAGGATGAGATAGAGCAGTCTTATCTCTCTCTCTCTTATATTGAGATGGTGAGAGTTTTTAATAAAATACTGATACACTGTGCTTTTGATTACTAATTAAAATATTTGTTAGCTTTTAGCATTGAAAAATTATTCGTGATGGATAAAAAAACAAAAAACATTAAATGTTTAACAATAGCCACAGATGATTAGATATTAAGATGATTAGAAGCTGCTGTAAACCGTTGTTGCGATTGGTAAATCACAAATTTTCCTTAAAAATTAAAATTTTAAACGATCTTCTAAGAACATCTTTAAATATTGCTTCTGTGCCCAAAACTGTTATGAAATGTAGGTTAATTATGTACCTTCTTTAAAATAAATAAAATTTTTATTTAGTTTTATACAAAATTTAGTTAAAAACAATAATAAATTCTACAAAATTTGTTAAAATTTTTAATTTATAAAAAATTAAAATTAATTTTATCCTAGAATTAGAATATTAATAAATAACTTATTATAACAAACACTATTTTATATACGAAAAAGTTAACTTATTTTTTATTAATTAACTAATTTAGTTAAATAAAAAACTTTAAAGTTTAAAATATTGATCTAGAATATAGATGTACATAAATTATTAAATATAATACTACCTACTCGTACATATGTTAGATGTAATAACTTTTTCATTATTTAAACAAAAATTTGAAATACAATTTTACTACATACTTACATACATGTATCATTATTTATATGATATGTAATATAAAAACTATTATTTTTAATTTTAATTATACGAATGACTGGATTTTAACAAACATTGGCGAACCAAAAATACAAAACTATCCTGTTTAATGTATTATGTATTGTGAAAAATTATAAAAAAAAAAAAAATTAAACATAGAAAGGACAATAAATGATCCTAGATTTAATGATAAAAAAGTATATAACACAGAGTTTTATTATGAGGAGGATTTACAAACATAATTACAAAACATGTCCACTTTAAAACGTTTCACTGCAAATTGTGTTTGAACATGACATCACGAAAAACAAAACAAATTTTTATAACCAAAGCCGTGTTACGCTTACATTTTGTTGCAAAGGATACATACCTATTTGTTGTAGAAGTAAATTTTAAATGTTGTTACGAACTGGGCTTCTGATTAATTTTAAAATCCGCCAATCTTACTTTATTCTCAAATTTGCTTTTTTCTAACGAACGTTGAAATCAAAACTAGGTTCTTAAGAAAGAAAGGAAACACGAATATACTGTTACTGGATTGTGAATAAAACAAAACACTTCAATTTATCACAAACGAATTTATTTATTGAACATCAAAGATTAGTTCAACAGAATTTATTAACAATAATTCACAAAATCACTTTTGATAATATTCACACAAATTTTACTGTTCACTTATAATTTTTATATCACACTAAAGTACTTTTCATGCCAGGCACCTCGCCTCGAAATATTTAGTTTCCACAAATGCGAAGCCGAGACCCTTTCATACCGGTGGCGTTGGCTTTGAACATTCGGTTGCTATCAAATATTTTATTTAGGTCTATTTTACACCTGAAACAAGCAAGAACTGAGATATTCTAAATTTGTAACGTACATATGAGCTAGATTTTTTGGTAAGTATGAAATATTTGTGCAAAAAATGTGATTTGTAGGTTATGTTGAGAAAGCACTTCGCTTTGTACTACTTTAAAATCTCGCAGTCGAGTGTGGAACGCATTGCCTTGGCTTTGTAGATAACTTCATTGCAATATATTTTGTTTTTTTTTAATTATCACTCAAAAATAAATTATTTTTCAACATATTGAATTTATTACTATAAAATTAAACGGTATCAATCGAATAAAACTAATTTATATAATTAGAAAACGAAATAAAAATGTTTTATTTACGAAGCTCAAAGCCTGGTATGAAAAGTACTTAATTCACTTTTTAATATTTACATTGTCGCTTTCCAAATACGAATACTCCAATTCGATCTCGTTCGCTTTTTATATACTCAAACCAAAATTTCTAAGAATTTAGGCTAATAACATGTAGAACATTTGTAGCATGGAAAATTCCATTTGTTAGATGTCACTCTAAGACTACCTCTCACCTAAGCTTGTTCGTCCCGAACAGCCATTTGCTGAAATAATCATATTTATTGCCGCTCTTGGTATAAGCGTTGGCACAGCAGTTACAGGTCTGGTGGGAAATGGCCCCACTACATCCATTGCAATTCTCTCGAATGGTGCTCCGACGTTACATTGTTTCATGGTTCAACAACTATCACCGACTATCTACATCCTGCCCAGTAGAATCGTTGATGTATCTTGGTTAGTGTTTTATTAATCCCTAGGTGACCCCCACTTACTCCTCCGTGATACTCTTTCAGTATTTCCACAATCCGGATCTTTGATATCACCAGCAACAATTGCTTCATTTACCCATTCTCTATTCGAAGGCTAATACATTGAGCTCAATAAACCTTGACAATGGGAGTTTTATCCGCGATCTCGCTCCAAGTGGGTCGGCATTCCTTTCCCTTCCATTCCATGATAACCGACAAATCCGTGTCATATAATTGCTCTTTCCTGATCATTTCGTTAGTCCACTCCCCGTTAAGCGGCACTTGCGTAAGCCTTATGTCGATGATGCCTTCCTTTGCTTCAATGTGACCATAATGTTTGCATTCTACTAGACATATACGCCTATTTCGCAGGAGCATTACATAATCCGAACGGCATAACACTAAATTGCCAGTCCGTTACACTCTCTGAACGTTGTTTTCTCGCGATCCTTCTCCTGGACTCCATGTGCCAATAGCTGCTTTGAAGATCTAACATCGAAAATATTCGAGCACCCGATTTGTCTAATGTGTGTTTAATGTGAATCTCATGCTTAAGTCCTTTTTTTCGAATAATACTACTGGTGAGATCCATGGAGTGTCAAGATGGTTCGATTACACCTGTTGCCTGCATATCTGTTACCATCTGGTTGACTTCTTGTTTTGTGAATGGTAACCTCCTGGGTGGTTGACGAATCGGCATCTCTGTTCCTGTATCAATTCGGTACGTTACCATTTAGGTCCTTCCTTTAGGTTTATGTACTGCAGAATATGGACATGTACCGTTTAAGTAATTGATCTGGAGAATTTTTCGGTGCCACAGGAAGATCTTCAGTCCATTTCTGCATGAGTTGTCCCACCATTTCTTTCTGCCCTTGCATGTCGGCTTTTCCTATCGGACTTTTCTGTTTGCATTTTACTATCATCGATACCTCGTCACAAGTGGTGCAAAAGAAATATTACTTAGAAAATGTGTATTACGAAAACTAACTAACTTATACCATGTTTACATTATACTTACCTAATAAGTATGTACTTTTTTGCTATTTAATTATTTTTCCGCTGCGGTTCACACTTGCTTTGCGATTTGTAGTGTGAACGCTTACTATAAAAATTTATTGTTTTGAGAGATAGATTTCTGTATTCAATTTAGTTTATATGTTGTGAATTTCTTCTCAAACTCTATTAGATTTGTCGGTAAATTATTTGATTAACACCCGAAATTTTTGTTTTGACAACAAATATATGAATGACATTAACATATAGTTGTTAGTCAGGGTTCACATTACAACGTAATATACTAATACTTTTTAGATACGTACTTTACCGAAATATCAAAAAAGTATGTGGTATAAAATGGTTTCAAATTCAACGGCATTGTAACATACCGATAAACGGAATTACTTCTTTTGAAAGAAAGCGTTGGAATTTGCTTCTAAGTTAACAATTCCAAATTTCAAAGCCAGTAACGGTTGGCTGGATGGTTTAAAGAAACGAAACGAAATTATTTAAAAAAAAAATCTCCTGAGAAATAGAAAACTTTCAGACTAAGGTCAGACTAAGACAAATACTGCTAATAGTCACCACAAGAAAAAACAAACAATCGAAAAATGTCCGCCTTTATTTTGCTGGCGGTATTTTTCCCGCTATCGAATAGATGACGAAAACGTATCTTGATTGGTGATCCAAAATTTACGATATCGTGTAAAAAATTGTTTCGCGGCAGAAATCATGATAAGGGCCCATGTGAATGATAACACAGATATCGAAGAAAATTTTGGGCCGTACAAATTTTAGCAATGCTAAAATAGTCTGTTTCTATTTTTGGACGAACTCATCTACGACATTGAAAGTCTGAAGATTTTTTATTTTCTTATACTGCGAATAAATTAATTTTATATTTATAATATTTTTAAAGTTTTGTAGTTTTAAGCATAGACAAATTACTTTAGAACTAAAGTAATTTGTCTATGGTTTTAATTAAGTACGAAACATTGAGAAAATCCAAAAGACACAAATTAACATGGTAAATTAACCTGCACAACAGCCAAAACGAGAAGTGTTTAACCGAAATTCCAAAAAGTATGCCTGGTTATTTTCGTCAAAAAATAATAATATGCGGTTAACTTACCAAAAGTCGTTGCTTAGAATAATGAAAACCCAGGCACAATTTAGAAAAATTAAAGATTTAGGTGTGTATGTAGGTAGGTACACGTAAAAAATTGGGCCCACAAAGGCCGCAAAATTTGTGTGGTTTCCGACTTTAATTCGCAGACAAGTAGAATTAAGTACTTTTCATACCAGGCGCCTCGTTTCGAAATATTTAGTTACCACAAATGCGAAGCTGAGACCCTTTCATACCGGTGGCGTTGGCTTTGAACATTCGGTTGCTATCAAATATTTTATTTAGGTCTATTTTACACCTGAAACAAGCAAGAACTGAGATATTCTAAATTTGTAACGTACATATGAGCTAGATTTTTGGTAAGTATGAAATATTTGTGCAAAAAATGTGATTTGTAGGTTATGTTGAGAAAGCACTTCGCTTTGTACTACTTTAAAATCTCGCAGTCGAGTGTGGAACGCATTGCCTTGACTTTGTAGATAACTTCATTGTAATATGTTTTTTTTTTTTTTTAAATCATCACTTAAAAATAAATTATTTTTCAACAAATTGAATTTATTACTATAAAATTAAGCGGTATCAATCGAATAAAACTAATTTACATAATTAACAAACGAAATAAAAAATGTTTATTTACGAAGCTCAAAGCCGAGGCGCCTGGTATGAAAAGTACTTTAATGTCGGAAAATATTCATAAAAAAATTTAAACTGAAAAAAAATAGTTTCGAAGTTTAATTCCATAATTCTTCGGAGTTTAGTTCCATTTTTTCCTCGAATCCGGAGTTCGGAGTAAAGTGTGGAACCTCAGAATACGAATTTCCGAGTTTAATCCCAATTCGGGTTTAACGCTCTCGGTAGTACCACAGAATACAACTGTAGTGTGGTAGTATAGTGAGTAGAACGCATGCTTTATGTTAACGGTGGTAACAAGGAAAACATCACGATTAAAGTACTTTTCATACCAGGCGCCTCGCCTCGAAATATTTAGTTACCACAAATGCGAAGCTGAGACCCTTTCAAACCGGTGGCGTTGGCTTTGAACATTCGGTTCCTTTCAATTATTTTATTTAGGTCTATTTTACAGGTGAATTATAGCAAGAACTGAGATATTCTAAATTTGTAACGTACATATGAGCTAGATTTTTTGGTAAGTATGAAATATTTGTGCAAAAAATGTGATTTATAGGTAATGTTGAGAAAGCACTTCGCTTTGTACTACTTTAAAATCTCGCAGTCGAGTGTGGAACGCATTGCCTTGGCTTTGTAGATAACTTCATTGCAATATATTTTTTTTTTTTAATTATCAGTTAAAAATAAATTATTTTTCAACAAATTGAATTTATTACTATAAAATTAAACGGTATCAATCGAATAGAACTAATTTACATAATTAAAAAACGAAATAAAAAAATTTTATTTACGAAGCTCAAAGCCGAGGCGCCTGGTATGAAAAGTACTTAAGTGTTATGAAATGCATATGTGTATTTGTCTATTCTAAAGGTTAAAGCCGCATAAAATTTCCCTAAAAGGCGATGGGTGTCTTTGGTTGTGCATCCACATTAAGGAAAACATTAAATCCTAAGCACACCTTTAATCCTCTTTAAAATATATATATATATATATATATATATATATATATATATATATATATATATATATATATATATATATATATATATATATATATATATATATATATATATATATATATATATATTTATTTATTTATTTATTTACATCTATTCTACAGTTAAAATCTTAATGAATAGTAAAAAAAGAATTATTATAGATTAAAAAGAAATAAAAGGAATACTAACAATACGGAACATTACCTGAAAAAACGAAAACTTTAAAAACGTAAAATGAGATTAAAAATTGAAATTTCTAATTGCGTTCCAAAAATACACTCTGGATCTCTCAAAATTAAATAAATGGTAAAATTCATTAAAAATTCTAGCCATTGACTTGGTTGGCTCATTGGAACCATAATTCGTTCTATGAAAGTCAACAAACAAAAATTCCCTTGGACGCAAGCTTCTGGTAGGTACATAAATGCTCCAAGCAGAAATGAGTTCAGGACACTTAATGCGGTCACTAACAAACAAGGCAGATGCAATTTTTCGGCGTTTAACCAACGTATCAATGTGAAGGCACTCACACCGAATCACATACGATGAGATACTTCACACCTGTTCCCACATAGGTAGATGACGATCAGATAAATGACCAAGCTTCCTGGCCATATAGATAGTAAAACGTTTCTGAATAGATTCCAATCTTGCAATATGCACATCCTGATGAGGATACCAAACCACTACAGCATATTCAAGGTGAGATCTTACTAAAGAAGTATATAGACTAACACACGAAAATGCATCCATAAAATCCTTTGTCATTCTAAAAATAAAACCTAACATAGAATTGGACTTTAATATTATTTTATCTATGTGTAACGCAAAAGTTAATTTCTGATCAAACAGAACTCCTAAATCAACAGTTGAAGTTACTCTACAAAGTAGATCTCCATCAAAATAATAATTGACAATATTTGGATTGAGTGTTCTGAAAAACGACATCACCTTACACTTTTGTACATTGATGGACAATTTATTCTTAGAGCACCAACTAGACAATATATTAATTTCAGATTGCAAAACCTCAGCATCACTTACAGATTGAACATGCATGAAAATCTTCAAATCATCAGCAAATAATAAACATTTACAGAATTTAAAAATATTAGGAATATCATTCACGAATAAAAGAAATATAATTGGGCCTAAATGGGACCCCTGAGGGACTCCTGAATGACAATAGATATAATCTGACTTAACATCATTCAACAGAACATACTGCTTCCTACCAACTAGATAAGAAGAAATCCATTTAAGAAAATTTGAATCAAGACCAATAACCGAAAGTTTTTCAATAATAATTTTATGGTCGATTGAATCAAAAGCTTTAGCAAAATCAAAGTAAATTGAATCAACTTGGGCGCCTTTAGATTCAAGTGACTCAATAGTGAATTTAGTAAATTGCAACAGATTGGTGAAACCATGCTGGAAACAAGAAATTATCTCTTTAGTATGGAATAACAAATGTTTCGACACAATTAATTCGAAAAGTTTTGGTATAGACGAAAGAATTGAAATACCACGATAATTTGATATATCAGAACGATTACCCATTTTGTAAATTGGAACAATGTGAGAAATTTTCCAAGCTGAAGGAAATTGTCCAGAAATTAATGATTGGTTAAAAAGATAACATAATGGAGTTACAATATATGAGCTCACACATTTAAGTATTGACGAAGGTATCCCATAAGGCCCACATCCATCATTAAAATCTGACAGATATTCATAAATGTCATCTTCAGTTATTGATAGGTACGGAATGTTAAATTGGCAATTACTAACAGTATATATATATATATATATATATATATATATATATATATATATATATATATAAGTTAACACAACTAGAATTGCAATTCAACATAAATTGCAAACACGCGCATCACCTAAAGACGCTAAATCAGCTTAAAAGGAAAACACATGTAAGAACACGCGCAGACATGTTCTAGTTATTTGAGAATATTATAATTTACTTATTAAGCAATTTTTTATGTATAAAATGTTAACATATTTTAAAAGTAAGTTAGTTTTAGTTTGAAATGTAAAAGATAAACACGAAATAATAAAATAAATTCATTTTTTTTATATAATCTTCGAGTAAAACTCTTAACTTATATATATATATATATATATATATATATATATATATATATATATATATATATATATATATATATATATATATATATATATATATATATATTTTCCGAGTTTTTAATTCCACTTTTTTTTTTGGAATTAAATCAGCAAATTTTCGCTGACTTTTTAATTTCAATTTTATCCGAATCTATCCAATTTCATTTTTTTTACAATATTAATTCCTGTGACCTTATTTCATTGCCCCTGTAGTGGTTTGGTGAATTTTAAAAAAATTACAATAATTGCGTTGGATAAATTCATAAATCATAATGCTCCCGTAGGCTACTGGTCTTAAAACTGGGTCGTGTCGCACGAAAATCATACCGTTTATGGAGCATGTTGCTAAAAGAGTTAAACTCTTAGGACAGCACACAAAGTCGGGAGCTAGCCCAATGTGGCCCAATAATGTTTATGAACCATCAATTTGATTTTAGGAACTACTTCCACAAAGCATAATCACATTAGATTTGGATGTTTACGACCAGGAAGGCGAACTGAAAAATTCGATAAGTTTTGTGATGTTTGGGGCAAATTATTAAATTTAAATTCATCTCGTCTAGTAATTACAGTAAAGCGCTAACCAAAAACCAAAGTTCACGGTAAAAAAATATTTAAACTTAAATTCAATGTATATATACGCCGGGGAACAATAAATATACGTCGACCAATTAATATATTTTCGTAATTGTTTTCAACAATTTAGCGGCACACCACAATTTTCACTTTTTTCGGATTTAATCTTTACATTTAATGAACAAATGAACGCCGTTTTAAAGAGGTAGCCGACCAGATTTTAAACTGTAATCTTTTCTACCGTGTTTGTTTACATTGAATCTAACAAAAAAATAACGATTTTTTTGTTCAATCTGAAAGGATACAACAGGAACAAGTCGACCGGTAATATTTTTTGAAACACATTGTAATCCGGCGTATAGTACAGGCACATTATGGACTGTAGTGGGCGTTTTTTTTTTAAAAAATACGCACGATGTTATGAAAAATCCTTATGGGTAAATTTAAAACTGCTTTGAATTTTTTGATTAAATTATTTAGCACATTTAGCGAAAAACGTACTTTTACGTTGTTAATTTCGATATTCTGAATGAATGTCTGAAATGTTCCTTTTCAATATTCATAATTTAGTCGTGTACCTCTTCGTTCCACATGTTTCATCCCAAACTGGCCATTCCTATTGGTTCCCCAAATCGATAAACCAGAAGAATAGCCTAAACAAATATTTTGTCTATTCTTCCGGTATTTGAGGAACCAATTAAGTATTATTTTTAAAAACCATATCCCAGACAATTTAGGTATAAAGCAGACCTCTCCAAAAATACAAACTCGAGTTCTCCATATACAAATTTATTTCACAATCAAGCCAATTCTAATTTCATTTTTTAAAAACTAAAACATAATACTTTCAATAAAAAAAAAAAAAAAATTAAGTACGATTACCTAAATTATGTACTTAATTAGAGATTAACGCAAGCAATTTATGATAAAACTCGACCAATTGGAGAAAGACTGGAGTAAAAGTAGGCTCGTCCATTTCGATTTTCGCTCTTTTGACTGCTTGTAACAAATTCATTTTTATTTCCCTTTAATGGAATATCTAAGCTTTCGTCCGTCGTAAAATCCATTGCTTCGTAATCACCGGTTAATGAATTAAAGGCATACGTAACATCTTTAGTATATTTGATTGGTGTCGTTAGCACGCGAGCTAATCGATCGCACAACCCCCTCTTTTCAAACATGTTTTCCAATTTATTTTGCGGAATTGTGTTGATTATTTCGATATTATTTATAATTTGTTCGTTTGGTTTTAACACGATGATTTTAGGAGTTAGAGGCATAGCAAATATGTTCGATTGTTTCATATTATTCGGTTTAATTGGTGAAGGATTCTCATTCAAATCGCTAACGGCGAAATCTAATTTAGAATATAATTTCCGACGTGATTTTTTCCCCTCAGAAATATCCAAATTTTCCATCAGGTGCAAGCTATCCGCTATTTTTACCGGTGAATTTGAAATATAATCAGGCGGTTCGTTTTTTAATTGACTTCCGACTTCGGAAAACCCGCTTAAATGAGTACATTCGTCGACGTCTGTATCACGGTAATCACGGATTAATGACAACGACACATCAGTAGGACTGACTGCCCTTTCCTTCAATACTTCTTTTACAGTTTGACGAAACATTTGCGATAATGTTGGTTGCGATGATTTTACCCCTTTATGAGTGTGAGACGATTTTTTGTTTCGTGGTCTTTCGTTTGCTTCAACGTTTTTCTTCAATCGACTTTTTCGTGGATTGTTTCCAATGGGTGTAGTGTTGGTACCAAGTGAACGAAAGTTTTTCGCTCCCGATATTTTCATCAATCCATGTTTATTTACAAAAAAATTAAAATATTTTTTAGTTTTAGTGAAGATCATTCGATTAATCATAGGTGTCAAAAATCGAATCTTTTGTTTAATTAATCTATCGTAATTTTGGACGTGTGATTGGGTCAAAACTTTTATTGGCGAAGTCCCAATTGATTTTGTACTAGGTAAGACAGTTTCTGTACTGACCGATCGTGTAACGATGGGTTTGGCTGTAATTGGACTGCAACCCATGTCCGCATAGCCTATAGTATCATCATTGAAACTCGTAAACGAAATAGAATCCAGGTTTTCACAACCGTTTGTGGTTTCTTGTTGCTCGATGGGTTCTTTTTTGTTGATTAGAAGATATCCTCTTGGAGGAGTAGCATGTTCCGTTTGTTGTTGCTCGAATTGTTCATTAATGTTGATTGAAGGGTCAACTAAAGATGTAGCTTGTTGCTTGAAGTTTCGTTTATTGTAGTTATCTTCTGAAAATAATTGACGCCCGCTCCGTAACTTTCGTCGTGGCGTAATAGCACGAATCTGATTAAGATCTAGGTCAAAACGAACCGATTTTTTTTCGGACGAGGGATAAGAATTATTAAAACTTCTTTTTTCTAGCCATTCATAAATTTGATTAGTAACCTTATCTTTCGTAAATGGGTTACCATTCTCGTCTAGCGAAACGTTAATATTTTCATTCCAACTTTGATTAGGAATATTCGTTTCGATTTCTTGGGCAATTTTTGTGATCTCTGAAAACGTTTCATCAATATGGTTTGGTCTCTCATGGTACAGATCCAAATCTCGGCCCAATCGAATTAAGAAACTATCACAATCAAGTATTTCAACTTCCTCCTCTTCTGATTTGATCAAGTTCTCAATTTTTGCCTCAATATAATTTAAAACTGTGCTAACCACGGTCGGAGTGTTGTAACCCAAAATGTCACGGATGGCTATTAAATTCCCCTCGATCACTTGATCGATGTTTAAGGAAGAAGTTTGATCGTCTAAACTATCATCTAAATTTAGTTTAGTTGTAATATAATCAATAAAAGTTTTATCATCCATTTTATTAAAACAAAAAACAATGAAAAAGGAAAATTATGAAAATTTAATAAAATACAAAAAATTATTTAACCTATAATTATGTAAAAATCGCATATTTATGTATTTTTATAAAAATTAATATAAAAAAACATATTTTACTTACTCAAATTGTGATCGAATTTGATGGGTTTTATTTAAATAAAGGGGAAATACGATTTGAACTATTTATGTATTTTTTAACGTAAATTAGAATGCTGCAGTTCGTTACTTCCGTCTTGTTAATTTTCCGCGACGTGCACGTGAATGACCAAAATTATCGATCGAATAGCCACGATCGCTGTGTAGACTTATTTGTAGGGTTGTATAGTGTAGAAATTGCAATTTTAAAAGACACATATTTTTTTATTTTATACGAAACAGGATGTTATGAATGAAAATTAATTAATTTTAGAAAAATTATCAATTTCCTGTAACCAATATTATCCGTTTCATTTGACCAAATTTAAAAAATAATTAACTCTCCACAAATTGAAGTGGAATGATGGCGTACATTTTTATACTATGGCAACACTAAAACACCATTTGTTTTTATTCCGCAAATCAGCATTCAGCAAACTAAAAATTCTACAAATGGCTGACATATTACATCTCGCGTTAAAATAATAAAAAAAAAATATTATTTTGTTTTATATATTATTTTTGCTCGTAACGATTTACTTATCAAAATATTTATTTTTAAATAAACAATTGTATAGTTAGTAATTTAAGAAAATCATTATTATTATAGCTTTAAGTTTAAAAAATCGAAATTACAAATCGCATGGGATGTTTCGTGTGTTTGTGTAGTGAGTGAAGCTCTTTGAAAATATTTTGTTATAATATTTTGCACTGTTGTCTAATTATTTTATACCAGATTTTGTATAATTTAATTCAATTCTATCGAAATGTGTGTACAAATAATACCTAACTAAAAATACAGGGCGAGTTACAGTGTGTATGTGTGTGGTACATACATGGTACCCACTATAACATTTTTGACACAAGGTGAGTTTTATTTTTTATAAAATTTCTTTACCTGGAATACGAGAAAACATTACTGCTGAATTTTCTTTTACTTATTTTCTTTGGATTATGCAAATTTTAATTTAATAGAAATCCTTGGTCCGGTTGTTGTCGCTTACATGTAAAACATGCGATTTAGGAATGTCGTCCAACAGCAAAAACTGCAATGAAGGATAATTTTTTTTTTGTTGCTCCATCAAGTTTTCGTTGTTCAATATTTCTAATGGGAAGAAATAGCTATGTGTTCATAACTTGAATTGTTAGAAAACTGTGTGCGCGTGTGGCTGATATACAATTTTATGTATTTGGGTTGTTGATGATGCTGGTATGTGTACTGTTAAGGCCATTTGTCACTATTATCTCGATGCGAGGGAGATTGAATTGGTTTAGGCAAGAGGATTTATGTAAATCAGGTTGGATGTGACTGGATAATTTTGCCACATAGTTGAATGCCAAAAAATTCTTGTGAAGAGTCCTGTATTACGGTCAAATTTTAGGCAAGAGCAAACCGTGTTCTTATCTTGCCCTCCGTTCGTATACTTATCATTATGTCTCTATGTCGGAATAGCAGGCTTGAGCAACAGTACAGAATAACTTCTTCAATGCAAGCCAAGATAAACTAAGGTTTAAAACCTGATAGTCTGGCTTTGTTTAGTAATAATAATTGATGTAAGCTGAATATAATAAAAATATACAGCCTGATTAAATTTGAATAACATGTTTTCAAGTTTCACAGACGCTGAATTCAATAAAAGTTTAGAATAAAAGGATTGATTAAATTTGTTTTTTGTTGAAGCTCTCACGTCGCATTTAGTAGTAGAGTTTAAATTCATACCAATAATCCGGGCTAATATTTATCTAAGTTCAAAATTAAATTGGCCAACATCTACAAATATATGGAAGCATCTATCAAGTAAAGCTCAGTCTGTGGTAAGTGAAAAGAAAAGATGGTAAGACGTGTAATAGCCTAAAGCTCAATTTTGTTTTGCGCATGTTTACCGAAAGGTGCGCCAGGACCACAATAGTCCAGCTCTCGCTATGATATTTCGACTACTGTATGTTCTTAAATTCCAAATCAAATGCTTTGAAATTTGCTTACCAAACTACTTATGTTGAGATATAGTTTATAAACAAATAATATTTCGATCTGTTGGTCACAATCATAGGAATTTGGGTGGTAGCCGCACGTCAAATTAGGTAAAACGTTTTATTACCTTAGTTTTACATAAATGGTTTTGTTTGATTATATTCGATTGGAGTGTTTGCGGCGAAAAGATGGAATGGACAAGAGAAATATAGGGACTGCTCAGCGTAGTAGACGATGTCTGGACGGTGAAACATTAGCCTTCATTTACCATATTTGAATGGGGTGGTAGTAATGAAAAACATTTTTGTTCGTAATGTTAGAAATTCGTACAAATTTTTCTTTTGACAGCATAAATTTTTTCCAAAAAATTCTTCAATTTTTCTACATTTAAACTAATAATTCCTATAAATTGGGTATTCTCGCTAATATCTCGCTTATTTCAAAATTTCATGTTTTCAAATACAAAAGTGGCCGGCCTGTTTTGTTTTGTTATTCACGCAAGACAGCGATATAGACTGATAAATAACTACAGGATTGTAGGATTAAAATATAGGCAACGTCTTTAAAACAATTGGCCTTATCCCTTAAAATGCATAATTCGTAAGTTGCTTGTTTGTGGCATCTCATTGATAAAATTTGGTCTAAGCAGAAACTACTATAAAAACCGTACTTTCTGAAATTTTGAATTATTATGTTGTATTACTCCTAAAGCAACATTTTCCTTAATTATTGCGTCAGGCAGAGCTTTCTGCTGGATTAAAGAACTTCGAGTTGTTCCGACTTCCAGATAAACTTGAAACTGATATACATATTTAATTGATTTGTTTGACTAAGTAGCTTGCATTGAATGCAACGGAATTACCCAACTGTGTTTTCGAATTCTATAGTTCCAGGTCCGGTAAATCCACTATCTTGATCAGATGATTTATTCTTCGATAAAATAGACTAATCTATAATAATATCATGGGAATATGAAATTAAATCTCTTCTCTCAAGGTGTTTACCAACGATAATAATTGCAACTTTATTTTAATATGGAATAATAAAAGACCTGATGGTCATTTGTTAGTGTTAGTCCGAACCATACTTTGAATAAACCTTCTTGCTGGATTTTCATTGACGGTTAAATTGTGTGCAATAATAAAATAAATGAAAAACGCAGCGATACAAAAAAATCAAAAATTAAGTTCCTCCCACTCACGTTCCTCCTTCCCCCAAGATATCGAGATAATCTAAACCTAAAGGTGTAGAAAAAATGTCCAAAATGAATACTGTTAGGTAACCAAGTTTTAATTTTAACATAAAGTTCGCTTCATGACAGTAACTATAAATGTAAATAATGTAAATTTATGCCTTTTTTCATTAGGCCGATTTGTTTAGAAGTAATTAAGGTGTAGCAAATCGCTTCTGGTGGCCAAATAATGGCTCCTCTTTGTAATAATAGGGCGTCAATGCATCAATTGAATTATTCATCTTCTTGGATATGTGTCATATTATGACACTGTCTTGGAGTATTTTTATATTGACCAGGTTTATATTATATCACCAAATTTGAACTAAACAAATTGATTAGCACATTAGTTGGAAGAAATTTAGTCTTATCTACCCTGATTGTAAAATTAGGTAGGTGTAGATGGTGAAATTTTGCTTGTTAAGATATTTAGTGAATAAAAAATTGGCTTCATCGCTGAAATAATTCTCCGAAAATCTGACATCAATAACATGTTTTGTAAACATTGTGGAATGACCTTAAAGTACGCTAAATGTTGAGGGGCGCAATACTTATTGAACCAAAAGACTTTAACCCTTTTAGAGCCGAGCTAAAAACAAATTTTGAGGAAAGATAAAACCCTAATTTTAAAAGATACATTAATGACTAAGTAGGGTCTATTGTCTATTGATAATAATGCTATTAAAATGTAATAATAATGCTAAAATGCACTTTAGAACTCACATATAAATGAGTTCAGAACTGCTAATTTTTAACTCATAATAAGTTAAACAACGATATATCATTGTTCGGCACTATAAGGGTTAAACTTCTCCGCGGTCCTTCAAATTATTTTTGTCGAAAGGTCAATTATTTAGGTAAGATTTCAATAAGGGCAAGAAACGATGCTCTAGTAAATCTCAAAATTATAATAAAATGGAACAGAACTTAATAACTAGGTTGAGCTTGCTTAGAGCCGCAACATCAAGATTTGCTGTAAGTGTTTAGATTCGCACATATTAGTGTGAGGATATTATAACGGGAGAAACAGTAGCAAATTACAAACTAAGCAATCATTCAAAATCGTAAATTAAGAGTCGGTGTGATAGTGAGCCTAATTAATTTGGTTGGTATTGCACTTCTACGGCTTGTATACACATTTGTGTGGGCTTTGTTATTTCCTATTTTTATGTTTATTATTATGTTCTATTCTAGTGTGACAAAATTGAGAACTTTACTTTTTCTTTCACATCTTAGAAACATAGTTTACTTTCATTATTGAGCCAAGCATGTTAATTTGTTAAATAATAAATAGTTAATAGTAAAGTTGTGTAAATATTTGTTTAAATGACATTTAAGACAAAACAGATTACTTTGAAGGTGAAACATGTTTTGTTATTGGTTGACAAAACCCGTGATTATCGAAAAAGGATATTGCACTTTAACTTTTTACGCTATAACAAAATATCACGACCTTGAAAATAAATTCTTTTTATTAATTTTTAAAATTATGCAAGCTAAGATCATCCTACTAGACTACTTTCAAAAGTGATTTGAACAAACAAAAACTTGATTCCCTTCAAAAATTTGCGCGACACATATGATTTGCGCTAGAATATTTAAAGTTGAACAATGTCTTTAAGTGTTATATACGGATTAGTCACGCGGGTTGAATTCAATGACGATGTTTGGTTAAAACTTGAAATAAATATCATGTATGCTTAAGTTAAACAAAGTATTACATTTCATTGAGTTGTTTCGTTGGCTGTTTGTTTAAATAAAAGTGCAGCTACCTTCTAATAGTTGTATACGTGTGTATGTATGTGTGTACATCCACTTTAAATAAATAAAATAAAATATTAATTTCCTGTAATACAAATCACATGTTATTTTTTATGAGAAATCTAAAAATAACCAATTTCTGAACGCATCTTAATTACACAAATTCAAAGACAAAACAGAGTATAAATAGTTTGGAGATTTCGGCTTCATCTAACTTAAAGCATATTAGCGTCGCTTATAATGAAATTTAAAATGTGTGCAAATATAGAGCAATTGTTCATTTAAGAATTCTTATTAGAGTTCAATATACCTGGACATCATTTTTTTGTACTTTTTGGATATCACCTGCTCCGTCGAGTTTTTTATTAAAGTTTGTGGTGCGCGAATAATCGCGAAATACTTTTACTGATACTGCCGAAATATCGCTCGCTTCATAAATAAAACCCGAAAAATGCGCAGGCACACACAACTTCATTAATATTAAATATTGCAATATAACAATTTTGTGCATTTTAAGAAACACAGACAAAAATTACACGCATATTATTTGTATTCAAGTTTTCAAGTCCTCTTCTTTGCCATCGTCGTCGTCGTCGCCTTATTTTTGTTTTTATGTATTTTATACATTTTCCATTCAAAGAAAATAAGAATTTTTGTTAGAAGATGAGTAGAACTCATAAACAACAACAACAACAAAAGAAGTTTACACGGTTGGATTGTAGAAAACAGGATGCAAGTTTGAAAAAAAAAATCAACAGACGTATTATATGAATCTTCATGCGAAGAAGAAAGAATATCATGAGATGATTGAAAAGGTGTGCTTGCATAAAGTAGTAAAACCTCTTTTACCACAAGTACTTGAGAAGTTTTTTTTTTTACTCGTTGTCTTCATCCATCGTTTTGATGCAGCGGTATAAGAAGAAATCTGATTTTTTAAGGATTTTTTTTTAATTGAAAATCGAGTAAAGAAAGTGAAATGGAAATGCCTTAAGCTGTTTTTTTTTATTAGCAAAATGAATAATTCAAATGTAATTAATGGATAAGTATTTTTGTTGTATAAGTAATGTATACGGAATAAGGATGGAATTTTGAGATAAATATCTCATTTGAATTACATTATGTGACAGCACTTTAGCAGTATTAAAATATTGAACCGAAAATTTTTAGTTAACATTTTTTGCGAGTAAACACTCGCTTTTTTTTCAACTTTGCCTCGGACATTCGCCAACACGAAAATTTAAAATTTTATTCTAATGTGGCCTTCGTTTTATTCTCCTTCGTTCTTAGTATTGAAGTTTCCATCTTTCATTCAAAATTATAGAATGAATTGGAACGAAAAAACCGAGCGGAACGGAATGGGTCATTCTGTTTGAACCTTAATATATAGTCTTGAAATGAAAATTCGAAAATTTTATGACCTGAGATCGTCACGCAATATTATTATTATTATTATTGGGGGGGCCATGCGGGCGATCAGCCACTTCGCACTGCGACCTAAAAGATCTATTGTGCTGGCCCCTGCTTAATTATCCGTCCAGTCAATATTCAGGTTCTTAAGGAACCTGACGATACTGCCTCCCGGTACGTGATACATACTATCTGGGCTTATTGCTCTCCCTCCTAGATGTTTACTACAGCATGTAGTTCCGCTAGAAAAACGGTAGCATTGGAGCTCAAGGACCTCGAGAGGGTTGTCCCACTCTCGTATATTCCTACTCCTGCCCCGTATTCCGTTTGATTTTACTCTTACGAGTTGCTCGGAATTGCAAATCACCTGTAGGTCACCCAGCTTTACTACAGGAAGGCTAAATAAAACTGGAGGGTGCCTGGTATCCAGAGTCCGCATATTTTAGGCTGATTAACCTATCAGCCATTCATCTTTCGGCATATGCTGTTCCACCTTAGATTAGGGTTTTTTGTCAAGGTTTTCTCCTTTAGCGCCGTACTTTAGCCTGTGCCAAATGGCCTAAAATGTGCCAAATGGCCTTAGTTACCAGTGGTTGCCACGAGGAGGCAGTACGTACACTTGCGAATTGTGAACAGGTTACTCCTTCCACAATTGTACCCATCACGCAGCTGCCTAATGACAAGACCAGAACAGCTCACGTGATGCGCACCCTACTGGAAGGTTACGGAGCTGGTAGATTAATCTACTCAACTTTGATCCCCCCCTCCAATAGACGCCAAACCACCGTCACGCAATATTGTCACGCAATATAAAATAACTTTCTATTTTGTTTCTTATGACTTGTTCGAGTGGTCGCAGTGTAGTATAGTGGTTTTGTAAAAATGGTCCTATTATGAGTAGACCTGGCCCATAGTCTTTTAAATCGAATATATCACATCTGTTGGCATAAATTTACAACAGACCAATTTAACCTTAATCATTTCCAACAAAAGTTTTAGAATTGTATTTTTATAAATAAATTTATTTATTTTAATTATTATATTCAACAAACTTTTAGTAATTAATTAATTGTTAAAACCAATCGTCTACAAGTAAAGCACACATATTTTAGTGGATTTCATAATTTGTTTTTTTTGTAGTTTTTCAGTGTTTGGTGGTGGTTTTTGAAAAACACTATACTCCTTCCACATCGCTCCAAGGCATCGTGGAGCTAAAGAGCAACATTAAAAAGGGCCAACAAACAAATGGTTTGTAACTTTTACCTAAAAATTGAAATAATGTGTTCTTGGTTTCGTTATTGATTTTTATTTGAGGTGAAAACCGTGAGAATTCCACTTCATTTTCTTTTACACTATAAACATATAAATAATTGTAACACTACCATTTCGTTACTTTTGTTGGATTCACAAAAATAAAATTTAAAATCAAAAAAAAAAAATGTACGCACCATTTACAACTATGCATTATTAGTACTTTATATTTAGTTTTATTTAAAGTTGGTAAGCTTTCAAAAGCTGTTTTAAACTAAATTCATTTTAATTAAAATTTTTAAAACTTTTTGTTTTTGCAAAATAATGATTTAATCAATATTTATACATATTCTTTCCGCTAAAATGAATAAAACCACCAAAGTAACTTTACCCTCGGAAAATAATAGTAAGATAAAAAGAAAAACATTCCACCCTCAGCTTTTTTATTTGCTTCTTCATAAATTCAATTTTATATTAATTTACATACGAAAAAATGGAGAATTAAAATCATTTTCAGGGAACAATTTCGGGGGAGGACAACAGGAAAATAAAAACAACGAAATTTTTACTGTAATCTTTCCTCTCGAAGTCTGTGCTACTGGATTTAAGTATGTATATAAATACATTCCTACATTATTGTCCTACAATTTCAGGAAAATGTAGGATTTTTTTTCCTGTTGTTTTATTCTGCTGTTCGCCATCAAATATTTATTTTAGTGAACGAGGCAGAAATAATATTATTTTTGCACATAGACTGAAAACTTTACCTAAGCAGAAAGAGAAAATTTTTGGGGCGAAAATTTTATTGATTACTTTTCCATTTTTATTTTTCTTAATATTATTTTAATGAAAAATAACAAAAGATTTGAATGTGGTTGTTATAGACTTTATAAGATGATGAAAAGTGTGAAAAGTATGAAAAAACGCTAAACAAGGTTTAAATAATTTTAATTTTGGCAAGTATGTTTTGCTAAATTTTAACAGCTTCAGTATATTGATGATTATTCTAATAAGCATTTTATTTCTTAATTTCATCAAACGATTTGACTTAATAGAAATAGTAAAACCAAATCGAACGTAATTAAGTAAACTATTTAATTTAACATGGTGTAACGTAGGTTGAAAAATAAATATACATATAGGTTTTCTTCGGAAATAATAGGGTAATGAACTCTATCTAATTTATGTATTTCCTGTATATCAACAATTAATGTAATAGTTTGAGAGGCTATGTTACATGATACTTAATAAGGTGTAGGCGACAACCTAAATTAACATTTTAGGTATAGCTAAACAGGATGTGGTTTAATTTTAAAAACAGGAAGAGAAAGTGACCAGCTTATTTTAAAAGATCTAAAAAAGAGAGAATAATATTTATTATGTGGATAATCTTCATTTTGTAGTTATAATGAAATTTAGCAAACAGATAAAATTAAAATCGGTTTTCTAATTAAAACTGTAATTACAGACACACAGACAATTTTAATTCATCTTAATAAAAAGTCAATCTCAATAAATTTATTTATTCTAGTTCCCTGTTTACCATCAGTTTAATTGTCATATAAATTATTTCGATTCTCTGATTATATAAGAAAGAAATAAAGTATTTACCCTTTATATATAGTCGTTTACAGTGGCTGTAAACATTGGTACAAAATGTATATAATATTTAGTAGATAACGTGATTTTTGTTACATCCACTGTAAATCAGAACCACAGTTGAAGTTGTCATTCGAGAAAAAAATTTAATTTAAGACATCGAAAATATATTTCTTCAGTATAATTTTTTATTTTTTTGGAATCGTAGTCGGATTTAAGGGGATGAAATATTGATTTCATAAAAATTTTTTTTTGATCCGGTTTCAAAATAAATTGTACAAAAAAGAATGGAAATAACTTAACTACAAAGAAGAACCGTTTTATCCATAAAATGACCACAAGAAGGTATTTTTCAAGAATACACCATAATTTGTAAACCGTAACTTCTATTTCGGTACAATTTTATAATATTAGATTTTTATTTAATTTTAAGTTGCCACCAATTAAGGTTTAAGTAATAATCTTTATTATGTGAGACACTGAACAGAAAAAGGAGTTATGTGAAACTAATATTAGTCGCAGTATTGGCTGTCGCCTTTTTTGAAATTGAAATTTTTAAGACTTCTACAATTAAGAAAAAAGGAAATTTTTACTTGATAACTAATCAATGTCATCAAATATTTTGTTATTGGATAAGAAAACATTCGAAGGCAAGGTTATGCTTTCCTTAAAAGCAAAAAATCGATTTAATTTGTCTACTAATAGACATTTTTTGAAAAATTTGAAGTAAAAGCATTGAGCATGATATCCTATCATGCTCGATGGTAAAAGCATTAACTTTTTTTTAATCACTTTACCTAATGATGTCATCTAGATAAACCAAACAACAAACATTAATAAATAAATAAATATCGAAGTCTGGTTGAAGTAATAGAAAATAGCAAACGAGAAATTTGATTATAATAATAAAAATCTCACAATTCATTGACCGAAAAATAAAACTATCTATCATCATCATTTAGTTCTCGCTCGGTACACCAGTAAAAATATAATCTCACACAACAACGGCGACAATAAATCGTTCACAATGCAAACTCCTACAACAATTGACTTCCTCTTGACAAAATATCATTATAATTACTTTTAAATAAAGTCGACGGTTTTTTTTTTTTTTTTTTTTGTATCTAATCAGATAAAACGCAAACAAAACTAAAACATTTTGTACCGTCAAAATATCAAATTTAACAAACGCGAAAAAGTCAAGTTTCCCACGCCCATACGTTTTTTCTCATGTGAAAAAAATTAAAAAATTATGTTTTGTTATTCTGATGGGAAACTTATATTTTTTGTTATTTTTTTAATCGCCATAAAGATTCCTCTTCCCATTAACATTAATGACCAAGCGAATTAAAATGCATCTAATTTGATACAGATTCGATAAAATTTAAATAAAATATTAGACGATCGTTAGCGTTATTCACCAAAATACAATAAACAAGGTTTCAATAATTTTTTTTTTTTTTTTTGAAATTAATTAAAAGTCTTAAAGCTGTATGACCTTCAAAAGTAATAAAATAGACCATAAACATAAGAAAACACTATTTTTAATTTTTTGCACTTTCTATTAAAAAATAAACTAATTTTACTTTCTTTGAGTTTTTTAATATTTCTATAATGTTCGCTCACGATTATAGCTGATTCACTATTTAAATTTAACAACAAATATGTTAAGTTTAAATAGTGAATCAGCTTTAATCGTGAGCGAACATTATAGAAATATTAAAAAACTCAAAGAAAATAAGAAAACAAAATATTTTCAATTGTGTCTGGATATGGAAGAATGCTTCTCACAAAATTAGAAATAGTCGTTAGAAATGAACGCGCAATACACAACACCTCACAGTGTGAGAGTAGTTTAGGAAAAACGCTATTTATAGCGCAATTGCTTATTAATGTGTGGACACGCATTTAGGCAGGTGATTGCAACCATTGGAATATAACCCTTTCAACGCTATATGCAGAACCTCTGTCACACTACTTACTTTCACTACAGTCTGTAATTTTATTCAATAAAAAGTTTCAACTGATGAAAAAAAAAAAATTTGTAATTTCCCACGATTATATGTCATTTAAAATAAAATAATAAACACATTGTCGGTCCGTCATTATAATCGTACGTTCTTTCGTTCTTTTCTTGTGTACACATATCGTTAATACACTTATACATTTATGTATGTACTTATATGTATGTCTATACGATATTCTCAGATTTGTAAATGAAAAATGAAACTTAAGAAATAAAAAAAAATTCTATATCTTAGATACGTGAGTAAATATTATTTAATTGAAGACTTTCCTGGTCGGTCAGTATACCTATTATGAGTAAATATTATTAAGCTACTTTAATTTACTACTAACCGTAAAAACGAATGCCCATGGCTAGCATTCTATACACAAACGGTTTTAATTTTTGTGTGAAATTATTGTCATTATGACTGTATTGTTTGTAAAGTTTCGTTCTCATACAGAATGGATAATAAAATAGTAAATGTATGTATATGGATAACCTTGAAATGTAGTTCAATTACTCCCTTAGGAATTTATTTCTTTATTTTTTTCTAAACTATCATTAAGCTATTCAATGTATTTCTTATGCTTTACTATCTCTATTCTACGACGAATCAATTTAAAAGTTTAGATTATCGTTAACTCTAAAAATAAGTAAAAAAAAAACAAACGTAACTAGAAAATTTAAACTGACAGTCATGTTTTCTTGTAGTTTGTTGTTTGTGTTTTTCTTTAAATGGGTTTAAAACATTTTACTTCTTAGGCGACATAGTGTCAATAGGCTTAATTTTTTGTAATTTTATAAAATGTAGTTATAGCAATGCCAAATATGTAATTTTGTAATGAACGTTTGATGACATGAGATTTGATTAAGTCTCTTTGTTTGAGTTATTAGCTTAAAACAAGTTTGATCGAATAGGCCAACAATGCGGATTTGGTTTTAGCAAATAATGTCATTAGCCTGGGTCTGCTAGTTTGACGTTCTAACAGTAATTTAGCTTTGAAGTTTACACTACAAAGCACCTTGAATAAATTTGAAGTTGGGGTACGCAATTGATTGGCTAGCAAGCAAACCGTTTGCTAGTCAAAAAGGGACTACTCAATTAATTCTACCAATGTGAATAAAAATTCCTTGCTTGCTACGCTTTCGAGCATCTATCTCATGATTGGTTATGAAACATTTCCTCTAACCATAAACTAAAATAAAATACGATCATTCTCTTCACTTTATTAGAACGATTATTAAACATTTAGGGGAATTGTACTGTGTCAAATAAGCCTAAAGTTTAGCTATTTGCGCCCCAATTCTTTCTGCGTCTGCTTGAATTTTTCGGCAAATTCCGAGAAGTTTACAATTTAAACAAGCTTATGATATTTGAGAACCCAAGCGAATATTTTATTACTTCACCTGAGGAGTAGGGAAAACTTTAAATGTTCACAAAAAAAATCAAAATTTCGTTTAATTTAAAAGGTTGGTCTTAGGTATCTGTTACGAATTAAAAAAACCAATTTAAATTTTTGATTTTGCTATTAATTAGAGAAACATAAATTCTGTAATTGTTAGGGATTAAAATTTCAGACGAATTTACCTAATTTATTTTACAAATTTTGAATTTAGTTAAGCTAGGAGTAATCTAGAGCTATGTACTTAAATTTAAGCTGACTTTAATACATTTTATCAAATTTTGAGTTTTAACTAATTTTGAGCAAATTCTGTTTTAAATTTTTATGCAAATATGTATAAAATTTTACCAAAACTTAATATTTCGTTCTAAAAAAACTTGAGTGTAATCCACTCCTCCCGAGTGTAAATCAAGAATTTACAATTATTATTTTTGTTGTTGTTATTATAAATAATAAAAAAACATTCAAATAAAATTAAGAAAATAAAAATTATTTTATCATTAAAGTTACGTCCATCATCATCTATCCAATACACAACTATTTTATCCATCCGTCCGTCTCGTCCCCGTGTGACTCGTGAGAACCAACATCAAAATATACTGTTGTACTGTGTGCTGTGTACATATTTTAAAATAAAATCGTTTATACGAGTATACAATATTTTTAATAATAATAAATCGTTTTCTTATTCTTTTCGTATTTATATTTCTTATTCTTGTTAAAAATAATATTTTTTTTTATTTTTTTAAGCGTAAACTATAATATATTATACGTGAATGTGTTGAGATTGTTGTTGTTTTATTTTGGGGAGAATCATCAAAGCGCTAAGAAGAAACCCAAACAACAACAATAATAATAACAAATGTTATCTGTAAGTCACGAGGGAAGATTTTTTTTTATTTATACATTTTTTTATTTTTCATGAAAAGTCATTTTATTTTCCAGCAAAGCGACGTAATCATACGAATGCACGTCTTCTATTCAATACAATAACAACAAATGAAAAACTTTGATTATTTAGGGGTCTCAATAAAGGTTAAATGTAATTTGTAAATAAAATCTGATGTTTTAAAATAAGGATTTTAATAAGCAACTAAATGTGACAGTCATTCGCTTAAGAATCCGATTCATTTTTGTTGTTTAAAATACTTAATTGCTACATCTGGGTCATAAATTCAGCTGCTATTTTAATCCAGGAAATGTATTATGAATTGATTACACAAATAAGATTGTGAATTAAATTTTTTCTCAAAACGATATGTATGTATGTATTTGTAATTTTAAGTAGGTTTTTTATTATCGATTCCATCAAGATTTGAGTTCCGGGTTCCTTCAAAATTTGATTAAACAAATCCATTCCTCAGATTTTACAAACGAATTTCTTACATTTAAGTTGCTTAAATTCGAAATTTGATTTCTTGATTTAATAAATTTCGATACCAAGTTTCTTATTAGAATTTACTTCAGCGAAATCCTAACAACTAAACAACGAAGAGAACAAATTCTAGAGTTTGTTATGAACAGACAAATTAATTACCAACAGATTCTAGCAATTTCCGGTTATGTTTGTTGAGTATTTTTTTGTTTTTCCAAGAAATTTAATTAAGTTTTGAGTGAAATTTGAGTGTAGTTTTTGACTTGATTTTCAAAGTAAAACTTAATTTGAATAAAATCAGATGTTGTTTATAAAACAAATAAAATTTGATAGCTCTGATTAAACTTTGAGTAGAATTCTTAACTCGATATTGAGTTGAACCTTAACTGAATTACAACAACTAAAATTTGGGAAATTGTAATGATGCTTTTAAAGATACTTAAAATAGATCTTTTAAATATTTTATTTAGCAATATGATTTTTAAGCGTAATTAACTCGTAATTGTACTCGTAGCATCGTAATTGACTTTTTTTTAAATTCAACTCCAATTTAGATTGACATAAGATTAAATTTAGAAAGAAGGGGAACATACATTTTAAATGAACTACAGTTTTATTTATACTATAGTGAATTATGTCTTAGATTTTATTCATTTCCGGTAAGATTTTATAAGTAGTTTTTCGATATATGTAATTTGAAGTTTTAAGTAAAATTTTTAACTCGACATACAAAGTGAACCTTAATCAAATAAAAATACTTTTAAAGAAAAAAATATTTTATTAAGGTTCGAGTGAAATTTGATTAACATTTGAGAGAAATTTTTAACTCGATGGTTTTAAAAGATGAATATTTTAAAGAAAAATGTCACAAAATTGGATTTCAACTGAATTATTGGAACTAAAATTGTGGGGATTAATTGCAATTATTCGTGGCCTTTAGATGAATTCTAGCAAAATTATTACCAAATTAGGCTCTAATTTATCGAATTTACCATAAAGTGGATTTAAAGTCTTTTTCAATTTAATTTTTGATTTTGTCGCTTATTAGAATAATTTTTTTTAAATATTTTAAAATAATGCCTTTTTGAACAAAACATCAGTTTGCGGTTTAGTAGATCCGATTTAGCTAAATTCTGTCTGTATGTCTGGGGCATTAAAATCGAACACTAATGCTTATACTTATGAAAATCTATTAACTTTAATTAATCATTATTGTCGATTGTAAAACGAGGAAGAAAATTAAAATCATGCGCCAGCATGATTTATATGTCACAATAGCAATCCTAACTAAAAAAATTTATAATTCAAAATTGGTATTATTTTCAATAATCTTGAACGTTAAATTATCAGGAAGCTCGGTTTAAAATGCTTCCGCTAGGTTCCATATAAAACTAATTATAATTTCTGTTTGAATTCCAATTAATTTTCGGAAATTCGGCTTAAGTTCTATAAAAATACAATATGTAAAAGGAAATTTAATTTATAGGTATTGCTGTTAGGTTACAATAAATTGATTAAGGCGTCCAAATTGAATCCAATGTTGGTATCTCAATTGAAGGCATACGCCAATGCAATTTTTATTTTTAGTTTACTCACAAGCAATTGTTATCACTTAGAAAATGGAGGAAATAATGATTGGTAAGATAGGATTAAACAGGGTCGGGACGTTTAAATTTCTCTCAATTAGATTTCTCCCGATGGGAAAGTCTCAACTTCCAGTCCGTTTCACAATTGTTGCTCTTAAAGGAAAAATAGGTGTTTAACTTATTGGTTCGGTTGATGCTTTTAACGTAATCCAACTTTTAATTTTATAAAACGATTCTAACATTCCTTACGATTAGGGACACATACAATATTGTAAGACGAATTATAGAAGTGTGGTTTACAGAAAAATGTATTATACTGAAACTAAACACAACGTGTGAGGTCTGATCTATAATCCTGTGTGTACTTAATATCCTTAACTTTCATGTTGTCCTACTGAGCCAATCTTGTACAACGTTAAATTAATTTAATTTTATTGTAATTTACCTGTGTATAAACAAACACTGTTTATTACCTTGGTGAATTTGATCAACGTTGAATAAGTTTATAAACTTAATAAGAAAAGTGTAAACAATGAATTCTTGCTCCTCGCCTCTTTTTTCCATATAGCTAGGTTAAGGAAATGTTCTAGTTCATTCCGGACTTTATTTCTTCATTAGTTTCTTGACAAACTTTTTATTTAATTAAAATTAAATAAATATCGCTGTTATAATTGCGGAGTGTCTGATCAAAAGTCGCTATTTACATTTTCCAAAATGTAATTTTTTTTTTCTATCGGGGTAAAATTTTTTAAATTTAATGGACCAAAAGTCTTAAATTTCTCTATGAAAAATGTCCCTAAAGTTTCTTGATTTTGCTTAAAACAAGTTAGTTACTACAAAAAAGTAATCTGTAAATGTACATTCTAGCTACTTTTGATCAGACACTCCTGAATTGTAAAAAAATAATGTATTATTTTGATGTTCCGGAATTTATTAAATAGCGTTGGGTAAACAAACCTACTATTTGTATTCAGGGTAATTTTGATTGAAGCAGAAAAAATCTTAATTGTCATAGAAACCGTTGTACAGTAACATTGTACCGATTTCTAGGATTGACTCAACGATATGATATCACAATAAATAAAGGATTACGCATATATTATTCCACACTTTAAACTTTCGGTGCAATGACACTTCAAACAAATTCCCACGTTATTTTAATTTTGCATCAATGTATATACATTTCCAATGTCTGCAGATTGCAATTTACCTGCCTGATTAATGAATACATATTTTTCAGTTGAATTCTTTATTAAAATAAAAAATCCATGTTTCTAGTTCCTTACATCCCTTGTCAAAATCTGAGTTTTTTTTTGTGTTGTTTCTCTGTGTTTTATTTACAAAATCCTGTTTTGCATTATACCACCACCATCCATCCACACTAATTTCTATTCTATTTATGCAGAATAAAAAAATAAATTTTGCTGTTTTTTTTTCAAAGGAAATCGACTTGTTCTTTAATAAAACGAACAACAACAATTATGTTACCGTGCAGTTTTATTATTGTTCTATACACTTTGAGTTTAGTTCGTTTTATATCAGCTTTTTTTATTTTTTTTTATTCAAAGAATATGTTCAAGCAAACAACAACAACAACAGCAACGGAATAGTTTGTAGGATGCAGGGAAACGCATTCAGAAATTTATATAAAGAAAATATTGTTAGACTTGGGGACATATACTCGTATTATAAAATTTCTATGTACGTACATAACATAAAACACAAGAAGAGTTTCAAGTTTTAGCCTACGAGCGAGAAATAAATTTCCGATTCCAATTCCAAGCTAAGATGAGAAATAAAATATGCTGTATATACCACAAGCTCTAGCTTTACATATAATCGAATGCGTGGGAATATTTTTAATTATATTGTCTTCGTCTCTATTGATTTTCTTGGTGTTCTGTTGTTCAAAGTTTTTATTTTTATTTTTTTTTGTAGTTTCTGTTTATTTTATTTATTAGTATTAATTTTCGGGATTAATTTTTATTTTTTTATGTACAAACATAGATATACCGAACTGATCATTTCTCATTTTCTTGATGTGTCATTTTGATTAAATTTGGTAAGTTTCTCATCGCATGCATTTTATTCATTTTGGATTCTCTCATCGGCTTCACACAGACCAGACTATTGAAACTAACAGCAATTAATCGGCATATTTATTGATCACGTTTCTATTTGATTTGGTATTTTTTTTATTGTACCTTCCTTCAACAAGCTGAAAATAACAACAAAATGCTTTGTGATTTCGTGCACTTGTCTTTAAAAGAAAATCGTGATAATTCAACAAATTTCATAATTTAAATTATGTTGATGTGTTTTTCAATGACATTTTATGATACAATCTGACATTAAAATTTTTAAGAAGAGAAAATCTTCACATTTCCGATTTTCCCAAAACAACAAATTTGCACAAAAAACTTTACACATTCGTCAGTCCTGTTTAATATTTAATTGATGGGAACCTCTGCTTGTAGTCTGTGATGGTTGTTTGACCCAAAGTCGATATTACAGATTTTGAGGATAGCAGTTTTCTTACATTAGTAAGAACATAACTCACTTATTAATTTCCAATCAAATGATTTTGTTTAGTATCGTAGAAAATTATGTTCGGGGTTTGAACGTATATCTTCGAATCTTCTGAGTTTCGATTTTTTGGGTTTTAAAATTTTATTTTATAAAATAAAATACAAATAAAATTTAAATAATAAAAAGTAATTATAAGAATCTTCAAAAGTAAATGCAGGTAAAAGGAGTTATAAGTTGCAATTGAGGAACTATCGTTTGACCTGTCATTTATGCCGAGTTTACGACCATTTTCTGAAGAAAAATGTTCAACAGGCAACCAATCGACGTAGTCTATTTTGTAAACAAATTTCCCCTTCCGAACATAATTCTTTTGTTTTCCATTTAAAATATATTGAATCTGCTGAAAATTTTTCTTCAGAAAATGGTCGTAAACTCGCACTCAGTTCGCAAAAAAATAATTTGGGTTGTAAGCATTGAAATAAATTACTAAATGAAATTTTCCGTAATTTTATAAAAAAGCCTGAGCCGGGAGTAATAAAATCTTACGAAGAGAGACATTTTAGGTTAGGTTAAGGTGGCGGTCCATCAGGACCAGGCATAGACACAAAACTGGTCCATCGGCTTTTATGTTCCCTGTACTATTCAAATTCCCTGGCACCGATATAATGTGGATGTTGAACTGATCTGTCCTCTCGTTAAGAGACAAGAGACAGCTCTGGACTGCTTTCGACGTGAGGAGGTGTGATTGAAGCTCTTTAATGGCAGCTTGACTGTTCCTATAATATATATGCGAATATCACAAGCCAATATTACATTATACCTCAACCAGTCTACGACTTCCTTTATGACCGTTATTTCAGCTTTAAAAATGCTACAGGTCGGGGAGACGGAAGGAAATGTTTAACAGAAATTCCTCGCAGAACACCTCAGCCCTGACTTTCCCGTCCCGTTTTGAACCATCAGTGAAGAAGTTTATGACTCCTACTTCCAAAACTGCACCCATTATCCAGTCCTCCCTGGATGGGAGCCTAGTCCGGAACATTGTCTCAAAAGATAGCGACGGGACAGTATAATAGTCGGTGGTCTTGGGAATTGGTTTGTTACAAATACAGATGAGTGCCCTGTCTTGTGGCAGGACCACTTTGAGGTGGATTTCAGTCGTATGGCAGCACAAGCTACCAACTGTTTCCCCAAGATATCTAGAGTCAAAAATAGCAGTCTCCAGTGCCTGAGTGGATGTGCTTCTCACTACTCCACTATCCACAGAGAGATTCTTCTACCGTAGCTTTCTTTTCCCGTTCCAAATAACCATATTAGGTTTCCAATTTAATTTTCTATCCAAAACGAAACTCAGAAACTTCGCTGCATCTATAAAACTCAAGCTGAACCCATTTAAAGTGGAAGGATCGACATGAGGAATTCTATATTTAATAGAGAACAGAACCAGTTTTGTGTGGGTTGACAGTACGCCACCCTGCGGCGTGTCTCTGCTTGAAAATTTTCTGGAGGAGGATTCCCACAGACTGGCACAGCTCGTCCACCAAGCCATCGAGCTCTTGCGTAGTTTTTGGAGGTTTTGACACCGGAACTGGTAGTGAATTACCCAGTATTGTTTTAAAGGTATCCCCGTCGGTTTTCCTCCTATTTCTGTAGATTGGACTTTTTGGAGAGGCCAAGTCCATTTCAAATTGAAGATAACAATGATCAGAAAAGAAGTGGTACTCCTACACTTCCCAGTTTAATAGACTAATCATCAAAAAGTTTGAGACAAGTGCAATATCTAATAGCTCCTGTCTATTTCTAGTTATAAAAGTCGGCTTATTGCCTAAGTTACATAGATGAAGGTTAGTACTTAAAATGTAATCAAGGAGTAACTCACTTCGTTCATTTGTTTCCGTACTTCCCCCGATCGTGGGATGAGAATTTGCATTACTGCCCAGGATGACTCCAACCTTGCGCTGCTGAGCCTCCAAGATTAGCTTACCTGGAATATTCACTTCATCATAAGCTAGGTAATCTGATATTAGCCAGAGGTTTCGTTTATCGACCTCAATGCTGACCGCTGCTGCATCTCTCTTGCTGAAATTTGATAGCAGAGAACAACTTGTTATTTTTAATGAGAATGCACGACCGGTTCGGTAGGATTCCTAGGGAGTCTTGAGCCCAAATGCCCGGTCTTCAGTGACTCAAGGTTCCTGGATCAAGACGACATCTGTCCCTTCTTTTCCAATTTTTAAGATGAGAGCAGCTGGATGCTGCCTTAGACTGGTGGAGGTTGACATGCAGGAATGTCAACATCCCTACAACTTCTTCTCCACCACAGTATCATCAGAGTCCTCCCCTCAAATGAAGTCCTCCGAGAGCCTCTTAAATAATTCCAACTACATGGCCATCGCCGTGTTTGTGGAGAGAGTTTCCGTCTGATTATCCGCTTCTTCAGGGCGCCTAGGTAAGCTTTCAAACACGGCTTCCTAAGATTTCGGCGCCTCCGGCTTGTTCACTTGAACTTATGTCCCGCGATTTGGTTGTAGACTTACAGGCAGGCCTACAGACTACATTTCCCGGATTTGTTAGAGAGCTGGTCTCCGTTTTTTGTTGTTTATTATTTTTATAATCCATATTAGGTCCCACAAGTAGCGGAGAAAAGGGTGTCCGCCTGTGCAGAGATCCGCAGTACACAGATAAGGCTACTTAATCCGGAGGGTGTCAGGTATCCGGAACCACCGTTAGCGACTGAGCTAGTTTTTAAACTGTGCCCCCAGTCCGGTCGATTATCAACACGTTACGAGTAACACCTTAACCCAGCCCAGTGATTTATTTAAAGTTGACTCCTTTAGCGCCGTATTTTAGTCTAGAAGTTAATGAATCCGCAATCTAGTTACCAGCGGTCACCACGTGGAGGTAACATGAGCACTTGAAGCTGCACGTTACGGAGTTCACAACAAGTGTCAACTTCAATTTCCCGAGCAACTTCACACCTGACCACCATGAAGAGAGATACCTGGCTAAAAATTTCAGTTGATTCAGACTATCGAAATTAAAAAACTGCTACAGGTTGACATCAACCTTTATCCTATTCCTTCTATATCCTTTAAGATTAAACAAACACATTATAAAAAAAATTCTTTGAAAAATCTGATCGCCTATCTTCTCAAAATTTAATTTCCACTAAAAAAATTCTTCAAACATATTTTATGCAACGTAACTGTTTTCAACAATTTAGCAGTATCCAACAATTTTTTGCGACTTGTGAACAGAGATCACCAAAAAATGTATTGTATTTTAATTTTTATAATTCTCCAATGGCTATTTTAGCTTTTGTGATATCTTTTCATAACATTTATTATTATTGCGGGTTTTTCGGAAAAATATAATTTTCTTTTTTAGATTTAATTTTTTTTTATTACAACTACCACACCATCCCGTTACCACAAGTATTACGAGTATTATTATTATTTCTGTTATTAAATGATATTACCTATGGGAAATGTAATATGCTACGGTTCTATTTCTCATATTTGTGTATTGTGTTCTACATTGCTTATATTTTTAAATATTTAGATGAAATCAATAAATTCGTTTACGTGCAATTTGGCATTTTTCTTATCCTGTAGATATGATATAATGAATTAATAAAGACTAAGTGTGCAATATGGATTATTATTATTATTATTATTATTATTAATGCCTCAATTTCACTGGGAATTCGAGATAAAAATATAAAATCGGTGGTTGTGTGAACGAGACACACAACGGAGTCAGTCAAGTTTTTACTTACAAAAAATGTGTATCTGTGTTAATGCACTGTGATCGAAATTAAAACAAAGTGTCAAATCGAGAACATTTTATGGCAGTCCAACTAATTTATGTACATAAATATTGTGTACCGATGGAAAATATTTCTCGCACACACTGATAATTTAAATTGTTTGGCATTTTTATGGGAAAGATTTTTTTTAATTTTGTATTTTATGACGGAAATAATTTGAATAAAATAATTCTGATATGAGTATTAATAATAATTAATTTTTTAGATTATTTTGAATCGTAAAAATACTCGAATTAACAACACTAATTCTTAATATTTTTAATAATTCTTCGTTATGTTTTTGTTTGCTGTCAAGATGTATCCATAAAATTTGCTATAAAAGGACAATAACAAAACACTTTGTCTTTGTCTCTCTGATGGATTATTTTTTTTTGTCTTCTTCCAACCTCAAGTCAGCTCAGTCAATTTTTCACAGTGGAATTGGGGCTTAAGGATGCACTTGGCGTTTTTGTTACTATTATAAAAATGTAGGTACAACACTTTAGTTGTATATGGGAACCTTGCTTTTTATACTGTATTAGACAATTATAAATTACATTTCGCGCCATATTACATTTAGTGCAGATGTTTTTCCATCTATATGGAAATTTGCTAATAAAAGCTAGCAAAAATATTTACTAACTGTTAAGAGAAGTACGGTACTGCTTTGAGTAGTACAGTTTTGCTGATAGCATTACACCTATTAAGTTTAATTAATAGTAAAAATTTAAATAACCAAAAACCTTGCCATTTTATCGGGGTGAGGAAAAACTCCACCGCTGGTATGTACTCATACGCATTATATGTAGTAATCAACCAACCCTGTCTCATTATTCTCTCCGATATACATCAAACATATACACAGTATGTATATATACGGTATTCAATTTATAAATTCAAAAACTTTTTTATTTTTGATTATATCTGCTTAATAATTTATAATCCTATTATTACCTCTACTATATTGGGTAAACTAAAAATAAAACAAAAATATAAATTTCCAACAATGAAAATCTAACAACAACAGAAGAATAAAATTGAAGTTAATTCCATTAGATTTTTGCTGCTGTTGTTTTCGTATTCAATATAAAATTTATGATTATTGCATGCGCATTTTTATTTTGTTTGTTATAAAGCGTTAACACACGCGGATCCAGGAATGATAGGATTACTTAACCAACTATAACTATCTGTACAGTACACTTGATGTTAAACCTCGTCCATATGTGTTGATAATGTAATTAGCACAATTTTATCAATCACTGTATAAATACTTGACAATTTTTTTATTTAGACAATAAATATTTATTTTAAAAATCCAGTGTTATCCACCAATAGTCTCATTACGTTATAGATATTTATAGTCGTGTGTAAAATTGCCTTTTTGAACAAAAAAAAAATTTGAATCTATCATACTAATCAGTTATACATCTTGTTTCGTCTGAAGAAAATTTCTTATTTTACCGGTTTTTACTGGTATTAAATTTAATTCAAAAATAAAGCGAAAATAAATTTTCCATAAAGCACAAACCATTTTCATTGCAATTTAATTTAAAATGGAAACAACAAATGGAATAAAAAAAAAATCAAAACCATGAAAATTAATTTTTTATCATCCATTAAGAATTCAAAACGTTTCATTTTACAGAAAAAAAAGCTTAGTTTAACAAAATTGAATTTAATATTTTATTTGTAGTTTTTTAGTTTCAATGATTTTAATAATTTATTTATTTAACATAGTTTAGTTGAGTTAGCCAGAGAATCCTAGGATAATAAAAAAAAAAAAATTTGAAAATGTCATTGGAATGCATATGCTCAATACATGAGTTTCATTTTTATTGAGGCGAATACCGAAGAAATTCGTCTCAATAAAATTTGAGAATAGATTTTTACCGGCGTTACTTCGGGTTATCGAACGTCATTAGTTAGTGTTAATTTAGATTTACAGGGTGGTTTGATTGGGATCATTAGATTAATAATGCATAATGTTACATTTCAAAATGAAAGATATTTTTTACAATTACATAATTTAAGGGGCATGCAAGGATTAACCAAATAAGATTCAGCAAATGTGGAGAATGCAGAAGGTAACGTTTGGGTTTGTGGATAATCCATCTTATTTACTAGTAAATACAACATAAAATATATTTAAGCATAAAACTACTTGTTTATTTCCCTGGCTAGATAGTTCCCCGATACTCTAATTAGTCCTTTCAACTAGTAATATAAAGAGTTAGGTCTTAATCACCAAACAAATTGTTACGATTTGTGGGTTATTATTATTATTATTATTATGCGACCTAAAAGATCTTTTGTGCTGGACCCTGTTTAATTATCCGTCCAGTCAATATTCAGGCTCTTAATGAACCTGATAGTACTGCCGACCGGTATGCGATACATATTATCTGGGCTCATTGCTCTTCTTCCTAGATGTTTTCTATAGCATGTACTCCTCAAGGACTTTGGGAGGGCAGTCCCACTCCCGTATATTCCTACCCCTGCCCCGTCTCTCGTTTTGATTTTACTCTTACAAATTGCTGGGAAGGGAAGCTGCCTGTAGGTAGGTCACCCGGCTTTACTACAGGAAGGCTAAATAAAACTGGAGGGTGCCTGGGGTAGGATTTCTCCTTTAGCGCCGTACTTTAACCTGTGGCAAATGGCCTCAGTTATCAGTGGTTGCTACGAGGAGGCAGCACGTATACTTGCGAATTGTGACCAGGCTACCCCTTTCACAATTGTACTCATCACGCAGCTGCCTAATATGTGACCAGAACAGCTTACGTGATGCGCACTCTACTGGAAGGTGGCGGAGCTGGTAGAATAATCAACTCAACTTTGGTCCTCTCCTCCAATAGGCACCAAACCACCTACGATTTGTGGGTTAAATTTGATTCGACAAATTGAACTTGCAATTAATAAACTATTTTATTGGTAACAATTTCCAATCTTTATTTTCCAAGTCTCACTACTCAGACACATTACTAATGTGTCTCTGATAAATGCTCAATGGCAGTTTTTTGCTTATCTTTTTCACTCAAAAAATTACGTCATTCGATGCAAAAATTTGTTTTTGAGCGGCTGTTCAAAATAAAAGTCTAAATAAAGTTGTTGTTGTTTGCAAGGGGATAAACACAAGACCCAATCACAATGCTCAAACTGCCTCTTCGTGACGGTCACTAGAAACTACTATGTTAAAGCATTAGGCTAAAGTGTGTGAGGGCTGTGGTTGAGAGCCTCCGATATTTTTGATTCGCTCTTACCGCCTCGGATATAAGAACAGCGATTTTAAATTTGGAACATGCAACGTACTTAGCCTAAATCGCTAGGAGAGCCCCCATCAATTCATAAAATCATCAAGGCTAAGATGGCTTCGACACGTCCTTTGTTCGCTAAATCGGACCACCAAACAGGCCTTGAAGTTGGCACCAACGAAAACCGGAAGACCACTTATCCGATGGATGGATGGCATTGAAAGGGACCTCCTAAACACTGTCGGTCACAAGGAAGGAAAGAAGTTGTTGTTTTATCTTAGTTTTGTAGCACCAAATGTACCTATTATTCAGTTTATCGTGGGCCACTCCTTCGGAAAATATTCACGATGCTGACATGTTGAATTCTCAATAACATCTCGGTTTTGAATTGATATTGATGACATTCTCGGAGACCAATTCCTAACGTATTCTCTTGGCCGGTGGACTCTTTTGATTCAAAGCACAACTAAACAATTGCAAAGCTTCAGATGCTGTAGAACACCGAATTTCAAAATTCGGAAAAAACATTATGAGAATTACGGCAGTGTGCAGTTTCAGAGCGCTCAAATGAGACCTCCCAAGAAGCAAATAAGACGACTACGACATTGTATCATTCTTAAAAAGGACATTGTTAATGCAAATTTACAGAAAATAGCAGTTGATGTCTTTGAGCCTTGCATACACCAGTGGTTGTTAACTTTATTTAGAGAATACCTTTGAACATTATAGCAGAATGACGTGCTATCAAGCAATCATTAATTATATTAAACGACTTGTAATATAGCCTTTGGAGAGAAGGAAAATCTCCCTCCTGACCTCACCAACTTAATATGTTTGGCACTTGAATGACCTGAGCTGCATATGGGTTAGCCCACTTTAGTTCTGAGACCCTCACAAAGGCTAAGCCTGGCAACTATTAAAAACTAAACGTAAAATGGTAACAATAACAGGAACCCTTACAAGACCTCGAAGTGTCTTCGTCAATGGAGTAGAAACTCACTGGCTTCTTTTGTCAGAACAGAGAAAACCAAAATGATCATTGTTTAGAAGAATAAATGTGTATGCTTAAATCTTCGTCACAAAATAAAGTGATCAAGACCAAAAACCAGCAATTGTTTCTATATTCAACGAGTACCTTATGCATTGTAATTTTTGCTCATAACAACAATAGCTTCTCAGTGAAAAGTCCTATAAAATTTTGCAAGCAAATATTTACATCAAAATAGAAATAAGTTCTTCTAATAGAGCGTAAGTCGTGAATTTTAAATTATTATTTTGGAACAAAACCACAACAATTAAATGTCTTAAGCAATTTTCTCAGATTCAACCTTTCTTTTCACTCTTCACTCCGCATGCTGACACTGTACAATAACGATGCACTTTGGGTTTGCCTGCTGTGTTTGCAAATTGGGTTCAGAAACAGCCTTCACCGTTTAAGTTATAATTCTTTTGGAATGCTATTTAAAAAAACATCCGAAGGCCTAATTAATCCAGTTATTTTCAACGATATATGTTAATTTTATTAAAATTCTAGTTTATGGATTTAAATCTGCAAACATTTCTAACCGTTTTTACTTACGCAATTCCCTTATCGTATTTTAACAAAACCATGCCATGTCATTTAACATGTTAATAAAAATAAAAAATACGAAACCTTATCCCAACATTCCCAACATCATAAATTGAATTTTCGAAGTGTTGAAAATTTTATTCGTAATATCTACGATTAAGCAGCACACATTCACAAACTTTTTTATTCGTTATTTTCTTATGTTATAACGTATACGTTCTTTATTATTGTTGTTGTTTCTCGTTCGTTTTTAGGTACCCTAAGCTCAAGAAAATCGAATAAATAATATTCCATCTTTTGAAATATAAATTGCCTTTTCTAAAATTTAAGTTAGAAAAAACCAAAAATATTTTACACTTTTCAATCAAATTACTTCAAGACGAAAAAGGGATCGGCTTTATTATTCCTCTTTTAGTTAGTTATCTTTTCTGTCTGGATATGTCTTAAGCCAAATATTTTGGTTAATTTATAGATTTTCGGAAGATTTTTGTTTTGTTGGTTTTATGTATCTAGGAACAAATTTTATTGAATATTTACCCTCATAATCATATTCCTACCTTGAAATTTTCATACAAAAATCGACAACATCAACAAATTTCGTCACGTGTGAAACATTTGCGTGTATCGTCACCAAATTGTATTTACAAAAACAAAAAAAAAACTTGAACAAGAACCTTGTCAACACTTTTTTAAACTGCTTATTTCTAGTATTATTTGGGAAACATACCAAATTTAAAAGATAAATAAATGTTTTTTGTTTGATTTGATAAGAAAGCAACAATAACATACATATTTATAAAGTTTCTGCTACAACAAAAATACGTCATAAAATTCAAATCGATGTTCAACATTAGTTTATTCCCAAATTCAATTTAGGAATAAAAGATGATCCAAATAATTGGTTGGATTTGGTATATGTCATATACCCTGACAATAATAGTGTTAAGCAATAAATTGTTATATTATGTTACTATGGGTTCTCAAAATGAGAGATGAAATAAAAAACCGAAACGGGGCATCTTACGACAATACAAACTTTTTAGTTTTATTGCAAAGTCGTTCGTTTTTAGTAAGATTTTATTTTTTACTAGTCTTTTCTGCTTCGTTGTGTGGCTTTTGGAAAGGCAATAACAGTATTTTAATGAGTTAATTGAATTATTGAAGGTCATTTGCACATAGGCATAATATAAGTATGTGCTTGTAAATATAACGCGAAATTATTTTACCTGGCAGATGGCTAAGTTTTGAGTTGATCGAATGGAATTCTTTGTTTTAGGCTAGCTTGAAAAGGGTGGAATATTTAAATGTCGTTTGTCATATTTATTTCGAGGGGTTGTGCACGATTTAAAATTCAGGTAGAATATGGAACGTTGTAAAATAAGACAATTAGGTAGTAAACTGCGATTTTTTTTTTTTTTTGTTATGATTGCCGATCAACAGCTAACCTTTAAATGTCGGGTTAAAAAAATATGAAGAAAGTGTGGGAATTTTATATTTGGTGTTTGACAGTTTCATTGCGAGACAAACAAAATATAATATGTAACTATACTATATACATAGGGATTAAAAGGAGATCCAAATTTTTACCTGACCACAACCAATTTTCATACCCTTGAAACGGGGCCAAGTCGTTATGGCATATTTCATTACAGAATATGACAAAATCGCATGTTCCAGTACGGCTTATGGTATACTAAGGCATCTTTTAAAACGGCGTATTTGGTTTGTTTTATTAAGTGAAGGAACACTTTATGATGATAAAAATCATTTTATAATTCCATTTGTAGAATTATATCATTCGCTGATCGTGTGGACAGCGATTTTGGTCGCAAAATGAGGATTGGGAATTTAGTATATATACATAATATACATTTTGCTATTGTGTGCCGTCAAATATTTTTATTGGATTAGTGTATTTTCTCATGACGGTAAGTATCAAAAATAAGTGAAGCGAGTGAATCGGTTCAAACTGTTTGTGCTTACGCTCGTCTTGAGTCATTTTCCCTTTCTTCTAACATGAGGAATTCATGTTTTTGGATCTTTGTAGCAACCAACCGACAACATTCATTTGACTTCGTTAATAAAAATCCGAAACAAAATATGCGTAAACAAACATATTTCTCGTCATCGTCAACAAAAAAAACAACAATGTACGATTTTTAATTTATACTTCGTCGGCCACATTCGTAATATTTTTAACTTTATTTTTATATTTTGGAGTTTGTTGTTTTTTTTTAATTATGTGTGCTCTAGTATATAAGAACATAATAAAGTGTAGCCACTAGCCACTATTTTATTACATTCTCTCGATCGTCCTCTTCTGAAAAATTACTCGTGGTCGTCAATAAAAACCAAAAACAAAAAGCAACATAAATAAATGGTTTTTAATTTATGCATTCTTTGTCGAAATTTGTTCTTTCTGAGTTGTATGCAAGTATATAAGAACATAATAAAGTGTAGTCAGTATTTTAATACATTCTCTCAATCATTCTCTTCTGAGCTAATTTCTCTTAATTGTATCATGTTATCCCTGTTATTCGGGACATTTTATCTCTCTTATTTTCATCGTGTTAAATGAGAAGCTAAAAAAAACGCACATTCGACATCAATACAATTTACCAATACTATTAATAGTATTGGTAAATTGTATTGATGTCGAATATGCGTTTTATTGCCTTCCGGTGATCCTCAAATTAATCCTCATTTTGCGACCAAAATCGCTGTCCTGCTGTGGGATTTATGCCCAAATCCGTTTCCGCTACAAAAATATAAAAAACTAAAGTTATTTTTACCAAAAGCCGCAGTGTACCTGAATTATGGCTTACTAAAACTATCCATAATAAACGGATCTCGCTTAAAATTCATTGTTAAAATATTGTTCTCCTCTTTTTCGTTTTAGATCGCAAAATGTATGAAGAGTATTAGAAAAAGGAAAGCTCCTCTTTGGTTAATAATAACCGGAACACAATCGGCCTCATCGTTATGTGAAACGAATCGTAGTGATGAAAAAACGGACGAGGAAAATCAAACAGAGCCGTTTAATGTTGGTGAATTATTAAACGAAAGACATGAAACACCATCAACGAGTTCGAACTGTTCACCCGATTTTGATGGCTGCCTAAAGAGTAGTGAATTGTCGCAATGGTATCAAGAACATTTTAGTGGTGAAAACAATGGTGGAAAGGCAGAAGTAGAGACATCTCTACCGTTTAAAAAACGTAGAAAAATGTCGATTTATAGTGAAATTAATTTAATAAAGGATGAAGATTCGATCGGATCACAAAAAAGTCCACCGATTTCAATTGTTGTTACAGCAAACGTGAATCCCACAATCGTTACGACAAGTGCCAGTTTACCGCCAATTATTAATAATAATAATAATACTCCGAATACGATAACTAGTAATAGTGCCAGCGGTTTAACAATTTCCTATCCAGGAACACCAATGCTAAGCATTGCAAGTTTGGAATATTTACCATACAATATAACAATTCCACGAGCATTTAAAACACCAGCGGAATTAAAAGAGATGCCTCCAATAAATGTTCAAGCATTTAATATTTTACCATCCCAACCAAACACTATATCGAAACAGTAATGCAGGAAATTTGCAAACTTTTAATATCATACCACAACAACAAGCGACCGTGGTTGGTTCAAATGGGAATACTGGTAACAGTAAAATAATACCCACTATACAAACTTTTAATTTTATTCCACAGCCATCACAACATCAAAATAACAGCGGTGTCGGCAGTGATGTTATAAATTTAACAACTGAAGGTGGCCACCATCATTACATTGATTCACAAAATATAAATGATGTAAATTTAAACTTTAGTATAAATACAACAAATAATGATTTGTATAATATGCATCAACCGAATACCATACAATATACGACACAGCAATACCATCCACATCACCATCATCATCAAAATGCTCATCAATACTATCATCATCAACAAACTAATCCAAATATCGTGAATATTCCTCCAATTGATTTGCGTAACATGATAAATTTGAGTAATTATCAATTGAATCCACAACATTTGAGTAATTTTTTACATAATTCACAAATAAATTTTCATGCCAAAAAAACTCTAGTACCCGATTTAGTATGCGCGAATAATGTGGGTGGTAGCAATCAGTCACAAGAACAACAACAACAACCACCACCACCACCACAACCTCAATTATATAATAATCCGAATCAATCCGATTGTTTTTTAAATACAACGAATAATAGTAATATAATAATATGTAATAAACCACAACAGCAATCAACACCAAATTGTTGCCCCGGCTGTACAAATTGTCGAACATTTTCATGATTACTAACGCAAAAGAAAGTAAAGCACGGATTTTAACAGTTTTTTTACATGATTTAAAAATTATAGTCTAGAACAATTGAGTTTAGCAACAAATAGCGCATCAAGTTTAAATTTAGGTATAGAAGGTTGAGTGCTCCGCATAGCATTTATCGGGCGTAAAAAAAAAACGGGCTAAGTACACTAGGATGAAATTTAAATATTGCAACTTATTATGTCACTGGTCTAGTACTCAACAGATCAGTTTAAAAATATTTTATTGTATATTTCAAGTGGTTTACCTGAACGTTGCGCGCATACGCTTTGCTATCGCCATTCCGTTCTACTTTGGTTATTGTATTAAGTGTGACAAATGAATTGGACATTTTTTTGGATGTTATATGAAAAATTAAACAGTTTAGCGATTTTGTAAAGTACATACGATTTACAATATTGCTAGAGTGGCTTTTGCGGTCATATTCCTTTGTCATGCTAAATTATCGCACCATTTATAACAAATTTTTCAAAACCAAAACTAATAAAGTTTCCATCTATTTTGATATATTTTATTGCTACCAATTATTATAATAAATTTTTATAGGAATGTATAAATGTGGGGCAAAATTTTTAAATTTGGCTGATCGTAAATTACACGTAGCACTTCTTGGCTTACTTATAATATAATAATATGTTATTAGCTGTTTCATTGTTTTTGCTATTATATACAAATATGCTCTAATTAAAAATTATCGTTTAACAGCTTCCCACATCAATTGCCCCAAGCGCTCTTAAATACATCAAGTTTGGACTATTTACATTTACCATACCTATTAACAGCCCAACAACAATTTAAAGCTCCAATGCAGTATATACACCGATAATTTTTTTTTTAACTATAAATAATATACATAATTGTTTTATAAATATCATAAATAATAAAATAATAATTTTTAACGAATGATTAAATAAAATTTGAATTGGTCTGGTGAGCAAGCATACCACCTCAAATAATTGCGCGATTTTTTAATACTGGTCCAATTGTTCCAAATTTATTCGTCGTTCGTACTAAAAATGTGATTTTATTTAATGATCGTCCACACAAATCTATATGCATAAATTTAATTGTTAATTATGTGTTTTTGTTGTAATATTTAAAAAAAAATCGTAATTGTGATAGGTGATAACCTCTTTTGTTGGTTATATGTAGATATACGTTGTACATATCCCTCATTAAATACAACAACGTCATAATTCTAAATAATGAGATTTAAAATTTTGAATTAATATCATTCGGGTCAAAAATAATATTGGTTTATTTCAGTAGATGAAGTTGCAAATGGGCGCTCTACAGTTGAAAGCCTACGAGAAAGTGGTCCATCTGTAAAACTCAAAATTAATTTTTTTTTAGTTATAACGTTGTTGTATTTAAAGAGCGATATATGAATTCAATAAAACGACATATGTTTAACTAAGTATTATACATACACAAAAAGGTGAGAGTGTGCAAATGTTTAATTTTTGTAGGGGTACTGAGCTTTAATAAATTTATTAAATTGAATCATTTAGGCTAAACTATTCTAATAACTAATGCTGTAAATTGATTAAAACGCGGCAGAGAGACCGACTATTCTGAAAATTATTATATACTTGAGCCGCTATGGTTCCCATTGTAAGTTGATTAAAAAAAAAATTTAACTAAAAGTTACAGCTCCTTATTGAAACCACAAATTTGTGCTGTAACCTTTAATTACGAATTTTATTAATCAGCCGATTATTCTGTTTTTCTATTCCTTCGTTCTTATGTTTACCATTATTCTGAGCAAGGTATTGGTCAAAAAACGAGAAAGAAGTTGCGATTTTTATCTAATTACTAGAAGTACAGTTCTATTCATACGTTTTATTGTTCAGCGTAACCTATGCAGAAGCACATTAACAATTTTAAAAAGTTTCAGGAACTGGCTTAAACTTAAACCATTTGAATGATAATATTTCATAAATATAAAATCTTTTTTATTGCAAGTTATAATAAATAACCGATGCCATTTCCTTTTAAGCCTTCTTAACGGAAATATACAGATGTGTGTATGTGTACGCCTTCTCACAAAAATGAATTCTGCCTGCCTGAATAACGTGAAGAAAGCCCCACAAAGTTCTATTGTCGTATTATAATAACGTTTTTAAATATCTTAGAACTTTGTTATATTTATTTTAAATTAAATTCAGTATTGAAATTTTTAGATTAATTATATATCGTATCTTTATTTTTATTAAACAAATACTTTTTTAAAATTATAAATAATTTCAAAAAATAAAACTTGTAGTTGGGCTTAAAATGCACATCAGCTGAAATGCTCTAGATGGACTTATAGAAAAAGATTCAAAAATTCTAATTAAAACTAAATTGAGAATTTCACTCAAATAAATAAAACTTAAATTTAGTAAGGTTAATAAGCCACATAGCGCCAGTAGTTATTTCTTATCACAGAGTTGAATTTAATTTTCGATAGTTTCTGTATTGTTATCTGAAGCCTGAATACGTATATGTAATTATATAAAATTGTTCAATTGTAAATTAAATACCTAGTTTTAGTATAACATTGTAAAAATCTAAGTCTGCGGAGCTCATTTTTGTAAACATTGAGACCAAATGTCCTTATTCGAGATACCAATGTTTGAAGAAATACTTTCGATGTCCTGGATCATCGGAACTTCCAGTTATATTTTCCCAAAGCCGTTTTGCTGCTCGTCGAATGCTTACGTCTTTCAGATTCTCAATTTGATAATCCAGCGAATATTCAATTTCGTTTTTAATGGCGAAAATGGAACACATTTATAGTCAAAGCAAGTTTTCGAATACTTGCTGGTATTTTTTAAATGCCGAATGAGCACATTGGCGAAAAATACACTTTGATGGTTAAATGTTTTTCTATTTGGCAAAGAACCTTTTCGACCTCCTATTATGCTGAGTGACAACGCAATGAATAGTTCTTTAAAATGTACTGCAAGTCAGGACGAGTTTTTAAAAATTGTCGCATTAATTTTTATTTTGCGGTAAGCGCAATGCTATAATAGCATGTTATGCTAAGTAGCATGTTATCTTCCAATACCTTTTCCAAAATTATATTTTCAAATTGTTTGAAACTGGCAGAAAAATAAAAACGGCTCACATTGCAATCTTTTTTGAAATACATACAGGATAGGTCATCCTTGAGTTAGGTAAAAACACGAAGTAAGTAAAAAATAAGAAAAAAAAAGTAAAATAAACATTAAACGAACTAAATTATAGTTTCTTTAAGTAATAACTTAAATATTTGACGATTGTACTGTTATGGGCTGAGTAAACTAAAGTTCCTCTATCTACTCGCAACTACTCATGCTCATACAATGGTGTAGTTTTTGGAAGCTGTTACTTATACCTCACTTCAACTTTAAATTGGTATTCGTTTAGTTGCATTCTACACGTAAAAAACGATATTTGTCACTTCAAACGACGATTGTCGCATTGATCGAATAAGAGAATACCAAAATTTGATTGTCGCTACAAGTGACACGACTAAGGGAATAGGGGTATTCTTCTAGGTAGGATTTATTTTATTTTCGATAGGCATTCTATAGTTTTCCAATCGTCAATAGACAATAGCAAGTACTGTGTCTCCGAGCATTGAATGTTAATTTGAAAAAAATATGCTGCGCCCTTAATATTTTTGTATGTTAACAACGTATGCAAGATGTTACTGTTTTAATGGTTCAAGACGTAAAACGATACATATACGATATACAAATTTCCCTTAACTAACTTTAAATTTGTTGTTTTATATAATTAACAATGAAGGCTATTAAGTTAATGGAAGATGTTAAATGTTACGCTGGACATTTTTTATACCAATCACTTTCATTTTTTCTGAAAAAATTGAATATTTTTTGAATATTTGAATCATCCAAACAGAGATGTAAAGTTAAATAAAAATTTTTAAAAATTAAATTGAGTACAGGAAAATTCTACTGTTTCTTTAAATCAATTATTTGGTAGTTTTAAGAAGGTATGATAACGCATTTTTCTATGTAAATACTTCAACATTTTTTGATAATTCTGTATAATACAAATGGTAAAAATTGTAAATTTAACTATTATTTGAATACTTTATATAAACTTTACAATACACTAAATGAAGGATTTAATGAGTTACTCTTCAAGTCTTCAAAACAAATGTTGGTAAGCCACTTTTATACTAATATTACACTTTCAAAATTTAGAAAAGGTTAAGGTAAGCGTTACAACTTACAATCTATCTTATTTAAAATTTATTTAGTGCGATAATGGTGGCGTCCGGGTAGGTTAAGGTGACGTCTCATGCATAAACGGCAAAACCGGTATTTCAAGCCGCCAAATCTAATTGTTTCATTTTGCAGTATTAAAACTAATTAAAAATAGTTCAAGCCTAAGAGTAACACTTATCACCTTATTTTTATTAAAATTGATTTAATTTCTTGTAATGCGAATTAAATTTGAAATGCTGGTTTGCCATTTGAGCGTGAGGCCAATAATTAAAAATGGCGAAATTACCATAAACCCCGATTGTTGATATCGCCTAGATTGAGAATTGTAAAATGGCAAAAACAATTTTAGAAAAATATGAAAGCCTGTGGAACGAATCTTGTAGACATCTAAGCGAGAAAGGAAATATCCTAGGCGTTTTGCGTTGGCCCTAATTTTAGACGGACCCTACTAATTGGCGTAGACTAACATTTTTAACCCAAGATTTAAAGCCACGTGCAAAGCTCAAATGGATCAAACTCATTAATTTAACATTTGTACATATCCCTACAATTATTTTATTAACAAAATAGTTTTTTTTAAATTACTCTTGTGTTGCACAATATACAATTTACTCAAAACAATAATCTCTTTATGTCATAACGTTCAATTAACCGTAATACTCTCAAATCCCGAAAATGTATGTTCCGTTCCGATGGATAAAAAAACAAAAAACATTAAATGTTTAACAATAGCCACAGATGATTAGATATTAAGATGATTAGAAGCTGCTGTAAACCGTTGTTGCGATTGGTAAATCACAAATTTTCCTTAAAAATTAAAATTTTAAACGATCTTCTAAGAACATCTTTAAATATTGCTTCTGTGCCCAAAACTGTTATGAAATGTAGGTTAATTATGTACCTTCTTTAAAATAAATAAAATTTTTATTTAGTTTTATACAAAATTTAGTTAAAACCAATAATAAATTCTACAAAATTTGTTAAAATTTTTAATTTATAAAAAATTAAAATTAATTTTATCCTAGAATTAGAATATTAATAAATAACTTATTATAACAAACACTATTTTATATACGAAAAAGTTAACTTATTTTTTATTAATTAACTAATTTAGTTAAATAAAAAAACTTTAAAGTTTAAAATATTGATCTAGAATATAGATGTACATAAATTATTAAATATAATACTACCTACTCGTACATATGTTAGATGTAATAACTTTTTCATTATTTAAACAAAAATTTGAAATACAATTTTACTACATACTTTACATACATGTATCATTATTTATATGATATGTAATATAAAAACTATTATTTTTAATTTTAATTATATGAATGACTGGATTTTAACAAACATTGGCGAACCAAAAATACAAAACTATCCTGTTTAATGTATTATGTATTGTGAAAAATTATAAAAAAAAAAAAAATTAAACATAGAAAGGACAATAAATGATCCTAGATTTAATGATAAAAAAGTATATAACACAGAGTTTTATTATGAGGAGGATTTACAAACATAATTACAAAACATGTCCACTTTAAAACGTTTCACTGCAAATTGTGTTTGAACATGACATCACGAAAAACAAAACAAATTTTTATAACCAAAGCCGTGTTACGCTTACATTTTGTTGCAAAGGATACATACCTATTTGTTGTAGAAGTAAATTTTAAATGTTGTTACGAACTGGGATTCTGATTAATTTTAAAATCCGCCAATCTTACTTTATTCTCAAATTTGCTTTTTTCTAACGAACGTTGAAATCAAAACTAGGTTCTTAAGAAAGAAAGGAAACACGAATATACTGTTACTGGATCGTGAATAAAACAAAACACTTCAATTTATCACAAACGAATTTATTTATTGAACATCAAAGATTAGTTCAACAGAATTTATTAACAATAATTCACAAAATCACTTTTGATAATATTCACACAAATTTTACTGTTCACTTATAATTTTTATATCACACTAAAGTACTTTTCATGCCAGGCACCTCGCCTCGAAATATTTAGTTTCCACAAATGCGAAGCCGAGACCCTTTCATACCGGTGGCGTTGGCTTTGAACATTCGGTTGCTATCAAATATTTTATTTAGGTCTATTTTACACCTGAAACAAGCAAGAACTGAGATATTCTAAATTTGTAACGTACATATGAGCTAGATTTTTTGGTAAGTATGAAATATTTGTGCAAAAAATGTGATTTGTAGGTTATGTTGAGAAAGCACTTCGCTTTGTACTACTTTAAAATCTCGCAGTCGAGTGTGGAACGCATTGCCTTGGCTTTGTAGATAACTTCATTGCAATATATTTTGTTTTTTTTTAATTATCACTCAAAAATAAATTATTTTTCAACAAATTGAATTTATTACTATAAAATTAAACGGTATCAATCGAATAAAACTAATTTATATAATTAGAAAACGAAATAAAAAATTTTTATTTACGAAGCTCAAAGCCGAGGCGCCTGGTATGAAAAGTACTTAATTCACATTTTAATATTTACATTGTCGCTTTCCAAATACGAATACTCCAATTCGATCTCGTTCGCTTTTTATATACTCAAACCAAAATTTCTAAAAATTTAGGCTAATAACATGTAGAACATTTGTAGCATGGAAAATTCCATTTGTTAGATGTCACTCTAAGACTACCTCTCACCTAAGCTTGTTCGTCCCGAACAGCCATTTGCTGAAATAATCATATTTATTGCCGATCTTGCTATAAGCGTTGGCACAGCAGTTACAGGTCTGGTGGGAAATGGCCCCACTACATCCATTGCAATTCTCTCGAATGGTGCTCCGACGTTACATTGTTTCATGGTTCCACAACTATCACCGACTATCTACATCCTGCCCAGTAGAATCGTTGATGTATCTTGGTTAGTGTTTTATTAATCTCTAGGTGACCCCCACTTACTCCTCCGTGATACTCTTTCAGTATTTCCGCAATCCGGATCTTTGATATCACCAGCAACAATTGCTTCATTTACCCATTCTCTATTCGAAGGCTAATACATTGAGCTCAATAAGCCTTGAGAATGGGAGTTTTATCCGCGATCTCGCTCCAAGTGGGTCGGTATTCCTTTCCCTTCCATTCCATGATAACCGACAAATCCGTGTCATATAATTGCTCTTTCCTGATCATTTCGTTAGTCCACTCCCCGTTAAGAGGCACTTGCGTAAGCCTTATGTCGATGATGCCTTCCTTTGCTTCAATGTGACCATAATGTTTGCATTCTACTAGACATATACGCCTATTTCGCAGGGGCATTACATAATCCGAACGGCATAACACTAAATTGCCAGTCCGTTACACTCTCTGAACGTTGTTTTTTAGCGATCCTTCTCCTGGACTTCCACTTGCCAATAGCAGCTTTGAAGATCTAACGTCGAAAATATTCGAGCACCCGATTTGTCTAATGTGTGTTTAATGTGAATCTCATGCTAAAGTCCTTTTTTTCGAATAATACTACTGGTGAGATCCATGGACTGTCAAGATGGTTCGATTACACCTGTTGCCTGCATATCTGTTACCATCTGGTTGAATTCTTGTTTTGTGAATGGTAACCTCCTGGGTGGTTGACGAATCGGCATCTCTGTTCCTGTATCAATTCGGTACGTTACCATTTAGGTCCTCCCTTTAGGTTTATGTACTGCAGAATATGGACATGTACCGTTTAAGTAATTGATGTGGAGAATTTTTCAGTGCCACAGGAAGATCTTCAGTCCATTTCTGCATGAGTTGTCCCATCATTTCTTTCTGCCCTTGCATGTCGGCTTTTCCTATCGGACTTTTCTGTTTGCATTTTACTATCATCGATACCTCGTCACAAGTGGTGCAAAAGAAATATTACTTAGAAAATGTTTATTACGAAAACTAACTAACTTATACCATGTTTACATTATACTTACCTAATAAGTATGTACTTTTTTGCTATTTAATTATTTTTCCGCTGCGGTTCACACTTGCTTTGCGATTTGTAGTGTGAACGCTTACTATAAAAATTTATTGTTTTGAGAGATAGATTTCTGTATTCAATTTAGTTTATATGTTGTGAATTTCTTCTCAAACTCTATTAGATTTGTCGGTAAATTATTTGATTAACACCCGAAATTTTTGTTTTGACAACAAATATATGAATGACATTAACATATAGTTGTTAGTCAGGGTTCACATTACAACGTAATATACTAATACTTTTTAGATACGTACTTTACCGAAATATCAAAAAAGTATGTGGTATAAAATGGTTTCAAATTCAACGGCATTGTAACATACCGATAAACGGAATTACTTCTTTTGAAAGAAAGCGTTGGAATTTGCTTCTAAGTTAACAATTCCAAATTTCAAAGCCAGTAACGGTTGGCTGGATGGTTTAAAGAAACGAAACGAAATTATTTAAAAAAAAAATCTCCTGAGAAATAGAAAACTTTCAGACTAAGGTCAGACTAAGACAAATACTGCTAATAGTCACCACAAGAAAAAACAAACAATCGAAAAATGTCCGCCTTTATTTTGCTGGCGGTATTTTTCCCGCTATCGAATAGATGACGAAAACGTATCTTGATTGGTGATCCAAAATTTACGATATCGTGTAAAAAATTGTTTCGCGGCAGAAATCATGATAAGGGCCCATGTGAATGATAACACAGATATCGAAGAAAATTTTGGGCCGTACAAATTTTAGCAATGCTAAAATAGTCTGTTTCCATTTTTGGACGAACTCATCTACGACATTGAAAGTCTGAAGATTTTTTATTTTCTTATACTGCGAATAAATTAATTTTATATTTATAATTACTTAAGAACTAAAGTAATTTGTCTATGGTTTTAAGTACGAAACATTGAGAAAATCCAAAAGACACAAATTAACATGGTAAATTAACCTGCACAACAGCCAAAACGAAAAGTATTTAACCGAAATTCCAAAAAGTATGCCTGGTTATTTTCGTCAAAAAATAATAACATTCGGTTAACTTACCAAAAGTCGTTGCTTAGAATAATGAAAACCCAGGCACAATTTAGAAAAATTAAAGATTTAGGTGTGTATGTAGGTAGGTACACGTAAAAAATTGGGCCCACAAAGGCCGCAAAATTTGTGTGGTTTCCGACTTTAATTCGCAGACAAGTAGAATTAAGTACTTTTCATACCAGGCGCCTCGTTTCGAAATATTTAGTTACCACAAATGCGAAGCTGAGACCCTTTCATACCGGTGGCGTTGGCTTTGAACATTCGGTTGCTATCAAATATTTTATTTAGGTCTGTTTTACACCTGAAACAAGCAAGAACTGAGATATTCTAAATTTGTAACGTACATATGAGCTAGATTTTTTGGTAAGTATGAAATATTTGTGCAAAAAATGTGATTTGTAGGTTATGTTGAGAAAGCACTTCGCTTTGTACTACTTTAAAATCTCGCAGTCGAGTGTGGAACGCATTGCCTTGACTTTGTAGATAACTTCATTGTAATATATTTTTTTTTTTTTTAAATCATCACTTAAAAATAAATTATTTTTCAACAAATTGAATTTATTACTATAAAATTAAGCGGTATCAATCGAATAAAACTAATTTACATAATTAACAAACGAAATAAAAAATGTTTATTTACGAAGCTCAAAGCCGAGGCGCCTGGTATGAAAAGTACTTTAATGTCGGAAAATATTCATAAAAAAATTTAAATTGAAAAAAATAGTTTCGAAGTTTAATTCCATAATTCTTCGGAGTTTAGTTCCATTTTTTCCTCGAATCCGGAGTTCGGAGTAAAGTGTGGAACCTCAGAATACGAATTCCCGAGTTTAATCCCAATTCGGGCTTAACGCTCTCGGTAGTACCACAGAATACAACTGTAGTGTGGTAGTATAGTGAGTAGAACCAAAACCAACAAAAATGTTTATACAAGCCGTCTCGTTCGCTCCTTACACAGATCCTATCAAAAAAAAATGTACACTATATTTATTATGAATCTATCACCTATACTTATTTGTTTTGTGTATATATACTTTCTGATTTATTTATATGCATCACTAATACTACGCCTTAACGTACTTTTTTATATCTTGAGTGTTTGTACTGTTTGGCTTGTATAAACATTTTTGTTGGTTTTGGTAGAACGCATGCTTTATGTTAACGGTGGTAACAAGGAAAACATCACGATTAAGTGTTATGAAATGCATATGTGTATGTGTGTTTGTCTATTCTAAAGGTTAAAGCCGCATAAAATTTCCCTAAAAGGCGATGGGTGTCTTTGGTTGTGCATCCACATTAAGGAAAACATTAAATCCTAAGCACACCTTTAATCCTCTTTAAAATATATATATATATATATATATATATATATATATATATATATATATATATATATATATATATATATATATATATATATATATATATTTATTTATTTATTTATTTACATCTATTCTACAGTTAAAATCTTAATGAATAGTAAAAAAAGAATTATTATAGATTAAAAAGAAATAAAAGGAATACACAATACGGAACATTACCTGAAAAAACGAAAACTTTAAAAACGTAAAATGAGATTAAAAATTGCAATTTCTAATTGCGTTCCGAAAATACACTCTGGATCTCTCAAAATTAAATAAATGGTAAAATTCATTAAAAATTCTAGCCATTGACTTGGTTGGCTCATTGGAACCATAATTCGTTCTATGAAAGTCAACAAACAAAAATTCCCTTGGACGCAAGCTTCTGGTAGGTACATAAATGCTCCAAGCAGAAATGAGTTCTGGACACTTAATGCGGCCACTAAGAGAATCACTAACAAACAAGGCAGATGCAATTTTTCGGCGTTTAACCAACGTATCAATGTGAAGGCACTCACACCGAATCACATACGATGGGAGACTTCGCACCTGTTCCCACATAGGTAGATGACGATCAGATAAATGACCAAGCTTCCTGGCCATATAGATAGTAAAACGTTTCTGAATAGATTCCAATCTTGCAATATGCACATCCTGATGAGGATACCAAACCACTACAGCATATTCAAGGTGAGATCTTACTAAAGAAGTATATAGACTAACACACGAAAATTCATCCATAAAATCCTTTGTCATTCTAAAAATAAAACCTAACATAGAATTGGACTTTAATATTATTTTATCTATGTGTAACGCAAAAGTTAATTTCTGATCAAACAGAACTCCTAAATCAACAGTTGAAGTTACTCTACAAAGTAGATCTCCATCAAAATAATAATTGACAATATTTGGATTGAGTGTTCTGAAAAACGACATCACCTTACACTTTTGTACATTGATGGACAATTTATTCTTAGAGCACCAACTAGACAATATATTAATTTCAGATTGCAAAACCTCAGCATCACTTACAGATTGAAATAAAAAAAATAAAATATTACTATTGAACATGCATGAAAATCTTCAAATCATCAGCAAATAATAAACATTTACAGAATTTAAAAATATTAGGAATATCATTCACGAATAAAAGAAATATAATTGGGCCTAAATGGGACCCCTGAGGGACTCCTGAATGACAATAGATATAATCTGACTTAACATCATTCAACAGAACATACTGCTTCCTACCAACTAGATAAGAAGAAATCCATTTAAGAAAATTTGAATCAAGACCAATAACCGAAAGTTTTTCAATAATAATTTTATGGTCGATTGAATCAAAAGCTTTAGCAAAATCAAAGCAAATTGAATCAACTTGGGCGCCTTTAGATTCAAGTGACTCAATAGTGAATTTAGTAAATTGCAACAGATTGGTGAAACCATGCTGGAAACAAGAAATTATCTCTTTAGTATGGAATAACAAATGTTTCGACACAATTAATTCGAAAAGTTTTGGTATAGACGAAAGAATTGAAATACCACGATAATTTGATATATCAGAACGATTACCCTTTTTGTAAATTGGAACAATGTGAGAAATTTTCCAAGCTGAAGGAAATTGTCCAGAAATTAATGATTGGTTAAAAAGATAACATAATGGAGTTACAATATATGAGCTCACACATTTAAGTATTGACGAAGGTATCCCATAAGGCCCACATCCATCATTAAAATCTGACAGATATTCATAAATGTCATCTTCAGTTATTGATAGGTACGGAATGTTAAATTGGCAATTACTAACAGTATATATATATATATATATATATATATATATATATATATATATATATATATATTTTCCGAGTTTTTAATTCCACTTTTTTTTTTGGAATTAAATCAGCAAATTTTCGCTGACTTTTTAATTTCAATTTTATCCGAATCTATCCAATTTCATTTTTTTTACAATATTAATTCCTGTGACCTTATTTCATTGCCCCTGTAGTGGTTTGGTGAATTTAAAAAAAATTACAATAATTGCGTTGGATAAATTCATAAATCATAATGCTCCCGTAGGCTACTGGTCTTAAAACTGGGTCGTGTCGCACGAAAATCATACCGTTTATGGAGCATGTTGCTAAAAGAGTTAAACTCTTAGGACAGCACACAAAGTCGGGAGCTAGCCCAATGTGGCCCAATAATGTTTATGAACCATCAATTTGATTTTAGGAACTACTTCCACAAAGGATAACCACATTAGATTTGGATGTTTACGACCAGGAAGGCGAACTGGAAAATTCGATAAGTTTTGTGATGTTTGGGGCAAATTATTAAATTTAAATTCATCTCGTCTAGTAATTACAGTAAAGCGCTAACCAAAAACCAAAGTTCACGGTAAAAAAATATTTAAACTTAAATTCAATGTATATATACGCCGGGGAACAATAAATATACGTCGACCAATTAATATATTTTCGTAATTGTTTTCAACAATTTAGCGGCACACCACAATTTTCACTTTTTTCGGATTTAATCTTTACATTTAATGAACAAATGAACGCCGTTTTAAAGAGGTAGCCGACCAGATTTTAAACTGTAATCTTTTCTACCGTGTTTGTTTACATTGAATCTAACAAAAAAATAACGATTTTTTTGTCCAATCTGAAAGGATACAACAGGAACAAGTCGACCGGTAATATTTTTTGAAACACATTGTAATCCGGCGTATAGTACAGGCACATTATGGACTGTAGTGGGCGTTTTTTTTAAAAAAAATACGCACGTTGTTATGAAAAATCCTTATGGGTAAATTTAAAACTGCTTTGAATTTTTTGATTAAATTATTTAGCACATTTAGCGAAAAACGTACTTTTACGTTGTTAATTTCGATATTCTGAATGAATGTCTGAAATGTTCCTTTTCAATATTCATAATTTAGTCGTGTACCTCTTCGTTCCACATGTTTCATCCCAAACTGGCCATTCCTATTGGTTCCCCAAATCGATAAACCAGAAGAATAGCCTAAACAAATATTTTGTCTATTCTTCCGGTATTTGAGGAACCAATTAAATATTATTTTTAAAAACCATATCCCAGACAATTTAGGTATAAAGCAGACCTCTCCAAAAATACAAACTCGAGTTCTCCATATACAAATTTATTTCACAATCAAGCCAATTCTAATTTCATTTTTTAAAAACTAAAACATAATACTTTCAATAAAAAAAAAAAAAAAAATTAAGTACGATTACCTAAATTATGTACTTAATTAGAGATTAACGCAAGCAATTTATGATAAAACTCGACCAATTGGAGAAAGACTGGAGTAAAAGTAGGCTCGTCCATTTCGATTTTCGCTCTTTTGACTGCTTGTAACAAATTCATTTTTATTTCCCTTTAATGGAATATCTAAGCTTTCGTCCGTCGTAAAATCCATTGCTTCGTAATCACCGGTTAATGAATTAAAGGCATACGTAACATCTTTAGTATATTTGATTGGTGTCGTTAGCACGCGAGCTAATCGATCGCACAACCCCCTCTTTTCAAACATGTTTTCCAATTTATTTTGCGGAATTGTGTTGATTATTTCGATATTATTTATAATTTGTTCGTTTGGTTTTAACACGATGATTTTAGGAGTTAGAGGCATAGCAAATATGTTCGATTGTTTCATATTATTCGGTTTAATTGGTGAAGGATTCTCATTCAAATCGCTAACGGCGAAATCTAATTTAGAATATAATTTCCGACGTGATTTTTTCCCCTCAGAAATATCCAAATTTTCCATCAGGTGCAAGCTATCCGCTATTTTTACCGGTGAATTTGAAATATAATCAGGCGGTTCGTTTTTTAATTGACTTCCGACTTCGGAAAACCCGCTTAAATGAGTACATTCGTCGACGTCTGTATCACGGTAATCACGGATTAATGACAACGACACATCAGTAGGACTGACTGCCCTTTCCTTCAATACTTCTTTTACAGTTTGACGAAACATTTGCGATAATGTTGGTTGCGATGATTTTACCCCTTTATGAGTGTGAGACGATTTTTTGTTTCGTGGTCTTTCGTTTGCTTCAACGTTTTTCTTCAATCGACTTTTTCGTGGATTGTTTCCAATGGGTGTAGTGTTGGTACCAAGTGAACGAAAGTTTTTCGCTCCCGATATTTTCATCAATCCATGTTTATTTACAAAAAAATTAAAATATTTTTTAGTTTTAGTGAAGATCATTCGATTAATCATAGGTGTCAAAAATCGAATCTTTTGTTTAATTAATCTATCGTAATTTTGGACGTGTGATTGGGTCAAAACTTTTATTGGCGAAGTCCCAATTGATTTTGTACTAGGTAAGACAGTTTCTGTACTGACCGATCGTGTAACGATGGGTTTGGCTGTAATTGGACTGCAACCCATGTCCGCATAGCCTATAGTATCATCATTGAAACTCGTAAACGAAATAGAATCCAGGTTTTCACAACCGTTTGTGGTTTCTTGTTGCTCGATGGGTTCTTTTTTGTTGATTAGAAGATATCCTCTTGGAGGAGTAGCATGTTCCGTTTGTTGTTGCTCGAATTGTTCATTAATGTTGATTGAAGGGCCAACTAAAGATGTAGCTTGTTGCTTGAAGTTTCGTTTATTGTAGTTATCTTCTGAAAATAATTGACGCCCGCTCCGTAACTTTCGTCGTGGCGTAATAGCACGAATCTGATTAAGATCTAGGTCAAAACGAACCGATTTTTTTTCGGACGAGGGATAAGAATTATTAAAACTTCTTTTTTCTAGCCATTCATAAATTTGATTAGTAACCTTATCTTTCGTAAATGGGTTACCATTCTCGTCTAGCGAAACGTTAATATTTTCATTCCAACTTTGATTAGGAATATTCGTTTCGATTTCTTGGACAATTTTTGTGATCTCTGAAAACGTTTCATCAATATGGTTTGGTCTCTCATGGTACAGATCCAAATCTCGGCCCAATCGAATTAAGAAACTATCACAATCAAGTATTTCAACTTCCTCCTCTTCTGATTTGATCAAGTTCTCAATTTTTGCCTCAATATAATTTAAAACTGTGCTAACCACGGTCGGAGTGTTGTAACCCAAAATGTCACGGATGGCTATTAAATTCCCCTCGATCACTTGATCGATGTTTAAGGAAGAAGTTTGATCGTCTAAACTATCATCTAAATTTAGTTTAGTTGTAATATAATCAATAAAAGTTTTATCATCCATTTTATTAAAACAAAAAACAATGAAAAAGGAAAATTATGAAAATTTAATAAAATACAAAAAATTATTTAACCTATAATTATGTAAAAATCGCATATTTATGTATTTTTATAAAAATTAATATAAAAAAACATATTTTACTTACTCAAATTGTGATCGAATTTGATGGGTTTTATTTAAATAAAGGGGAAATACGATTTGAACTATTTATGTATTTTTTAACGTAAATTAGAATGCTGCAGTTCGTTACTTCCGTCTTGTTAATTTTCCGCGACGTGCACGTGAATGACCAAAATTATCGATCGAATAGCCACGATCGCTGTGTAGACTTATTTGTAGGGTTGTATAGTGTAGAAATTGCAATTTTAAGACACATATTTTTTTATTTTATACGAAACAGGATGTTATGAATGAAAATTAATTAATTTTAGAAAAATTATCAATTTCCCTTAACCAATATTATCCGTTTCATTTGACCAAATTTAAAAAATAATTAACTCTCCACAAATTGAAGTGGAATGATGGCGTACATTTTTATACTATGGCAACACTAAAACACCATTTGTTTTTATTCCGCAAATCAGCATTCAGCAAACTAAAAATTCTACAAATGGCTGACATATTACATCTCGCGTTAAAATAATAAAAAAAAAATATTATTTTGTTTTATATATTATTTTTGCTCGTAACGATTTACTTATCAAAATATTTATTTTTAAATAAACAATTGTATAGTTAGTAATTTAAGAAAATCATTATTATTATAGCTTTAAGTTTAAAAAATCGCATGGGATGTTTCGTGTGTTTGTGTAGTGAGTGAAGCTCTTTGAAAATATTTTGTTATAATATTTTGCACTGTTGTCTAATTATTTTATACCAGATTTTGTATAATTTAATTCAATTCTATCGAAATGTGTGTACAAATAATACCTAACTAAAAATACAGGGCGAGTTACAGTGTGTATGTGTGTGGTACATACATGGTACCCACTATAACATTTTTGACACAAGGTGAGTTTTATTTTTTATAAAATTTCTTTACCTGGAATACGAGAAAACATTACTGCTGAATTTTCTTTTACTTATTTTCTTTGGATTATGCAAATTTTAATTTAATAGAAATCCTTGGTCCGGTTGTTGTCGCTTACATGTAAAACATGCGATTTAGGAATGTCGTCCAACAGCAAAAACTGCAATGAAGGATAATTTTTTTTTTGTTGGTCCATCAAGTTTTCGTTGTTCAATATTTCTAATGGGAAGAAATAGCTATGTGTTCATAACTTGAATTGTTAGAAAACTGTGTGTGCGTGTGGCTGATATACAATTTTATGTATTTGGGTTGTTGATGATGCTGGTATGTGTACTGTTAAGGTCATTTGTCACTATTATCTCGATGCGAGGGAGATTGAATTGGTTTAGGCAAGAGGATTTATGTAAATCAGGTTGGATGTGACTGGATAATTTTGCCACATAGTTGAATGCCAAAAAATTCTTCTTGTGAAGAGTCCTGTATTACGGTCAAATTTTAGGCATGAGCAAACCGTGTTCTTATCTTGCCCTCCGTTCGTATACTTATCATTATGTCTCTATGTCGGAATAGCAGGCTTGAGCAACAGTGCAGAATAACTTCTTCAATGCAAGCCAAGATAAATTAAGGTTTAAAACCTGATAGTCTGGCTTTGTTTAATAATAATAATTGATGTAAACTGAATATAATAAAAATATACAGCCTGATTAAATTTGAATAACATGTTTTCAAATTTCACAGACGCTGAATTCAATAAAAGTTTAGAATAAAAGGATTGATTAAATTTGTTTTTTGTTGAAGCTCTCACGTCGCATTTAGTAGTAGAGTTTAAATTCATACCAATAATCCGGGCTAATATTTATCTAAGTTCAAAATTAAATTGGCCAACATCTACAAATATATGGAAGCATCTATCAAGTAAAGCTCTGTCTGTGGTAAGTGAAAAGAAAAGATGGTAAGACGTGTAATAGCCTAAAGCTCAATTTTGTTTTGCGCATGTTTACCGAAAGGTGCGCCAGGACCACAATAGTCCAGCTCTCGCTATGATATTTCGACTACTGTATGTTCTTAAATTCCAAATCAAATGCTTTCAAATTTGCTTACCAAACTGCTTATGTTGAGATATAGTTTATAAACAAATAATATTTCGATCTGTTGGTCATAATCATAGGAATTTGGGTGGTAGCCGCACGTCAAATTAGGTAAAACGTTTTATTACCTTAGTTTTACATAAATGGTTTTGTTTGATTATATTCGGTTGGAGTGTTTGCGGCGAAAAGATGGGAGGAACAAGAGAAATATAGGTACTGCTCAGCGTAGCAGACTATGTCTGGACGGTGAAACATTAGCCTTCATTTATCATATTTACCATATTTGAATGGGGTGGTAGTAATGAAAAACATTTTTGTTCGTAATGTTAGAAATTCGTACAAATTTTTCTTTTGACAGCATAAATTTTTTCCAAAAAATTCTTCAATTTTTCTACATTTAAACTAATAATTCCTATAAATTGGGTATTCTCGCTAATATCTCGCTTATTTCAAAATTTCATGTTTTCAAATACAAAAGTGGCCGGCCTGTTTTGTTTTGTTATTCATGCAAGACAGCGATAATACCAGTCGACTGATAAATAACTACAGGATTGTAGGATTAAAACATAGGCAACGTCTTTAAAACAATTGGCCTTATCCCTTAAAATGCATAATTCGTAAGTTGCTTGTTTGTGGCATCTCATTGATAAAATTTGGTCTAAGCCGAAACTACTATAAAAACCGTACTTTCTGAAATTTTGAATCATTATGTTGTATTATTCCTAAAGCAACATTTTCCTTAATTATTGCGTCAGGCAGAGCTTTCTGCTGGATTAAAGAACTTCGAGTTGTTCCGACTTCCAGATAAACTTGAAACTGATATACATATTTAATTGATTTTTTTGACTAAGTAGCTTGCATTGAATACAACGGAATTACCCAACTGTGTTTTCGAATTCTATAGTTCCAGGTCCGGTAAATCCACTATCCTGATCAGATGATTTATTCTTCGATAAAATAGACTAATCTATAATAATATCATGGGAATATGAAATTAAATCTCTTCTCTCAATGTGTTTACCAACGATAATAATTGCAACTTTATTTTAATATGGAATAATAAAAGACCTGATGATCATTTGTTAGTGTTAGTCCGAACCATACTTTGAATAAACCTCCTTGCTGGATTTTCATTGTCGGTTAAATTGTGTGCAATAATAAAATAAATGAAAAACGCAGCGATTCAAAAAAATCAAAAATTAAGTTCCTCTCACCCACGTTCCTCCTTCCCCCCAAGATATCGAGATAATCTAAACCTAAAGGTGTAGAAAAAATGTCCAAAATGAATACTGTTAGGTAACCAAGTTTTAATTTTAACATAAAGTTCGCTTCATGACAGTAACTATAAATGTAAATAATGTAAATTTATGCCTTTTTTCATTAGGCCGATTTGTTTAGAAGTAATTAAGGTGTAGCAAATCGCTTCTGGTGGCCAAATAATGGCTCCTCTTTGTAATAATAGGGCATCAATGCATCAATTGAATTATTCATCTTCTTGGATATGTGTCATATTATGACACTGTCTTGGAGTATTTTTATATTGACCAGGTTTATATTATATCACCAAATTTGAACTAAAGAAATTGATTAGCACATTAGTTGGAAGAAATTTAGTCTTATCTACCCTGATTGTAAAATTAGGTAGGTGTAGATGGTGAAATTTTGCTTGTTAAGATATTTAGTGAATAAAAAATTGGCTTCATCGCTGAAATAATTCTCCGAAAATCTGACATCAATAACATGTTTTGTAAACATTGTGGAATGACCTTAAAGTACGCTAAATGTGGAGGGGCGCAATACTTATTGAACCAAAAGACTTTAACCCTTTTAGAGCCGAGCTAAAAACAAATTTTGAGGAAAGATAAAACCCTAATTTTAAAAGATACATTAATGACTAAGTAGGGTCTATTGTCTATTGATAATAATGCTATTAAAATGTAATAATAATGCTAAAATGCACTTTAGAACTCACATATAAATGAGTTCACAACTGCTAATTTTTAACTCATAATAAGTTAAACAACGATATATCATTGTTCGGCACTATAAGGGTTAAACTTCTCCGCGGTCCTTCAAATTATTTTTGTCGAAAGGTCAATTATTTAGGTAAGATTTCAATAAGGGCAAGAAACGATGCTCTAGTAAATCTCAAAATTATAATAAAATGGAACAGAACTTAATAACTAGGTTGAGCTTGCTTAGAGCCGCAACATCAAGATTTGCTGTAAGTGTTTAGATTCGCACATATTAGTGTGAGGATATTATAACGGGAGAAACAGTAGCAAATTACAAACTAAGCAATCATTCAAAATCGTAAATTAAGAGTCGGTGGGATAGTGAGCCTAATTACTTTGGTTGGTATTGCACTTCTACGGCTTGTATACACATTTGTGTGGGCTTTGTTATTTCCTATTTTTATGTTTATTATTATGTTCTATTCTAGTGTGACAAAATTGAGAATTTTACTTTTTCTTTCACATCTTAGAAACATAGTTTACTTTCATTATTGAGCCAAGCATGTTAATTTGTTAAATAATAAATAGTTAATAGTAAAGTTGTGTAAATATTTGTTTAAATGACATTTAAGACAAAACAGATTACTTTGAAGGTGAAACATGTTTTGTTATTGGTTGACAAAACCCGTGATTATCGAAAAAGGATATTGCACTTTAACTTTTTACGCTATAACAAAATATCACGACCTTGAAAATAAATTCTTTTTATTAATTTTTAAAATTATGCAAGCTAAGATCATCCTACTAGACTACTTTCAAAAGTGATTTGAACAAACAAAAACTTGATTCCCTTCAAAAATTTGCGCGACACATATGTTTTGCGCTAGAATATTTAAAGTTGTGTTATATACGGATTAGTCACGCGGGTTGAATTCAATGACGATGTTTGGTTAAAACTTGAAATAAATATCATGTATGCTTAAGTTAAACAAAGTATTACATTTCATTGAGTTGTTTCGTTGGCTGTTTGTTTAAATAAAAGTGCAGCTACCTTCTAATAGTTGTATACGTGTATATGTATGTGTGTACATCCACTTTAAATAAATAAAATAAAATATTAATTTCCTGTAATACAAATCACATGTTATTTTTTATGAGAAATCTAAAAATAACCAATTTCTGAACGCATCTTAATTACACAAATTCAAAGACAAAACAGAGTATAAATAGTTTGGAGATTTCGGCTTCATCTAACTTAAAGCATATTAGCGTCGCTTATAATGAAATCTAAAATGTATGCAAATATAGAGCAATTGTTCATTTAAGAATTCTTATTAGAGTTCAATATACCTGGACATCATTTTTTTGTACTTTTTGGATATCACCTGCCCCGTCGAGTTTTTTATTAGAGTTTGTGGTGCGCGAATAATCGCGAAATACTTTTACTGATACTGTCCAAAATATCGCTCGCTTCATAAATAAAACCCGAAAAATGCGCAGGCACACACAACTTCATTAATATTAAATATTGCAATATAACAATTTTGTGCATTTTAAGAAACACAGACAAAAATTACACGCATATTATTTGTATTCAAGTTTTCAAGTCCTCTTCTTTGCCATCGTCGTCGTCGTCGCCTTGTTTTTGTTTTTATGTATTTTATACATTTTCCATTCAAAGAAAATAAGAATTTTTGTTAGAAGATGAGTAGAACTCATAAACAACAACAACAACAAAAGAAGTTTACACGGTTGGATTGTAGAAAACAGGATGCAAGTTTGAAAAAAAAAATCAACAGACGTATTATATGAATCTTCATGCGAAGAAGAAAGAATATCATGAGATGATTGAAAAGGTGTGCTTGCATAAAGTAGTAAAACCTCTTTTACCACAAGTACTTGAGAAGTTTTTTTTTTTACTCGTTGTCTTCATCCATCGTTTTGATGCAGCGGTATAAGAAGAAATCTGATTTTTTAAGGATTTTTTTTTAATTGAAAATCGAGTAAAGAAAGTGAAATGGAAATGCCTTAAGCTGTTTTTTTTTATTAGCAAAATGAATAATTCAAATGTAATTAATGGATAAGTATTTTTGTTGTATAAGTAATGTATACGGAATAAGGATGGAATTTTGAGATAAATATCTCATTTGAATTACATTATGTGACAGCACTTTAGCAGTATTAAAATATTGAACCGAAAATTTTTAGTTAACATTTTTTGCGAGTAAACACTCGCTTTTTTTTCAACTTTGCCTCGGACATTCGCCAACACGAAAATTTAAAATTTTATTCTAATGTGGCCTTCGTTTTATTCTCCTTCGTTCTTAGTATTGAAGTTTCCATCTTTCATTCAAAATTATAGAATGAATTGGAACGAAAAAACCGAGCGGAACGGAATGGGTCATTCTGTTTGAACCTTAATATATAGTCTTGAAATGAAAATTCGAAAATTTTATGACCTGAGATCGTCACGCAATATAAAATAACTTTCTATTTTGTTTCTTATGACTTGTTCGAGTGGTCGCAGTGTAGTATAGTGGTTTTGTAAAAATGGTCCTATTATGAGTAGACCTGGCCCATAGTGTTTTAAATCGAATATATCACATCTGTTGGCATAAATTTACAACAGACCAATTTAACCTTAATCATTTCCAACAGAAGTTTTAGAATTGTATTTTTATAAATAAATTGATTTATTTTAATTATTATATTCAACAAACTTTTAGTAATTAATTAATTGTTAAAACCAATCGGCTACAAGTAAAGCACACATTTTAGTGGATTTCATAATTTATTTTTTTTTTGTAGTTTTTTCAGTGTTTGGTGGTGGTTTTTGAAAAACATACACTCCTTCCACTTCGCTCCAAGACATCGTGGAGCTAAAGAGCAACATTAAAAAGGGCCAACAAACAAATGGTTTGTAACTTTTACCTAAAAATTGAAATAATGTGTTCTTGGTTTCGTTATTGATTTTTATTTGAGGTGAAAACCGTGAGAATTCCACTTCATTTTCTTTTACACTATAAACATATAAATAATTGTAACACTACCATTTCGTTACTTTTGTTGGATTCACAAAAATAAAATTTAAAATCAAAAAAAAAATGTACGCACCATTTACAATTATGCATTATTAGTACTTTATATTTAGTTTTATTTAAAGTTGGTGATACTTTCAAAAGCTGTTTTAAACTAAATTCATTTTAATTAAAATTTTTAAAACTTTTTGTTTTTGCAAAATAATGATTTAATCAATATTTATACATATTCTTTCGCTAAAATGAATAAAACCACCAAAGTAACTTTACCCTCGGAAAATAATAGTAAGATAAAAAGAAAAACATTCCACCCTCAGCTTTTTTATTTGCTTCTTCATAAATTCAATTTTGTATTAATTTACATACGAAAAAATGGAGAATTAAAATCATTTTCAGGGACCAATTTGGGGGAGGACAACAGGGAAATAAAAACAACGAAATTTTTACTGTAATCTTTCCTCTCGAAGTCTGTGCTACTGGATTTAAGTATATAAATACATTCCTACATTATTGTCCTACAATTTCAGGAAAATGTAGGATTTTTTTTTCCTGTTGTTTTATTCTGCTGTTCGCCATCAAATATTTATTTTAGTGAACGAGGCAGAAATAATATTATTTTTGCACATAGACTGAAAACTTTACCTAAGCAGAAAGAGAAAATTTTTGGGGCGAAAATTTTATTGATTACTTTTCCATTTTTATTTTTCTTAATATTATTTTAATGAAAAATAACAAAAGATTTGAATGTGGTTGTTATAGACTTTATAAGATGATGAAAAGTGTGAAAAGTATGAAAAAACGCTAAACAAGGTTTAAATAATTTTAATTTTGGCAAGTATGTTTTGCTAAATTTTAACAGCTTCAGTATATTGATGATTATTCTAATAAGCATTTTATTTCTTAATTTCATCAAACGATTTGACTTAATAGAAATAGTAAAACCAAATCGAACGTAATTAAGTAAACTATTTAATTTAACATGGTGTAACGTAGGTTGAAAAATAAATATACATAGCTATAGGTTTTCTTCGGAAATAATAGGGTAATGAACTCTATCTAATTTATGTATTTCCTGTATATCAACAATTAATGTAATAGTTTGAGAGGCTATGTTACATGATACTTAATAAGGTGTAGGCGACAACCTAAATTAACATTTTAGGTATAGCTAAACAGGATGTGGTTTAATTTTAAAAACAGGAAGAGAAAGTGACCAGCTTATTTTAAAAGATCTAAAAAAGAGAGAATAATATTTATTAGGTGGATAATCTTCATTTTGTAGTTATAATGAAATTTAGCAAACAGATAAAATTAAAATCGATTTTCTAATTAAAACTGTAATTACAGACACACAGACAATTTTAATTCATCTTAATAAAAAGTCAATCTCAATAAATTTATTTATTCTAGTTCCCTGTTTGCCATCAGTTTAATTGTCATATAAATTATTTCGATTCTCTGATTATATAAGAAAGAAATAAAGTATTTACCCTTTATATATAGTCGTTTACAGTGGCTGTAAAATGTATATAATATTTAGTAGATAACGTGATTTTTGTTACATCCACTGTAAATCAGAACCACAGTTAAAGAAGTCATTTGAGAAAAAAATTTAATTTAAGACATCGAAAATATATTTCTTCAGTATAATTCTTTATTTTTTTGGAATCGTAGTCGGATTTAAGGGGATGAAATATTGATTTCATAAGAATTTTTTTTTGATCCGGTTTCAAAATAAATTGTACAAAAAAGAATGGAAATAACTTAACTACAAAGAAGAACCGTTTTATCCATAAAATGACCACAAGAAGGTATTTTTCAAGAATACACCATAATTTGTAAACCGTAACTTCTATTTCGGTACAATTTTATAATATTAGATTTTTATTTAATTTTAAGTTGCCACCAATTAAGGTTTAATTAATAATCTTTATTATGTGAGACACTGAACAGAAAAAGGAGTTATGTGAAACTAATATTAGTCGCAGTATTGGCTGTCGCCTTTTTTGAAATTGAAATTTTTAAGACTTCTACAATTAAGAAAAAAGGAAATTTTTACTTGATAACTAATCAATGTCATCAAATATTTTGTTATTGGATAAGAAAACATTCGAAGGCAAGGTTATGCTTTCCTTAAAAGCAAAAAATCGATTTAATTTGTCTACTAATAGACATTTTTTGAAAAATTTGAAGTAAAAGCATTGAGCATGATATCCTATCATGCTCGATGGTAAAAGCATTAACTTTTTTTTAATCACTTTACCTAATGATGTCATCTAGATAAACCAACCAACAAACATTAATAAATAAATAAATATCGAAGTCTGGTTGAAGTAATAGAAAATAGCAAACGAGAAATTTGATTATAATAATAAAAATCTCACAATCCATTGACCGAAAAATAAAACTATCTATCATCATTTAGTTCTCGCTCGATACACCAGTAAAAATATAATCTCACACAACAACGGCGACAATAAATCGTTCACAATGCAAACTCCTACAACAATTGACTTCCTCTTGACAAAATATCATTATAATTACTTTTAAATAAAGTCGACGGTTTTTTTTTTTTTTTTTTTTTTTTTGTATCTAATCAGATAAAACGCAAACAAAACTAAAACATTTTGTACCGTCAAAATATCAAATTTAACAAACGCGAAAAAGTCAAGTTTCCCACGCCCATACGTTTTTTCTCATGTGAAAAAAATTAAAAAATTATGTTTTGTTATTCTGATGGGAAACTTATATTTTTTGTTATTTTTTTTAATCGCCATAAAGATTCCTCTCCCATTAACATTAATGACCAAGCGAATTAAAATGCATCTAATTTGATACAGATTCGATAAAATTTAAATAAAATATTAGACGATCGTTAGCGTTATTCACCAAAATACAATAAACAAGGTTTCAATAATTTTTTTTTTTTTTTTTGAAATTAATTAAAAGTCTTAAAGCTGTATGACCTTCAAAAGTAATAAAATAGACCATAAACATAAGAAAACACTATTTTTAATTTTTTGCACTTTCTATTAAAAAATAAACTAATTTTACTTTCTTTGAGTTTTTTAATATTTCTATAATGTTCGCTCACGATTATAGCTGATTCACTATTTAAATTTAACAACAAATATGTTAAGTTTGAATAGTGAATCAGCTATAATCGTGAGCGAACATTACAGAAATATAAAAAAACTCAAAGAAAATAAGAAAACAAAATATTTTCAATTGTGTCTGGATATGGAAGAATGCTTCTCACAAAATTAGAAATAGTCGTTAGAAATGAACGCGCAATACACAACACCTCACAGTGTGAGAGTAGTTTAGGAAAAACGCTATTTATAGCGCAATTGCTTATTAATGTGTGGACACGCATTTAGGCAGGTGATTGCAACCATTGGAATATAACCCTTTCAACGCTATATGCAGAACCTCTGTCACACTACTTACTTTCACTACAGTCTGTAATTTTATTCAATAAAAAGTTTCAACTGATGAAAAAAAAAAAATTTGTAATTTCCCACGATTATATGTCATTTAAAATAAAATAATAAACACATTGTCGGTCCGTCATTATAATCGTACGTTCTTTCGTTCTTTTCTTGTGTACACATATCGTTAATACACTTATACATTTATGTATGTACTTATATGTATGTCTATACGATATTCTCAGATTTGTAAATGAAAAATGAAACTTAAGAAATAAAAAAAAATTCTATATCTTAGATACGTGAGTAAATATTATTTAATTGAAGACTTTCCTGGTCGGTCAGTATACCTATTATGAGTAAATATTATTAAGCTACTTTAATTTACTACTAACCGTAAAAACGAATGCCCATGGCTAGCATTCTATACACAAACGGTTTTAATTTTTGTGTGAAATTATTGTCATTATGACTGTATTGTTTGTAAAGTTTCGTTCTCATACAGAATGGATAATAAAATAGTAAATGTATGTATATGGATAACCTTGAAATGTAGTTCAATTACTCCCTTAGGAATTTATTTCTTTATTTTTTTCTAAACTATCATTAAGCTATTCAATGTATTTCTTATGCTTTACTATCTCTATTCTACGACGAATCAATTTAAAAGTTTAGATTATCGTTAACTCTAAAAATAAGTAAAAAAAAAACGAACGTAACTAGAAAATTTAAACTGACAGTCATGTTTTCTTGTAGTTTGTTGTTTGTGTTTTTCTTTAAATGGGTTTAAAACATTTTACTTCTTAGGCGACATAGTGTCAATAGGCTTAATTTTTTGTAATTTTATAAAATGTAGTTATAGCAATGCCAAATATGTAATTTTGTAATGAACGTTTGATGACATGAGATTTGATTAAGTCTCTTTGTTTGAGTTATTAGCTTAAAACAAGTTTGATCGAATAGGCCAACAATGCGGATTTGGTTTTAGCAAATAACGTCATTAGCCTGGGTCTGCTAGTTTGACGTTCTAACAGTAATTTAGCTTTGAAGTTTACACTACAAAGCACCTTGAATAAATTTGAAGTTGGGGTACGCAATTGATTGGCTAGCAAGCAAACCGTTTGCTAGTCAAAAAGGGACTACTCAATTAATTCTACCAATGTGAATAAAAATTCCTTGCTTGCTACGCTTTCGAGCATCTATCTCATGATTGGTTATGAAACATTTCCTCTAACCATAAACTAAAATAAAATACGATCATTCTCTTCACTTTATTAGAACGATTATTAAACATTTAGGGGAATTGTACTGTTCACTTGAATCAAATAAGCCTAAAGTTTAGCTATTTGCGCCCCAATTCTTTCTGCGTCTGCTTGAATTTTTCGGCAAATTCCGAGAAGTTTACAATTTAAACAAGCTTATGATATTTGAGAACCCAAGCGAATATTTTATTACTTCACCTGAGGAGTAGGGAAAACTTTAAATGTTCACAAAAAAAATCAAAATTTCGTTTAATTTAAAAGGTTGGTCTTAGGTATCTGTTACGAATTAAAAAAACCAATTTAAATTTTTGATTTTGCTATTAATTAGAGAAACATAAATTCTGTAATTGTTAGGGATTAAAATTTCAGACGAATTTACCTAATTTATTTTACAAATTTTGAATTTAGTTAAGCTAGGAGTAATCTAGAGCTATGTACTTAAATTTAAGCTGACTTTAATACATTTTATCAAATTTTGAGTTTTAACTAATTTTGAGCAAATTCTGTTTTAAATTTTTATGCAAATATGTATAAAATTTTACCAAAACTTAATATTTCGTTCTAAAAAAACTTGAGTGTAATCCACTCCTCCCGAGTGTAAATCAAGAATTTACAATTATTATTTTTGTTGTTGTTATTATAAATAATAAAAAAACATTCAAATAAAATTAAGAAAATAAAAATGATTTTATCATTAAAGTTACGTCCATCATCATCTATCCAATACACAACTATTTTATCCATCCGTCCGTCTCGTCCCCGTGTGACTCGTGAGAACCAACATCAAAATATACTGTTGTACTGTGTGCTGTGTACATATTTTAAAATAAAATCGTTTATACGAGTATACAATATTTTTAATAATAATAAATCGTTTTCTTATTCTTTTCGTATTTATATTTCTTATTCTTGTTAAAAATAATATTTTTTTTTATTTTTTTAAGCGTAAACTATAATATATTATACGTGAATGTGTTGAGATTGTTGTTGTTTTATTTTGGGGAGAATCATCAAAGCGCTAAGAAGAAACCCAAACAACAACAATAATAATAACAAATGTTATCTGTAAGTCACGAGGGAAGATTTTTTTTTATTTATACATTTTTTTATTTTTCATGAAAAGTCATTTTATTTTCCAGCAAAGCGACGTAATCATACGAATGCACGTCTTATATTCAATACAATAACAACAAATGAAAAACTTTGATTATTTAGGGGTCTCAATAAAAGGTTAAATGTAATTTGTAAATAAAATCTGATGTTTTAAAATAAGGATTTTAATAAGCAACTAAATGTGACAGTCATTCGCTTAAGAATCCGATTCATTTTTGTTGTTTAAAATACTTAATTGCGTTTGCGCAGAGTTTATACATCTGGGTCATAAATTCAGCTGCTATTTTAATCCAGGAAATGTATTGTGAATTGATTACACAAATAAGATTGTGAATTAAATTTTTTCTCAAAACGATATGTATGTATGTATTTGTAATTTTAAGTAGGTTTTTTTATTATCGATTCCATCAAGATTTGAGTTCCGGGTTCCTTCAAAATTTGATTAAACAAATCCATTCCTCAGATTTTACAAACGAATTTCTTACATTTAAGTTGCTTAAATTCGAAATTTGATTTCTTGATTTAATAAATTTCGATACCAAGTTTCTTATTAGAATTTACTTCAGCGAAATCCTAACAACTAAACAACGAAGAGAACAAATTCTAGAGTTTGTTATGAACAGACAAATTAATTACCAACAGATTCTAGCAATTTCCGGTTATGTTTGTTGAGTATTTTTTTGTTTTTCCAAGAAATTTAATTAAGTTTTGAGTGAAATTTGAGTGTAGTTTTTGACTTGATTTTCAAAGTAAAACTTAATTTGAATAAAATCAGATGTTGTTTATAAAACAAATAAAATTTGATAGCTCTGATTAAACTTTGAGTAGAATTCTTAACTCGATATTGAGTTGAACCTTAACTGAATTACAACAACTAAAATTTGGGAAATTGTAATGATGCTTTTAAGGTAGCTATTAATCTTTACTTGAAGGATCGCGCATTGGGTGCAGAAGCTCTGACAGTTACAAGGAGCTAGGACCGTTAATAAGTCCGCTCTGCACCCAATTAAAATATGTATATAAAAAAAAAAAAAAAAAAAAAAAAGATACTTAAAATAGATCTTTTAAATATTTTATTTAGCAATATGATTTTTAAGCGTAATTAACTCGTAATTGTACTCGTAGCATCGTAATTGACTTTTTTTTAAATTCAACTCCAATTTAGATTGACATAAGATTAAATTTAGAAAGAAGGGGAACATACATTTTAAATGAACTACAGTTTTATTTATACTATAGTGAATTATGTCTTAGATTTTACTCATTTCCGGTAAGATTTTATAAGTAGTTTTTCGATATATGTAATTTGAAGTTTTAAGTAAAATTTTTAACTCGACATACAAAGTGAACCTTAATCAAATAAAAATACTTTTAAAGAAAAAAATATTTTATTAAGGTTCGAGTGAAATTTGATTAACATTTGAGAGAAATTTTTAACTCGATGGTTTTAAAAGATGAATATTTTAAAGAAAAATGTCACAAAATTGGATTTCAACTGAATTATTGGAACTAAAATTGTGGGGATTAATTGCAATTATTCGTGGCCTTTAGATGAATTCTAGCAAAATTATTACCAAATTAGGCTCTAATTTATCGAATTTACCATAAAGTGGATTTAAAGTCTTTTTCAATTTAATTTTTGATTTTGTCGCTTATTAGAATAATTTTTTTTAAATATTTTAAAATAATGCCTTTTTGAACAAAACATCAGTTTGCGGTTTAGTAGATCCGATTTAGCTAAATTCTGTCTGTATGTCTGGGGCATTAAAATCGAACACTAATGCTTATACTTATGAAAATCTATTAACTTTAATTGATCATTATTGTCGATTGTAAAACGAGGAAGAAAATAAAAATCATGCGCCAGCATGATTTATATGTCACAATAGCAATCCTAACTAAAAAAATTTATAATTCAAAATTGGTACATATTATTTTCAATAATCTTGAACGTTAAATTATCAGGAAGCTCGGTTTAAAATGCTTCCGCTAGGTTCCATATAAAACTAATTATAATTTCTGTTTGAATTCCAATTAATTTTCGGAAATTCGGCTTAAGTTCTATAAAAATACAATATGTAAAAGGAAATTTAATTTATAGGTATTGCTGTTAGGTTACAATAAATTGATTAAGGCGTCCAAATTGAATCCAATGTTGGTATCTCAATTGAAGGCATACGCCAATGCAATTTTTATTTTTAGTTTACTCACAGGCAATTGTTATCACTTAGAAAATGGAGGAAAGAATGATTGGTAAGATAGGATTAAACAGGGTCGGGACGTTTATATTTCTCTCAATTATAGGCCAATGGGAAAGTCTCAACTTCCAGTCCGTTTCACAATTGTTGCTCTTAAGGGAAAAATAGGTGTTTAACTTATTGGTTCGGTTGATGCTTTTAACGTAATCGAACTTTTAATTTTATAAAACGATTCTAACATTCCTTACGATTAGGGACACATACAATATTGTAAGACGAATTATAGAATTGTGGTTTACAGAAAAATGTATTATACTGAAACTAAACACAACGTGTGAAGTCTGATCTATAATCCTGTGTGTACTTAATGTCCTTAACTTTCATGTTGTCCTCTGAGCCAATCTTGTACAACGTTAACTTAATTTAATTTTATTGTAATTTACCTGTGTATAAACAAACACTGTCTATTTTACCTTGATGAATTTGATCAACGTTGAATAAGTTTATAAACTTAATAAGAAAAGTGTAAACAATGAATTCTTGCTCCTCGCCCCTTTTTTTCATATAGCTAGGTTGAGGAAATGTTCAAGTTCATTCCGGACTTTATTTCTTCATTAGTTTCTTGACAAACTTTTTATTTAATTAAAATTAAATAAATATCGCTGTTATAATTGCGGAGTGTCTGATCAAAAGTCGCTATTTACATTTTCCAAAATGTAATTTTTTTTTTCTATCGGGGTAAAATTTTTTAAATTTAATGGACCAAAAGTCTTAAATTTCTCTATGAAAAATGTCCCTAAAGTGTCTTGATTTTGGTTAAAACAAGTTATTTACTACAAAAAAGTAATCTGTATATGTACATTCCAGCCACTTTTGATCAGACACTCCTGAATTGTAAAAAAACAAAGTATTATTTTGATGTTCCGGAATTGATTAAATAGCGTTGGGTAAACCTACTATTTGTACTCAGGGTAATTTTGATTGAAGCAGAAAAAACTTAATTGTCATAGAAACCGTTGTACAGTAACATTGTACCGATTTCTAGGATTGACTCAACGATATGATATCATAACAAATAAAGGAATACGCATAAACTTTCAGTGCAATGACACTTCAAACAAATTCCCACGTTATTTTAATTTTGCATCATTGTATATACATTTCCAATGTCTGCAGATTGCAATTTACCTGCCTGATTAATGAATACATATTTTTCAGTTGAATTCTTTATTAAAATAAAAAATCCATGTTTCTAGTTCCTTACATCCCTTGTCAAAATCTGAGTTTTTTTGTGTTGTTTCTCTGTGTTTTATTTACAAAATCCTGTTTTGCATTATACCACCACCATCCATCCACACTAATTTCTATTCTATTTATGCAGAATAAAAAATAAATTTTGCTGTTTTTTTTTTCAAAGGAAATCGACTTGTTCTTTAATAAAACGAACAACAACAATTATGTTACCGTGCAGTTTTATTATTGTTCTATACACTTTGAGTTTAGTTCGTTTTATATCAGCTTTTTTTATTTTTTTTTATTCAAAGAATATGTTCAAGCAAACAACAACAGCAACGGAATAGTTTGTAGGATGCAGGGAAACGCATTCAGAAATTTATATAAAGAAAATATTGTTAGACTTGGGGACATATACTCGTATTATAAAATTTCTATGTACGTACATAACATAAAACACAAGAAGAGTTTCAAGTTTTAGCCTACGAGCGAGAAATAAATTTCCGATTCCAATTCCAAGCTAAGATGAGAAATAAAATATGCTGTATATACCACAAGCTCTAGCTTTACATATAATCGAATGCGTGGGAATATTTTTAATTATATTGTCTTCGTCTCTATTGATTTTCTTGGTGTTCTGTTGTTCAAAGTTTTTATTTTTTTTTTTTTTGTAGTTTCTGTTTATTTTATTTATTAGTATTAATTTTCGGGATTAATTTTTATTTTTTTATGTACAAACATAGATATACCGAACTGATCATTTCTCATTTTCTTGATGTGTCATTTTGATTAAATTTGGTAAGTTTCTCATCGCATGCATTTTATTCATTTTGGATTCTCTCATCGGCTTCACACAGACCAGACTATTGAAACTAACAGCAATTAATCGGCATATTTATTGATCACGTTTCTATTTGATTTGGTATTTTTTTTATTGTACCTTCCTTCAACAAGCTGAAAATAACAACAAAATGCTTTGTGATTTCGTGCACTTGTCTTTAAAAGAAAATCGTGATAATTCAACAAATTTCATAATTTAAATTATGTTGATGTGTTTTTCAATGACATTTTATGATACAATCTGACATTAAAATTTTTAAGAAGAGAAAATCTTCACATTTCCGATTTTCCCAAAACAACAAATTTGCACAAAAAAATTTACACATTCGTCAGTCCTGTTTAATATTTAATTGATGGGAACCTCTGCTTGTAGTCTGTGATGGTTGTTTGACCCAAAGTCGATATTACAGATTTTGAGGATAGCAGTTTTCTTACATTAGTAAGAACATAACTCACTTATTAATTTCCTATCAAATGATTTTGTTTAGTGTCGTAGAAAATTATGTTCGGGTTTGAACGTATATCTTGGAATTTTCTGAGTTTCAACTTTTCGGGGTTTTAAAATTTTATTTTATAAAATAAAATACAAATAAAATTTAAATAATAAAAAGTAATTATAAGAATCTTCAAAAGTAAATGCAGGTAAAAGGAGTTATAAGTTGCAATTGAGGAACTATCGTTTGACCTGTGGCAACCAATCGACGTAGTCTATTTTGTAAACAAATTTCCCCCTCCGAACATAATTCTTTTGCTTTCCATTTAAAATATATTGAATCTGCTGACAATTTTTCTTCAGAAAATGGTCGTAAACTCGCACTCAGTTCGCAAAAAAATAATTTGGATTGTAAGCATTGAAATAAATTACTAAATGAAATTTTCCGTAATTTTATAAAAAGCCTGAGCCGGGAGTAATAAAATCTTACGAAGAGAGACATTTTACGTTAGGTTAAGGTGGCGGTCCATCAGGACCAGGCATAGACACAAAACTGGTCCATCGGCTTTTATGTTCCCTGTACTATTCAAATTCCCTGGCACCGATATAATGTGGATGTTGAACTGATCTGTCCTCTCGTTAAGAGATAAGAGACAGCTCTGGACTGCTTTCGACGTGAGGAGGTGTGATTGAAGCTCTTTAATGGCGGCTTGACTGTTCCTATACTATATATGCGAATATCATAAGCCGATATTACATTATACCTCAACCAGTCTACGACTTCCTTTATGACCGTTATTTCAGCTTTAAAAATGCTACAGTAGTCGGGGAGACGGAAGGAAAGGTTTAACAGAAATTCCTCGCAGTACACCTCAGCCCCGACTTTCCCGTCCCGTTTTGAACCATCAGTGAAGAAGTTTATGACTCCTACTTCCAAAACTGCACCCATTATCCAGTCCTCCCTGGATGGGAGCCTAGTCCGGAACATTGTCTCAAAAGATAGCGACGGGACAGTATAATAGTCGGTGGTCTTGGGAATTGGTTTGTTACAAATACAGATGAGTGCCCTGTCTTGTGGCAGGACCACTTTGAGGTGGATTTCAGTCGTATGGCAGCACAAGCTACCAACTGTTTCCCCAAGATATCTAGAGTCAAAAATAGCAGTCTCCAGTGCCTGAGTGGATGTGCTTCTCACTACTCCACTATCCACAGAGAGATTCTTCTACCGTAGCTTTCTTTTCCCGTTCCAAATAATCATATTAGGTTTCCAATTTAATTTTCTATCCAAAACGAAACTCAGAAACTTCGCTGCATCTATAAAACTCAAGCTGAACCTCAAGCTGAACCCATTTAAAGTGGAAGGATCGACATGAGGAATTCTATATTTAATAGAGAACAGAACCAGTTTTGTGTGGGTTGACAGTACGCCACCCTGCGGCGTATCTCTGCTTGAAAATTTTCTGGAGGAGGATTCCCACAGACTGGCACAGCTCGTCCACCAAGCCATCGAGCTCTTGCGTAGTTTTTTGAGGTTTTGACACCGGAACTGGTAGTGAATTACCCAGCATTGTTCTAAAGGTATCCCAGTCGGTTTTCCTCCTATTTCTGTAGATTGGACTTTTTGGAGAAGCCAAGTCCATTTCAAATTGAAGATAACAATGATCAGAAAAGAAGTGGTCCTCCGACACTTCCTTAATAGACTAATCATACAAAAGTTTGAGATAAGTGCAATATCTAATAGCTCCTGTCTATTTCTAGTTATAAAAGTCGGCTTATTGCCTAAGTTACATATATGAAGGTTAGTACTTAAAATGTAATCAAGGAGTAACTCACTTCGTTCATTTGTTTCCGCACTTCCCCGGATCGTGTGATGAGAATTTGCATTACTGCCCAGGATGACTCCAACCTTGCGCTGCTGAGCCTCCAAGATTAGCTTACCTGGAATATTCACTTCATCATAAGCTAGGTAATCTGATATTAGCCAGAGGTTTCGTTTATCGACCTCAATGCTGACCGCTGCTGCATCTCTCTTGCTGAAATTTGATAGCAGAGAACAACTTGTTATTTTTAATGAGAATGCACGACCGGTTCGGTAGGATTCCTAGGGAGTCTTGAGCCCAAATGCCCGGCTTCAGTGACTCAAGGTTCCTGGATCAAGACGACATCTGTCCCTTCTTTTCCAATTTTTAAGATGAGAGCAGCTGATGCTGCCTTAGACTGGTGGATGTTGACATGCAGGAATGTCAACATCCCTACAACTTCTTCTCCACCACAGTATCATCAGAGTCCTCCCCTCAAATGAAGTCCTCTGAGAGCCTCTTGAATAATTCCAACTACATGGTCATCGCCGTGTTTGTGGAGAGAGTTTCCGTCTGATTATCCGCTTCTTCAGGGCGCCTAGGTAAGCTTTCAAACACGGCTTCCTCAGATTTCGGCGCCTCCGGCTTGTTCACTTGAACTTATGTCCCGCGATTTGGTTGTAGACTTACAGGCAGGCCTACAGACTACATTTCCCGGATTTGTTAGAGAGCTGGTCTCCGTTTTTTGTTGTTTATTATGTTTATAATCCATATTAGGTCCCACAAGTAGCGGAGAAAAGGGTGTCCGCCTGTGCAGAGATCCGCAGTACACAGATAAGGCTACTTAATCCGGATGGTGTCAGGTATCCGGAACCACCGTTAGCGACTGAGCTAGTTTTTAAACTGTGCCCCCAGTCCGGTCGATTATCAACACGTTATGAGTAACACCTTAACCCAGCCCAGTGATTTATTTAAAGTTGACTCCTTTAGCGCCGTATTTTAGCCTAGAAGTTAATGAATCCGCAATCTAGTTACCAGCGGTCACCACGTGGAGGTAACACGAGCACTTGTGGAAGCTGCACGTTACGGAGTTCACAACAAGTGTCAACTTCAATTTCCCGAGCAACTTCACACCTGACCACCATGAAGAGAGATACCTGGCTAAAAATTTCAGTTGATTCAGACTATCGAAATTAAAAAACTGCTACAGGTTGACATCAACCTTTATCCTATTCCTTATATATCCTTTAAGATTAGGGAACATTTGGTTAACATAAACGAAAAGGTGCTTTTTTGTATTTGCCAGATTCAATCTAAACAAACACATTATAAAAAAAATTCTTTGAAAAATCTGATCGCCTATCTTCTCAAAATTTAATTTCCACTAAAAAAATTCTTCAAACATATTTTATGCAACGTAACTGTTTTCAACAATTTAGCAGCATCCAACAATTTTTTGCGACTTGTGAACAGAGATCACCAAAAAATGTATTGTATTTTAATTTTTATAATTCTCCAATGGCTATTTTAGCTTTTGTGATATCTTTTCATAACATTTATTATTATTACGGGTTTTTCGGAAAAATATAATTTTCTTTTTTAGATATAATTTTTTTTTATTACAACTACCACACCATCCCGTTACCACAAGTATTACGAGTATTATTATTATTTCTGTTATTAAATGATATTACCTATGGGAAATGTAATATGCTACGGTTCTATTTCTCATATTTGTGTATTGTGTTCTACATTGCTTATATTTTTAAATATTTAGATGAAATCAATAAATTCGTTTACGTGCAATTTGGCATTTTTCTTATCCTGTAGATATAATGAATTAATAAAGACTAAGTGTTCAATATGGATTATTATTATTGTTATTAATGCCTCAATTCCACTGGGAATCAAAGTTTGTCAGTAAAAATAACTCGAGATAAAAATATAAAATCGGTGGTTGTGTGAACGAGACACACAACGGAGTCAGTCAAGTTTTTACTTACAAAAAATGTGTATCTGTGTTAATGCACTGTGATCAAAATTAAAAAAAAGTGTCAAATCGAGAACATTTTATGGCAGTCCAACTAATTTATGTACATAAATATTGTGTACCGATGGAAAATATTTCTCGCACACACTGATAATTTTAATTGTTTGGCATTTTTATGGGAAAGATTTTTTTAAATTTTGTATTTTATGACGGAAATAATTTGAATAAAATAATTCTGATATGAGTATTAATAATAATTAATTTTTTAGATTATTTTGAATCGTAAAAATACTCGAATTAACAACACTAATTCTTAATTTTTTTTAATAATTCTTCGTTATGTTTTTGTTTGCTGTCAAGATGTATCCATAAAATTTGCTATAAAAAGACAATAACAAAACACTTTGTCTTTGTCTCTCTGATGGATTATTTTTTTTTGTCTTCTTCCAACTTCAAGTCAGCTCAGTCAATTTTTCACAGTGGAATTGGGGCTTAAGGGTGCACTTGGCGTTTTTGTTACTATTATAAAAATGTAGGTACAACACTTTAGTTGTATATGGGAACCTTGCTTTTTATACTGTATTAGACAATTATAAATTACATTTCGCGCCATATTACATTTAGTGCAGATGTTTTTCCATCTATATGGAAATTTGCTAGTAAAAGCTAGCAAAAATATTTACTAACTGTTAAGAGAAGTACGGTACTGCTTTGAGTAGTACAGTTCTGCTGATAGCATTACACCTATTAAGTTTAATTAATAGTAAAAATTTAAATAACCAAAAACCTTGCCATTTTATCAGGGTGAGGAAAAACTCCACCGCTGGCATGTACTCATACGCATTATATGTAGTAATCAACCAACCCTGCCTCATTATTCTCTCCGATATATGTACATCAAACATATACACAGTATTTATATATACGGTATTCAATTTATAAATTCAAAAACTTTTTTATTTTTGATTATATCTGCTTAATAATTTATAATCCTATTATTACCTCTACTATATTGGGTAAACTAAAAATAAAACAAAAATATAAATTTCCAACAATGAAAATCTAACAACAACAGAATAAAATTGAAGTTAATTCCATTAGATTTTTGCTGCTGTTGTTTTCGTATTCAATATAAAATTTATGATTATTGCATGCGCATTTTTATTTTGTTTGTTATAAAGCGTTAACACACGCGGATCCAGGAATGATAGGATTACTTAACCAACTATAACTATCTGTACAGTACACTTGATGTTAAACCTCGTCCATATGTGTTGATAATGTAATTAGCACAATTTTATCAATCACTGTATAAATACTTGACAATTTTTTTATTTAGACAATAAATATTTATTTTAAAATCAAGTGTTATCCACCAATAGCTCATTACGTTATAGATATTTACAGTCGTGTCAAAGAGAATACACATCGTGTATTCTCTTTGGTCGTGTATAAAATTGCCTTTTTGAACAAAAAAAAAATTTGAATCTATCATACTAATCAGTTATACATCTTGTTTCGTCTGAAGAAAATTTCTTATTTTACCGGTTTTTACTGGTATTAAATTTAATTCAAAAATAAAGCGAAAATAAATTTTCCATAAAGCACAAACCATTTCCATTGCAATTTAATTTAAAATGGAAACAACAAATGGAATAAAAAAAAAATCAAAACCATGAAAATTAATTTTTTATCATCCATTAAGAATTCAAAACGTTTCATTTTACAGAAAAAAAAGCTTAGTTTAACAAAATTGAATTTAATATTTTATTTGTAGTTTTTTAGTTTCAATGATTTTAATAATTTATTTATTTAACATAGTTTAGTTGAGTTAGCCAGAGAATCCTAGGATAATAAAAAAAAAAAAAAATTTGAAAATGTCATTGGAATGCATATGCTCAATACATGAGTTTCATTTTTATTGAGGCGAATACCGAAGAAATTCGTCTCAATAAAATCTGAGAATAGATTTTTACCGGCGTTACTTCGGGTTATCGAACGTCATTAGTTAGTGTTAATTTAGATTTACAGGGTGGTTTGATTGGGATCATTAGATTAATAATGCATAATGTTACATTTCAAAATGAAAGATATTTTTTACAATTACATAATTTAAGGGGCATGCAAGGATTAACCAAATAAGATTCAGCAAATGTGGAGAATGCAGAAGGTAACGTTTGGGTTTGTGGATAATCCATCTTATTTACTAGTAAATACAACATAAAATATATTTAAGCATAAAACTACTTGTTTATTTCCCTGGCTAGATAGTTCCCCGATACTCTAATTAGTCCTTTCAACTAGTAATATAAAGAGTTAGGTCTTAATCACCAAACAAATTGTTACGATTTGTGGGTTATTATTATTATTATTATTATGCGACCTAAAAGATCTTTTGTGCTGGACCCTGTTTAATTATCCGTCCAGTCAATATTCAGGCTCTTAATGAACCTGATAGTACTGCCGACCGGTATGCGATACATATTATCTGGGCTCATTGCTCTCCTTCCTAGATGTTTTCTATAGCATGTACTCCTCAAGGACTTTGGGAGGGCAGTCCCACTCCCGTATATTCCTACCCCTGCCCCGTCTCTCGTTTTGATTTTACTCTTCCAAATTGCTGGGAAGGGAAGCTGCCTGTAGGTAGGTCACCCGGCTTTACTACAGGAAGGCTAAATAAAACTGGAGGGTGCCTGGGGTAGGATTTCTCCTTTAGCGCCGTACTTTAACCTGTGGCAAATGGCCTCAGTTATCAGTGGTTGCTACGAGGAGGCAGCACGTATACTTGCGAATTGTGACCAGGCTACCCCTTTCACAATTGTACTCATCACGCAGCTGCCTAATATGTGACCAGAACAGCTTACGTGATGCGCACTCTACTGGAAGGTGGCGGAGCTGGTAGAATAATCAACTCAACTTTGGTCCTCTCCTCCAATAAGCACCAAACCACCTACGATTTGTGGGTTAAATTTGATTCGACAAATTGAACTTGCAATTAATAAACTATTTTATTGGTAACAATTTCCAATCTTTATTTTCCAAGTCTCACTACTCAGACACATTACTAATGTGTCTCTGATAAATGCTCAATGGCAGTTTTTTGCTTATCTTTTTCACTCAAAAAATTACGTCATTCGATGCAAAAATTTGTTTTTGAGCGGCTGTTCAAAATAAAAGTCTAAATAAAGTTGTTGTTGTTTGCAAGGGGATAAGCACAAGACCCAATCACAATGCTCAAACTGCCTCTTCGTGACGGTCACTAGAAACTACTATGTTAAAGCATTAGGCTAAAGTGTGGGAGGGCAGTGGTTGTCCTACAGGCGAAAACCTTATTGTTACGAAATCTCAATACGAGCCTCCGATATTTTTGATTCGCAATTACCGCCTCGGATATAAGAACAGCGATTTTAAATTTGGAACATGCAACGTACTTAGCCTAAATCGCTAGGAGAGCCCCCATCAATTCATAAAATCATCAAGGCTAAGATGGCTTCGACACGTCTTTTGTTCGCTAAATTGGACCACCAAACAGGCCTTTGAGTTGGCACCAACGAAAACCGGAAGACCACTTACCCGATGGATGGATGGCATTGAAAGGGACCTCCTAAACACTGTCGGTCACAAGGAAGGAAAGAAGTTGTTGTTTTATCTTAGTTTTGTAGTACCAAATGTACCTATTATTCAGTTTATCGTGGGCCACTCCTCCGGAAAATATTCACGATGCTTACATGTTGAATTCTCAATAACATCTCGGTTTTGAATTGATATTGATGACATTCTCGGAGACCAATTCCTAACGTATTCTCTAGGCCGGTGGACTCTTTTGATTCAAAGCACAACTAAACAATTGCAAAGCTTCAGATGCTGTAGAACACCGAATTTCAAAATTTGGAAAAAACATTATGAGAATTACGGCAGTGTGCAGTTTCAGAGCACTCAAATGAGATCTCCCAAGAAGCAAATAAGACGACTACGACATTGTATCATTCTTAAAAAGGACATTGTTAATGCAAATTTACAGAAAATAGCAATTGATGTCTTTGGGCCTTGCATACACCAGTGGTTGTTAACTTTATTTAGAGAATACCTTTGAACATTATAGCAGAATGACGTGTTATCAAGCAATCATTAATTATATTAAACGACTTGTAATATAGCCTTTGGAGAGAAGGAAAATCGCCCTCCTGACCTCACCAACTTAATATGTTTGGCACTTGAATGACCTGAGCTGCATATGGGTTAGCCCACTTTAGTTCTGAGACCCTCACAAAGGCTAAGTCTGGCAACTATTAAAAATTAAACGTAAAATGGTAACAATAACAGGAACCCTTACAAGACCTCGAAGTGTCTTCGTCAATGGAGTAGAAAGAAACTCACTGGCTTCTTTTGTCAGAACAGAGAAAATAAAAATGATCATTGTTTAGAAGAATAAATGTGTATGCTTGAATCTTCGTCACAAAATAAAGTGATCAAGACCAAAAACCAGCAATTGTTTCTATATTCAGCGAGTACCTTATGCATTGTAATTTTTGCTGTCGTTTTTCTCAAATGTTTCATAACAACAATAGCTTCTCAGTGAAAAGTCCTATACAATTTTGCAAGCAAATATTTACAACAAAATAGTAGTTCTTGCGTAAGTCGTGAATTTTAAATTATTATTTTGGAACAAAACCACAACAATTAAATGTCTTAAGCAATTTTTTCAGATTCAACCTTTCTTTTCACTCTTCACTCCGCATGCTGACACTGTACAATAACGATGCACTTTGGGTTTGCCTGCTGTGTTTGCAAATTGGGTTCAGAAACAGCCTTCACCGTTTACGTTATAATTCTTTTGGAATGCTATTTAAAAAAACATCCGAAGGCCTAATTAATCCAGTTATTTTCAACGATATATGTTAATTTTATTAAAATTCTAGTTTATGGATTTAAATCTGCAAACATTTCTAACCGTTTTTACTTACGCAATTCCCTTATCGTATTTTAACAAAACCATGCCATGCCATTTAACATGTTAATAAAAATAAAAAATACGAAACCTTATCCCAACATTCCCAACATCATAAATTGAATTTTCGAAGTGTTGAAAATTTTATTCGTAATATCTACGATTAAGCAGCACACATTCACAAACTTTTTTATTCGTTATTTTCTTATATTATAAGTAACGTATACGTTCTTTATTATTGTTGTTGTTTCTCGTTCGTTTTTAGGTACCCTAAGCTCAAGAAAATCGAATAAATAATATTCCATCTTTTGAAATATAAATTGCCTTTTCTAAAATTTAAGTTAGAAAAACCAAAAATATTTTAGACTTTTCAATCAAATTACTTCAAGACGAAAAAGGGATCGGCTTTATTATTCCTCTTTTAGTTAGTTATCTTTTCTGTCTGGATATGTCTCAAGCCAAATATTTTGGTTAATTTATAGATTTTCGGAAGATTTTTGTTTTGTTGGTTTTTTGTATCTAGGAACAAATTTTATTGAATATTTACCCTCATAATCATATTCCTACCTTGAAATTTTCATACAAAAATCGACAACATCAACAAATTTCGTCACGTGTGAAACATTTGCGTGTATCGTCACCAAATTGTATTTACAAAAACAAAAAAAAACTTGAACAAGAACCTTGTCAACACTTTTTTAAACTGCTTATTTCTAGTATTATTTGGGAAACATACCAAATTTAAAAGATAAATAAATGTTTTTTGTTTGATTTGATAAGAAAGCAACAATAACATATTTATAAAGTTTCTGCTACAACAAAAATACGTCATAAAATTCAAATCGATGTTCAACATTAGTTTATTCCCAAATTCAATTTAGGAATAAAAGATGATCCAAATAATTTGTTGGACCTCTATATGTCATATACCCTGACAATAATAGTGTTAAGCAATAAATTGTTATATTATGTTACTATGGGTTCTCAAAATGAGAGATGAAATAAAAAACCGAAACGGGGCATCTTACGACAATACAAACTTTTTAGTTTTATTGCAAAGTCGTTCGTTTTTAGTAAGATTTTATTTTTTACTAGTCTTTTCTGCTTCGTTGTGTGGTTTTTGGAAAGGCAATAACAGTATTTTAATGAGTTAATTGAATTATTGAAGGTCATTTGCACATAGGCATAATATAAGTATGGGCTTGTAAATATAATGCGAAATTATTTTACCTGGCAGATGGCTAAGTTTTGAGATGATCGAATGGAATTCTTTGTTTTAGGCTATCTTGAAAAGGGTGGAATATTTAAATGTCGTCATATTTATTTCGAGGGGTTGTGCACGATTTAAAATTCAGGTAGAATATGGAACGTTGTAAAATAAGACAATTAGGTAGTAAACTGCGATTTTTTTTTTTATTGTTATGATTACCGATCAACAGCTAACCTTTAAATGTCGGGTTAAAAAAATATGAAGAAAGTGTGGGAATTTTATATTTGGTGTTTGACAGTTTCATTGCGAGACAAACAAAATATAATATGTAACTATACTATATACATAGGGATTTAAAGGAGATCCAAATTTTTACCTGACCACAACCAATTTTCATACCCTTGAAACGGGGCCAAGTCGTTATGGCATATTTCATTACAGAATATGACAAAATCGCATGTTCCAGTATGGCTTATGGTATACTAAGGCATCTTTTAAAACGGCGTATTTGGTTTGTTTTATTAAGTGAAGGAACACTTTATGATGATAAAAATCATTTTATAATTCCATTTGTAGAATTATATCATTCGCTGATCGTGTGGACAGCGATTTTGGTCGCAAAATGAGGATTGAGAATTTAGTATATATACATAATATACATTTTGCTATTGTGTGCCGTCAAATATTTTTATTGGATTAGTGTATTTTCTCATGACGGTAAGTATCAAAAATAAGTGAAGCGAGTGAATCGGTTCAAATTGTTTGTGCTTACGCTCGTCTTGATGGCGCATACTCGAAAATTCATTTCAGTAACTTTTATGGTAATTTCGCAACAAGCGAACTTGACGGAGATAAACTTTTCTCAATATTTTGGTAATTTTTTTCCCCTCCATACCAACTTATGTATGGAGGGGAAAAAAATTACCAAAATATTGAGAAAAGTTTATCTCCGTCAAGTTCGCTTGTTGCGAAATTACCATAAAAGTTACTGAAATGAATTTTCGAGTATGCGCCATGAGTCATTTTCCCTTTCTTCTAACATGAGGAATTCATGTTTTTGGATCTATCGTTGTAGCAACCGACAACATTCATTTGACTTCGTTAATAAAAATCCGAAACAAAATATGCGTAAACAAACATATTTCTCGTCATCGTCAGCAAAAAAAACAAAAAGCAACATGTACGATTTTTAATTTATACTTCGTCGGCCACATTCGTAATATTTTTAACTTTATTTTTATATTTTGGACTTTTGGAGTTTGTTGTTTTTTTTTTTTGTGTGTTTTTGTTTATTATGTGTGCTGTAGTATATAAGAACATAATAAAGTGTAGCCACTATTTTATTACATTCTCTCGATCGTCCTCTTCTGAAAAATTACTCGTGATCGTCAATAAAAACCAAAAACAAAAAGCAACATAAATAAATGGTTTTTAATTTATGCATTCTTTGTCGGAATTTATTCTTTCTGAGTTGTATGCAAGTATATAAGAACATAATAAAGTGTAGTCAGTATTTTAATACATTCTCTCAATCATTCTCTTCTGAGCTAATTTCTCTTAATTGTATCATGTTATCCCTGTTATTCGGGACATTTTATCTCTCTTATTTTCATCGTGTTAAATGAGAAACTAAAAAAAAAAACGCACATTCGACATCAATACAATTTACCAATACTATTGCCTTCCGTTGATCCTCAAATTAATCCTCATTTTGCGACCAAAATCGCTGTCCTGCTGTGGGATTTATGCCCAAATGCGTTTCCGCTACAAAAAAAAAACAACTAAAGTTATTTTTACCAAAAGCCGCAGTGTACCTGAATTATGGCTTACTAAAACTATCCATAATAAACGGATCTCGCTTAAAATTTATTGTTAAAATATTGTTCTCCTCTTTTTCGTTTTAGATCGCAACATGTATGAAGAGTATTAGAAAAAGGAAAGCTCCTCTTTGGTTAATAATAACCGGAACACAACATCCAAACCGAAAGAAGAATACATAAAAATCAATTTCTTAAGACGATTTGGTAGGAAGCAGAAGAAAAATTACATAACTGTAACTTGGAAAAACAATGAATGGAAATTCTAACTCGTCATCATCAAATGTGCAAAATATACCAGATAATAATATAACATCGTGTACAACTGAATATATTGATAGTTTATATGCTCGTCGTAATCAAGATTGGGATAGTTTTTTCGAAGATGAGAATAATATAGGTAAGTCGATATTACATTGCATCCTTATTTTAGCGATAGCAAACAATGAACGAACAAGACAGTATTTATCTAGTCAAATTTATTTTTAGGACGTGTCCGAATTCTGTGATGATATTTTTTTTGTGTAATAATTTTAAGATGAGTGAAATAATTTTCTCTTCCATATTTTGTAATAAGTTCGTTGAAAATTTAATTTAATTTTGTAATAATTTATTTTATAATAATAAATTAACGTGATACGGCTCAAATATTATTATTGCGCGCTTCTATTGCAAATATTCTTACAGAAGTGTCAAATTTACAACAAATAGTGGCTGTGATAAATTGGTTGCATACAAATAATGTCATAATTATTACAGCTGGTATAATTATCACAGCTGGAATAATTATCACAGCTGGAATAATTATCACAGAGTTCGGACACGTCCTGAGTGTAATTTGTTTAGTGTTTTTTCTATTTATGTAACTGAAATTTTAATTTTTAAAATGATAGTTTTCCAAATCAAAATCGTTAACGCATAATAATTTGAAAACGAACATTTTATTTGACACCAAATCATCATCTTCAATTAAACGTTCAATTAAAGTTGAGTTACATTATATCCGTGTTTTTATTTTTTGTATTAACCGACAGTTTTAGCGCTGTTTGTAGTAAAATGCAACGAAATGTGAAAAAGTATGCCATTTCGAAACTGAATTCAATTGAGTTAAAATTATGTTTAACTATGGCATATTTCCTTGAAATTAAAGTTAACTCGAAACTTTAGTTATAGAATCCCTGAAGTGTCAATAGTTTCTTTCGAATGCTTGATTAACCCTTACTTCGTGCATTGAGAAAATTGAAAATTTGATAATTTAGTAGTTTTTATTTACTTTATGAAAAATATGAAGATATCCGTGTGGTCAGATTGATCGATATACACGGATAATGTGAAGCTTAACAATGTACACCTTCACTGAAATGCTTCCAAATACGTAAAGAATTTCCCTATATCACAATTCAAGTACATAATAAGTTTTCCAACAACTACAACAGCTTGCGAAATTAATGCGTGTAGCTTATTTTTGAGAATGCCAAAAAAAAAATTGACTGAAAATGCTACAATCCTATCAATCAAAATTGATAAACGTAATATGTACAATATCTAGTTCTATTGTCTCTTCATGAGAACATTTTGAATCTTCTTCTTTCTTCAAAAAGCAGCGGAAGAAAAAGATATATTTTATGGATAATCCAATTACATCTTTAAAAAAACAGAAATTTCAATCAAAGAACTTTTCCGTTTTTCTGTTTTACACAATTATACACACACACACACGAATAACGTAAAATTGCTATCCTTTCGATTTATTCTAGGGGTTCGATTATATAGCAGCATCCGTACCCCGAAAAGAAAAACACATTAAAAATAGATAATCACCCTGTATGTATAAAATATATGTTTTTATTCTGGTCTCTGGGATTTCTTATCCTCTTCTATTGTGTAGTGTTGTGTATTTTATATTTTCTTGTCTGTCTGTTTTAATTCAGTCATGAGAATTTTTTATTTTTGTTTTCTTCGATTTTATTTCTTTTGCTTGAATTAATTTTTTTTTTTTTTTTTTTTGAATAAATTCTCAGCTCAGTCAGTCGTCGGTTGTGCGCTTTCGTGTATACTTGGTTGTTGTTGAGTTAAAAAAAAAATCGTGTGCGTTTAGTATGTGGATGTTGTACTGCTGCTGTGCTAACGAATTAATTTTTAATTTATTTAGAACATTTTTGCACTCAAAATACTAAAAAAGGTTGTGGATCCTAAGGATATATCATGTGTTTTGTAGTGTAGTTTACTTATTTATAAGGAATAAGGCTAGGAATGTCGAATAAATTATAGTTTTTGCGTCTCATGTGGTTTTATATAAGGTGGTTGTTTTTTTTGTGCGAAGTGAAGTGAAATTTATTGGTTTCTAATTACATTGCCAGAGCCAACGTGGTTTTTGCTGCATTTGGAATATTATTTTTCGCTAATTATTATTTTATTAGTGCGTCCGTCTAGTCATGATAGTATAGTTTTTTCTTTTGTATATGTAATTTTTATCGTGGTGTGTTTAGTGAAATAGTTGGTATCGTGTGGTATGTCTAAAAATATCTACAATAAAAAATTTGATAAGAAAAATGCATTTCGCGGTGTGCAATATCTAAAAGTGCTAATTAAAATTTATAATTTTTAAGTTTTTCGATTTTTTGTTTTTAGTGCAAAGTTAAATATAAATATTAGTATATAATTATCACAAATTGGGAAGGAGATAAAAAACTACTACTACTACCACCAACATAAAATTTCAATATTCGTGAGGTAAATATTTAGATAAAATTTTGTTGATAAAACAATACCAAAACTACATTATAGTCGCAACCCAAGTGCTTATTTTGTTGTAATTTAATAAAATGTCGAATAGTAAGCATAAATAAGCAGCATAGTGTTTTTTTTTATATTTTCAGTTTGAATATATTTTCGTGTGAAAAATTGTATATTTCTCTATATTCTATTCTATTTTAAATATTGGATTGTATAAAGAAGAAACAACAAAAACACTATCCAACTATTAAGATTTTTTTTTTTTTATAAAAAGAAGCCTAAAGAATTTTTTTTGATTTTTTTGAAGAATTGTCGATTTTTAGGTTTCATTAAAATGATGTTGTTTTAAAGTTTCTTGCTGTGTGTATTTGTGTGTGTACTTATTCGGTTTCATTTTAATTTGTGTACTTTAAAAGGATAGCTTTAAAGATACCAAACCGAGATATCAGAAATTTTTGATATTTAAAGATCGAGATAAGATGTTTGTTTGTATGTGTTAAACTAACCGACTGTTGAAAGACCGAACTATCCGTACTATCCGAACTATGACTACGTCATTTCCGCTTCGAATAGTTTGTGTGTATCACCTTGAGAATGTATTGCTTTAGGATTAATGCTTTTTGTTACACCTGCTTTTTATGTTTTTAGATATTTGGATAACGATTGTCCATTCTTATACTGCATGTTATATAATTAAATATCCATAGTTGGTTCTTTAATATATAATTGGTTTGTTGCAGATAAATAAAATTTTAAAAGCCAAGTATGAGGAAATTAGCAAAGCGGGGTCATTTTATATTTTTTCACTACTGCTATTCAGGTTTATATTGTCTACGTTTTTTTTTTATTTATTCCATGTTAAATGCAGAATGATGATACGACTTAATCATACCACAAAAAGTATTTTCATGTTTTTACAGAATGATCTAAAATATAAATTGAGTCTATATCAGAAAGGTTTCACCTGATTATTACTTAATACCAAACCAAAATGCTTGTCATAGATAAATGTAATACAAGATGCTCGGTTCTTGCAACATTCGATAATTGCAAATTTTGATTTTAGCATCGATAATTGCTACAATTGTAACACAAAAATGCATTTTAAAATTTTTCATTAAGGTGTAAATTGTTATGCTAATGTTGATATTAATGTAAAGATATAATTGCTGAATTAATTAGAGGTTTATTTAATAGTTAAATAAGGTCCAGTATGGAAATGTTCGATAAATGCATGTTCGATAGTTGCAATTGGCTTGGTTTTTATCGAGCTGCAAAAATCGAGCCCTTACTCTACTTGGATGAAGGATTAATCAAACAAATTATACTAGACATTCAGTTGAACCCTTAAGGGTAGTCAGAAAACGAAAGGCATCAATACGTGGGCATGTAAAGAAAATTTTTATTTATAATTGCTACAGTTTTTTTTAGATAATTATTTGATCATGCACTACATCCTTTATATCTCGTTATAGTATTTACCCGGGAGAGAGACAAAATCCCGAGAGTCAAAATCCAGAGGATTTCAAAAAATCCCGAGAGTACAAAATCCCGAGGTTACAAAATCCTGAGGATACATAGTCCCGGCGATACAAAATCGCGAAGATACAAAATTCGCAGGGTACAAGCCTATGAAAATTCCAAAAACTAGTTGTTGCACAATTGGTGCGATTTTCCCTTGATTTAAAGATGTATACACACGAAAAATCGAACATCGAAAATAGTGATGATTACAACAGGATTGTAACGACGACATCCCGCATTTTAAAATTCCGCTTAGTTAAAATCGTTCCCAAAAAAAATCCCGCTTTTTAAATTCCAATTTTTCATAATCCTGCTTTAAAAACCCCGGTTCCGCAAAAATAAAAATCCCGGTTTTCATCTTTATTTTATTTTAAATTAAAATTTTCCTTCATCATAACTCCTAGGGATTACGGGATTTTGTACCCTCGGGATTTTGTCCCCTCGGAATTTTGTACTCTCGGGATTTTGTACTCTCGGGATTTTGTACTCTCGGGATTTTGTCCCTTGGGATTTTGTACCTTCGGGATTTTATCCCTCGGGAATATGTCACCAACCCATATGCCTCGCGAATATGTCACCAACCTATTTGCCCGTATTCACTATATACATATTTTTGTAGGTTCCGAACAATCCTTACTAAAGGAATGCCGCTCGGCCGCAATGTGTGTGGCACCGTGACATTCGGCATTTTTCGCGTTATCCCTGTAGAAACCAGTTTAAAAGTGTTATTTAAGATTAATTTTTACAAGCCCAATTTTCTGTCGTCTTATGGCGAGTAATACAAAAAACTGTCGACCTCTCAGTTTCATTTTATGTTACCTCATTGTTTGTGCTCCGTTTTAACTTACTTTTTAAGAACTAGTAATGTTTGTAGTTATCAGGTTTTTGTTCCCAAAAAAGTCTTGAACAACATACTTAAATTATATCCATGCTTCCAGATCATGATCGTTAAGCCGCAACTTTAAATTTTGCACCACGATTCACGAAGGAGAATTAGAATCCTTGGCAAGTGCGGCTGATTTTTTAATACAAGAAATAACGGGAATTAGACATAAATATATACATATAATAATGATTATACATAGAATAATGATTTATACAACATTAAAGTTTTCATTAAGTGTGAGTTTACGTAAATATTCTGCTGAACATTTTGCAGCAGACAACCAATCGACGTAGTCTATTTGGTACACAAATTTCCCCTTCCGAATAAAATTGCATGCGGCTTATGAAAATTTTTCAGCAGAATGTTTAACAGAAACAAATACTTTACGACAAATTTTTGTATTTACAAATCTTCTTTGCTTCTAATTGAATTCAAAATATATTGTCATGATAATATTATCCTTTTTCATATACGAAATTTTAGTCCAGTAAAAATAGATTTAAAACCGTCCTAAAAAGAAAAAAAATTATACGGTTTGGAAACTTGGCACTCATGTTTTTTAACATCAAATAGATTATAAAACAGAATTTAGTGGCCTGTATTTGTCCAGGCTCTTCCGGAAGACTGTTAAATGTGGTAAAAAATGTTTTTTTTAAATATAACTAAAATTATAAAATAGCTGTCGGGAAAGTTCTCAAATAGAAGTTGCAGCTAAGGAAATTACAAACATCTTGGTTTTTTTTTTTATTTTTAAATAGAGTTATAACAAAGCTATGATTTTTTTAATTTGGGATCTTTCATGATCTTGTTTAAACTTTCGGAAAATTCTAATAAGCGGGATTTTCAACATTGACATATTTTTCATACGAATTTAGTGAATTTTTCGATTCAGTCAATGTATCCGATAGAATATGGTATACGGAGCAGCCAACTTTCTTTACCTAAATTTAAATTTGACAAGCTATTTATTAGTAAATTAAATTTATTTAACATCAAACTAAAATTTTTAAATCATTTTAACTCACTGCAAATATGATAAAAAAAAATTGAGCTTTACCCATTTGTATGGAGCCGCAATCGGGGACCTCTTTTATGAGACGGCTCTCGATAGCTTGCTTCGAATAGCGACTACAAAAAAGTACTACAATTATGTCAACCTCAATTTTATCTAACGGGTTTTTTTTTTGGAAAAAACCTAGCACGGTTTCACGTTATTGTCATGCCGTTATAACGTTTCAATGTAGTAAAACCGTCAACATTTCATTATTTTACCAATATTAAAAAAACAAAATAATAAATAAAAATCGGACGAGATGCTTCCTAATATTATTCTTTAGCTAAGAGTTTTGGCTAAAAACCAGTAGAGTATCATAATTTCGACGCTTTTTTCCATCTTATGAATTCCATGAATTTTAACCAAAACGAAGATGATAATAAATCTAAAGTGAAACACTTGGGGCCATAAATCATGGAAAGCCGTCGTCATCTTCCACCAGATAGTTCTCACATGCAGCAGTTTGGGCTAATTCCTTACGTTAAAGAAGAATCTTAAAACAATCACCACTTGTAAGAATCGCAACCAGTATCCAGGGACCAGGATCGTTAGTTAATCTTTTCTCAAAGACGAGCGCAGTAGTTAAACCTAAGTTTAATACACGACAGCTAAAAGCAACTAACTACTTTTGTCTTAAATCGTTCTTAATGAAGACCTTGCTTACTCTCTTACCTAAACTAAAAGATAAGGGAGCCGCCAGTTCAGGACCAATAAATTTTAAACTTGAAGGAGCAAATGATCAGAGTTTCAGACACCCATTTAAGAAAGTCCTGTGTGATCTACAAATCCTAGGTGGATTCTGCCTTTAGGTAGGCGGGCTTAGTTTCTTCCGGTTCTCTATGATAATACGATTCTAAGTAATAAATAACTATTTCTATAAAAAAATCTAGATTTGATGCTTCCAAAAGAATAAGAAAAAAACTGATTAATTTTTGTAATTAGATTGGCTGAAATTTTGAATTTTTTGTTGATGATGATAGTAAATACAAGTATTTAAAATAATCAATATACTGTAATTTGATCAATATTAAAAATAATGATTTTTATGCATCAATAAAACACAAAATTTACTTTATTCGTCGAGACTTATTCGTAGGCTCCTTGTAAAATGTAAAAGCAAAATTGAACAATGCTCTTAAACTGGTTAAGCTGCCTCAAATTATTTTCAAACTCTTGTTTATCCTCAATTTTAAGATATGTGTTAAACCAATTTCGATAATCGTGTTCACACAGATCGTTATATTAGTTATTCTCTCAATTGTTTCACTGCCTCGCCAATTAATCTAAACGTTGTAATGCGTGAACATTGCCCCTTTCCGGAGGATTGTCAGTAGCAATTAACAAATTCAACAGTTGGTCAATTTTTTAAAATACTTTCATCTGTGAAATAATTTAAAACAAACGAACAGCCATGGTTATTCGACGGACGCTTTAAGGAACTAATTACCGCCATTGTATTAAAAAAAAGCTTTATTTTCAGTATTTCACATGAATTTGTTATTCCCCATCCTAATGATCTATTTATTCTCGAATATAACCGATAACGATTTTAATTTTTATTCTTAGAATATTTTTAAATATCGATAAGCCAAACCTCGTACGATAATTGCAATACATATTTGATAAGAATAAGCAACAACTTTTTTTGGGTGATTTGATATTGAGACGTAGAATCTCGTTATCAAACCACCTTCTAACCTAGCGCCTCGTATAACATTTTTGATAAACGCGCGTTTTAAGTTTTCTTTATTTTTAGAATGATTTTGACTATTTAAAATCAAAATTCTGTTAAAAGCGGTGATGAATCCAAACAAGTTACAATATTGATTTGTATTTTTTATAATATGTTTTGTACCTTGACATAATGGCCTTAGAATTCCGAGAAACAATATTAAAAGCAATGGCGTTAACATTGATTTTGTACATTCAAAATAAACGAGAATTTCATTGAACTCAATTTTTCCGCTCTAATCCTTTTCTAATCTTCGTTCCTCGATGCTGGCACGTTTTGTGTATTTTATGAAAACGTGCGTTGTATTAACATACTTCTTTCTTATGAAAAATAAGACTGTATTTGCATATCGTTATTTGTTTGTTTCTGTATTTTGATGAATTTGTGTTTGACAAATATTCGGATTTTATCTTCTAAATTTGAGGCATATTTAAAGCTTCAGTTGTCAAACAATTAAAAAAGTTTGTAATTCTTTTGGGTTGGTGTATGTGTTTGTGAATACTATATTATCAGTAAAAAAAAAATTCTCGCGTTGATAATCATAGAAAAGGAATTATGTAAGAGCCACCTTTAATGCAAAAAATACCTGAAATTAAGCAAACTGTATGTATAAAGCAAACTGTATGTATAAATGATAATAATCAAATATAATTACAAAAAATGTGTATTGGAATTTTATTTGTTCGTCGATCGAAACCTGTGTATCAGCTGTTAAAATAAATTACATACAGTGAGTAGACCCATCTGTTCATTTCTTTTTGTTATATACATGATGGACATTATATAACATCCCTTTATTATGTTGCTGTTACAGAAGGTAACTTAAATAAAAACCGTGACGAAAATTGTGATGCATGTTTTTTTAGTGCCATTTTTTCTTAATTAGCCAACATTAAATAGCAAAATATTTCAAGTGCGACTTAAAATTTTTATTAAAAAATATTGTCTTGTCCAAAACTTGAATCTTTTTATTAAAATTATTAAATGATTAATTCAATTTGTTTTTTGGTAATTTCAGACAACATGAAGAACCGCATGGAAGTAGAGAATGACATCAATGCATCAGAATACAATGATGATAATACGCCAATGATCAGTTTAAATAACTCAACATCAGATTTAAATTTATCGTCTAAGCCGAATGAGGCACAACACAGCGATGACGCAGTAAATGATGAACTGGATGAATCGAACATTTTGAAGAGGAATATTCTTGGTAGCATTGTGACCGACAAATCTATGGATGATTCGTCCCTCTCATACATTAGTCGATTTGATTTGGTTAATGATCCCAAACCAATCACAAGTGTTTATAATGACGATGATACTCCGATTGTTAGTCTAAATAGTTCAACATCGGATTTGAATATTGCATCTCCAAAGCCAATAATGCTAGAGTCACATTGTGAGGATGATATGTTGGACGATGATTCAATGTCGCATTCTTCACGCCTCCATCACCATCATCACATTGTGGCGAATAAACACAGTAATGAACTAAAACGTAACATTATCGATGATTATAATGTGATGGAGAATAGTATTGGCGTGAGCGATGAAATAATTGATGATGAAGATGATGAGGATGATATTGTGATTGATAAAAAATCCGTGATTGATACTAAAATCAATATGTACTTGGGTACACCGATTGAGCAAAATGTTATTGTATCGTCTGTAATGCAACCGAAAACATCGGATGAATATCGTTTGGTTTGTGATGGGATCATTGATGATGATTACGACGAAACCGCACACATAAAACACCAACCAATGCAGCAACCAAAACGTGAAGGTGTTTTAGTCTTTAATCGATCATCATCTAATTTAGATGTATCGTCATTGTCGTTGCACAGTAATAATAGCATGATTGATGAGAATCAAAATTCAAATCACAGTAGTAATAATGGTAATATGGTGGACTGTAATAAAATAATCGATGGAGGAGGTGATGTTGTTGTCATTGGAGGAATGAACGATGATGTCGACGATTTGAATTACGATGAAAATGATGTACAATCGATGGATGCAATCGAACGGCGAGATTATGAGCAAGAACAAAAATTAACGGGCGGTGTTATCGTTAGAAATTGTTCGTTAATCAATAATGAAAGACTGAATTTAGACATAATTAATAGCCTAAAAAAGGAGGATACACTAGGGAAGAGCGGTAATGATGAGGATAAGGTAATTTTATTGGTTAGTCACTAAAAATGTCATGAGTTTTAACATTTTGTTTTATTTTATTCCAGAAATCGTTACATCCGAACACAATAACTTCAACACCAACTAGTAGTCGAAATTCTACAATCCGTACAACAAAATCGGCGGTTAAACTGAATTTATCGGCAACACTGGATCGGGTTGCTGCTTCAAGTAATAGCAACCAAGATATAAAAACCGAATCTGATACTAGCATTATTAGTAGTAGTAAAAAATTAGATTTAAATAGTAAAATCAATTATAAACTAAATCCCGGTGTTGTTTCTGCAATAGCAACAACATCATCGGCATCAACCTCATCATCATCATCGACGTCTGTTGTTGCTGCCAAATCGAGTATAATACGAAATCCAACCGGGTCTTTAGTCGTCGATGGGAACTGTTTTATGAACACAAATTCAAATGATAGTTTATCATCAGACGAAGGTGTTAAGGATAGTATCAGTAATCTAAACAATAGTAGTAGTAGTAATAGTAATCAAACTGTTAAAAATTATCATCCAATTATTGCGGGTTGTTCAACTGCCTCATCTTCAGCATCGAGTATTCTTAATAATAATAATAATGCAAGCACATCATCTTCCAAAATCGTTACGAATAAAATTATATGTTCAGCGTCAACCAGTTCATCATCTTCGCCTAATTGTCAATTCTCCGGCCATCATTGCTGTGCCGATAACTTGGACGATAACGACAATGTTGAAATAATCAATAACGATGACGATAATATTGGTAAGTGTAACATTGTACTTGTTAGTTTTATTAAATCAATTTTGAGTATTTCGGTCGATTTTTTTTTCGCTTTGTGTTCCCTAATCTTTGAATTCTCTCAATCAGTGAAATTTAGACAATTTTTTTTAGTTTTTATTATATTATAACCATAGAGGAATTAGATAAGAGCAATAGTAAGTTTTATGTAAAAGGTTCAAACGCAGAATTTTTGTTGTTTGGCGAAACAGCGAGCAAGAATTTTAGTGACGTATTTTCGCTAAATATCTACAATCTATCAATCGCTACGCGATGCTTCTACCTTAAATCTAACAAGAAAATTGTAACATGAATTGGAGATAATTCGCGCTTCTCAATTCAATAATCATTGAACATTTTGAATTGCCGATCAATATTAATTTTCGCAGTTTTTGAGCTGCAACTTCCTACATTTTGGAACGATGTTATTTTTTAGCAGGATTTAATATCAAACTTTTAGAAAAACAGATCGACAACATTTAAACGTTGGAGAATTTGCCAAATTTTATGCTTGGACTGTTTATAAAAAATAATAATATACCCCTTTTAGAGTAATCGGTCCAAATCACAAAGCTTGCAACATCTTCAAATCAATTTTCGTTAGTTTTGTTATTTTAAATGAAAAAGTACAATTAAAATCGTTTAAAGAAATTTTAATATTATGCTTACAAGGTCGTAATAGAGTGTAAATTACTTATCAATATATTTAAATATATTTGGATATACTGCAGAAAAGGTTTAAAAACAGATTGCTCGCTAAATTGCCTATAAAAACCTGAAATTCTGTTTGACACAGATTTATATATGAAACTAACCGCTCTCTTGTAATTCCCCTGTATGATTTGACAAAAAGTTAATTGTTTTAAATATATGAATACCACCTACTACATCAGGCGCTAACTTCTTTATATTGGTGACGCCACATCTTGAACGGAGCATAACCGAGCTGTATCGTGGAACAATAAAACAGAAAGGGCGTATGCAAAAGCAGAGCATTTTACATGCTACTTTTAAGAATAAATTTGCGGAAAATACAAATTCAGTAGTAAACACAAGCTCCGGAACATCAAATTCACCGTCATTGTCTACCTCACGAAAATTTAATACTGGTTCTAGTAATAATAATAACAACAACAGCAACAACATTAGTAGTAGTAATAAAAGGACACCGACATCGAAGAGCATAAAGGACGGGACTAAGACGCAAGGCGCTTAATTTTGAAACGGATAAGTATTTTTGTTTTTAATTTTTTTAATTTTAATTAATTTTTTTTAATTCATTATGAAACATATTTTGATGTAAAATTGTCACCACCCGCACCGAACATAGATTGGGGTGGAACATTTATAGTCAAGAAGGTTTAGTAGTTTTGTACACGGTATTATACCATTATCTTGTTACATAATTCCACCCCGGTCTATATTTAGTAATTTATGGTGGTGGCAATTTGTTTTTCTGTTTAAAAATTATGAATACTGAACTATGTAAGCTTAATTGAATAACGTTATGTTTTGAGAAATAAAATTTAAAAAAAAAATTGAAACATAAGCAGAGCGTTTTTAATTTAATTTGAGAGAGAGAAAGAGAAGTTTTCACCAAATGTTGTGATTCGCATATTAGACCGATATACTCAAACCTTCCCCTTTTATAGAAGCGAGGTGACAATTTTTCATGAAACATTCAATTAATTTTTTTTTGGGTCACTAAGCAAGTCACATTTCACTATAGAAATACATTGTTGAAGTGAAGGCCATTGCGATTCTAATCACATCAAATTTTGTTTTCTACTTATAGAACCGCGTGTTGTCTCTTCACCAAATCGGAAATTTGGTGATTATTTTGGCGAAGCAAATGATTTTGGATCATTAACCGCTTCCTCATCACGTCGCTCATCTAAAGTCCAGAAATCGATTGTCGAACGTAATATAGATGAATTCGAGCACAATTTACAACATCATCATCATCATTTGGATGCACCGCAGATGATTATTTCGGTCTCGGAACGTGATCATGATTTTGAAGAGGATACATGGGCTGACTGTGAAGAAGGGTTCGATATAGAAGAAGTGTGCACGTGTAAAAATTATGCGGATGAAGATGAACGCATTGGATGTGATAGTGAGGATGAATTGCCATCTAAAGATGTTGATTTATCCGGCTTTACTAATATTGATTCAACACTGCCCGAAGATATAATGCATGATCCCAATACGAATGATAATACCCCGCGAATTCATCGTAAAAGGAAGTTAACTGGTGTCGTTGGTAGTGAAACAACACCGGGTGGGAGAAAACGGTTAGCTTTACATAATAATAATTCATCACCTAGAAAGGGTACAATATCCAATACACCAACTACGCTTTCCTGTTCTAGTCCATTATTCCCAAGTCCAATTTTATCTGAGCGACGAACACCCAGATTATTAATCCCAACGAAAGATAATCCACCACCTGAATTAAATGAGTGGTTGATTCAATTTCAAAAATGGTCGCCGGCCGAACGTATTCTAGCTATCGATCGTCTAATCGAATCATGCGATCCGACCCAAGTGCGGCATATGATGAAAGTAATTGAACCACAATTTCAACGTGATTTTATATCATTGTTACCAAAGGAAGTAGCACTGCAAGTATTATCATTTCTAGAACCATGTGATTTGTTACGTGCGGCACAAACATGTCGTTCGTGGCGTTTCTTATGTGACGATAATCTATTGTGGAAAGAAAAATGTAAGCAAGTTAGTATCGTAATGGAGGCATCGCAGGATCGTCCGAAACGTGGTCGAGCCGGTAATATGCCACCCATCTCATCAGAATGGAAGGCGGCCTATATGCGGCAACATATAATCGAAATGAATTGGCGTTCGCGACCAATTCGTGAACCAAAAATATTAAAAGGACACGATGATCATGTGATCACTTGTTTACAATTCTGTGGCAACCGCATTGTTTCAGGATCCGATGATAATACGTTGAAAGTATGGTCGGCTGTTACTGGAAAGTGCCTTCGAACATTAGTTGGCCATACTGGTGGTGTATGGTCATCGCAAATGGCTGGTAATATAATTATTTCGGGAAGCACGGACCGTACACTTAAAGTATGGAATGCTGAGGGTGGACAATGCATACACACGCTGTATGGCCATACTTCAACCGTAAGGTGTATGCATTTACATGAAAACAAGTAAGTCGATTAGAAAGTATGGTAGCGCGGTGTTTTTTTTATTAATTTCCGCATTTTTTGTTAATTTCTTCATTCTCTAGAGTGGTTAGTGGATCTCGTGACGCTACATTACGCGTATGGGATATTAATACAGGGGCATGTCTACATGTGCTAGTTGGTCATTTGGCGGCAGTACGATGTGTGCAATATGATGGAAGATTGGTTGTGTCCGGAGCATATGATTATATGGTCAAAGTATGGAATCCTGAGAAGCAAGAGTGTCTTCATACTCTACAAGGTCATACCAATAGGGTGTATTCTCTTCAGGTAAGTGATCGATTGTGTTGTAAAGTAGTATTTGTTGGTAAAGTATAATAAGACTTGTCTAACTCGATTATAATTTTTACAGTTTGACGGAATTCATGTCGTATCCGGCTCATTGGATACATCGATACGTGTTTGGGATGCTGAAACTGGAAGTTGTAAACACACACTAATGGGACATCAAAGTTTAACTTCGGGCATGGAGTTACGACAAAATATACTAGTTTCGGGCAATGCTGATTCTACAGTTAAAGTCTGGGATATAATTACAGGGCAATGTTTACAAACACTTTCTGGTGAGTTTCAAATAAATCGGTGTTCTTAGATGGCAATAGATAATTTAATGATTATTTTATGTGGTAGGTTCAAATAAACATCAATCAGCGGTAACATGTTTACAGTTTAACTCACGATTTGTGGTAACGAGTTCAGATGATGGCACTGTAAAATTGTGGGACGTCAAGACTGGTGAATTTATTAGAAATTTAGTAGCACTTGATTCTGGTGGTTCGGGTGGTGTTGTATGGAGGATAAGGTATGTATATTCTAACATTTTCCTGAATAAATTTATCTCATGATCGTTTAAACATTTTTTAAAGGGCAAACGACACAAAACTAGTCTGTGCCGTTGGATCACGGAACGGAACAGAAGAAACAAAATTAATGGTACTTGATTTTGATGTAGAAGGTGCCTGTTTAAAATGCTCATAAATAATAATAAGTTCACACCTTAAAATATAATTAAAACAAAAAAAAACTTCTTTTTCATTATTAGAATATTCAATAATTAAAAACAAAAAAAAAAACCTGAAAAAGTATAAAATAGTTGTTATTATTTTTAATTAATTAATGATATATAATTTATGCATATAAATTAAACTAAACATTATCGCCAAGATTATACAATTTAATTAGTAGAATGTTATAATTTTTTTGTATTATTGCACAACGAAATTTATTTTTTATCAATTTTGAAATTTAATATTTTTTTTTTAATTTGTTGATTAGTTTTTAATTAAAATTAATTTGTTTATATTTTGGAGATTAACAATAATAAACCCGTGTGTAGTAAAACTTTCAAATGCTTTAATTAATTTGTATTTAAATAGTTAATCCTTAAACATTAAATATGTTGTGGTCAGTACTCGTTCTATACAAAAATACAAATAAAAATTCACTTTTGTTTTATTTTATTTAGTTTTTTTTATTTAAGTTTATGTTGATTTAAAATTTATTGTTAATTAATTTTTAGACACGATGATGAAATATTTAGTTTAATTTAGCATATTTTTTTTTTTGTCCTAAAACGGTAAAAATACATAGTGAGAAAAGCCCAATTATTGCCATTTCTTAGAAAAATTTAACTGTAAATAATTCTAATGTTAATTAAATAAAAATTGTAAAATTATTGCGGCGAGGGAAAGATTATTAAATTTCTAAATGACTTGATTTGAATTTTATGTTTTAATTTTAATCTGAAAGTAAAATCGATCAGAGAGATAAAATGCAATGCCGTCAAACTAAAAATGTCAGCTTTGATAAAATCAAAGATAAAATCAAAGTCTCAGTCTCAGTTTTAAATCGTTCACGTATTCATTTCAATAAGACCAAATAAATTTGGTCACCATCATTCACAAAATAAACAAAACAATTAAGTTACCATACACCATCTATTTCTTAAAATAAATAGTTGCATAACTTAAAATTCAAGTCAGCCGGTTCACCGTTCCAAAACGATTCTTAAACCAAACATACCCGAAACGTTAACAAAAAATTATGATTTAACTACTTTAAATGACGTTTCCAGATTTTTTTTTTTCAATTATTGTGCAAAACAAATATTTAGTGTTAATTTGTACTACAGTTCTTAAACTAATAATAATAATTATTATTAATGCTATATATAAACACGAGAGAAAATTAAACATATAAATATAATTAATTAATTAGTAATATATATTAATTAAAAATAGACTGATTTATATTTTTAATTTAAGCAAAAATAAAAAATTCCAAATATAAAATACAGTAAAACCTATTTAAACTGTTTGCTACTGTTTACATAATATAAATGTATATACAAATCCATATATTGTATATGAATAATCAATTTTTCCAATTTGTTCTGTATAATGTATGAAATACAGATTAATTAAAAGTATCATTAATTCGACCATCGGAGAGAGAAAAAATTGGTTTTACTGTACGACACAAACAAAAACAAATTATTGTAAATTACATAAAAATCGAAAAATTTATCCATAATTTTTTTCTAATTTCAGGAATAATAGAATCCAAATTATTTAATAAATTATATCATTTTATGATAACTAATTTAATAGTACTTCTAATCGAAATTATATTAATTCATTTATTTTTGTTAAATTTTGAAACAGATAAAAATTATTAATATTAGTTACGCTTTTCTTTGAATTATTTATTTTGTTTTAAAAATTAATAATTTAAAATCGTATATAAATAAATAAGATTGTAAAAAATGTTGTGCCTCTCTCAATATAATATTTAATAATAAAAACAATTAATTAATAAATTATTATTAATTTTATTACTTTCCCCTGTTTTCTCTCTCTCGCCCTTGCGCTAAAAATGAAAATAAAAATATGTATAGATTTAGCTGTAATATATAATAATGTAATTATTTAAAGTTAATAATAATAATAAATAATAAAAAATTGATTATGGAAATGCTAATAATTTGCAAACAAAACAATTAAGCGGAAAATAATAAAAATGAAAAAATGATTAATAAAAAAAATAATGTAATAATATTTTTATTTCACTTTACAAAATTTACATGAATATTGAAATTAGAAAAGTACCAATTCCAATTTTATTTAGATTGATTCAATCCTATTTGGGAATTCGATTCGAATGTGATCGATTCTTCGATGTATTAGATTCCTTTTCGAATTGAATCAGATTCTTTCGTTTCTTATTTAATTCAAATATGAATCTTATACATCGAAGACTCGATCACGTTCGAATCGAATTCCCAAATAGCCCTCAGGCATTTTAGAATAAATCTTAAGAGTTCGTTTGAAGCATCGTTACGGATAAGAAATAAATGGATGAATAAAAATTGCTTCTTCCTGAAGTAACTCATAATGCTATGACTTGACGCTACAATTAATTGGAGCATAAAACAAATTGTCAATTGAGAAATTTTTTTAGGAAAATAAAGGCATTGAATAATTTAGATCAGCTATTCCTAAACTACTACTGGTCGCCAGATTTTTCCAAAATTTAATAAAATTATGAACTATGTTATGGTCGGCCCTGCAACAGTGAAGGAACTGGAATGCTTGATGCATACAATAATGCAGCCACTGCTTTAATGCTGCTTGCCCAATGGTAAAGCCTAGGGTTTAAGCAAAAAATGGTGGTTCAGGGAACTGGGGACCTATCTCTGAAACTTCCCGCCTTAGGAAGATTCTCTCTACCCAACCGGCCCCAGAATCCTTGAAGCTTTATAGCGAAACCCCGCTTAGTACTCATCAAGAAATGTATTTAGTCTGCATGGAGGGTATCGGAAGTAAAAAACTGGTCCCAGGCGCATGAAAGGTTTCAAGCTTTATAGGTCGGCTTCTGTTCCGAGTTCATTTTTATCAACTGATTCTAATAACGTTTTTTAATTACCGATTATAAATATATTTACAAAATAATGGTGAAGAGAGTTTCTGAGCATAAGAGCCGATAAATGAATATCAATTAAGGGAGATGTACAAAAAAGTTCATTCGTAAATCTAAACGTTGCATAAAACCAAATTATGATTGTAATGTTGTTTCTTCAGAAGTTGTAACAGGTTTGATGGATTTTAACAAGATTAATGTATTTTATTGAAAGTTCCGAGATTGCCAGAAGCTAGGTAAATATCAACTACCTAAAGATCTTTGAATAATTCATTGGAAGGTGCTTCAGTCTTCAGATTTTCATCACCGCAATTTCCGGATGGCACGGTGTCGATTACATTTTACAGATCGAATGCAACTAATAACTGGTTTCGAACATATTGTGTTCTTATCGATTTTGGCAAGTGACCGTATATTTTGCAAGTCAACTGTCTGATAGAAGGCTCTCAAATGTCGTTGAGTAAGTCCATTGGTTGTTGTGGCTGGTTATTTTTGCTGGTTAGGTTAAACTGGATTCTGATTCAGATTTAAAACCGTGAATATGATGGCATCAGTGGCTTGATACTTTTAGTAGGTACATGTAGTTTTACCAGAAGAAATAGAGAATGATTTGAATTTAGGTGTATTTTGCTGACAAAGTTACAACAATGGATATAAAGTACCGCATGATTTACATAAAGCCAAAAAAAAATTTCTTTATTTAAATCTTAGTAGCGGATAGGAAAGAATAGGGACAAAAATAAATCAAAACTAAATTTGTTTAAATTTTTCTCAATAAAATACCGCTATTAGTATTAACAATTTCAATACCAAGAACAAGGTATACTACCAGAAAACCAAGTACGAATTTTAACCTTGGCTCAATAAATTTTTATAATCAACAAAAAACAACAATCGTATAATTTTTCCCTTCTTTTTATTAGAAAAAGAAACATAAGTTTTAAATATTTAAATTAATTTTTTTATTATTTAACAAATTTAAAACATGTCGGTTGTGCAATTTTAATGCTTGCTGAAGCAGTTATGAAGCAGTTAATCTAAATTTAAACAAAACAAAATCGAAGTCTTTTAAAATCTGATAAAAATAAATAATCTCGGTCGTATTGTGTCGAGTTGAATACATTTTAAACTTCTTTCTTTTCAACTGGTTTCTTATAATACCATGCCGCTATAAGCACGCAACTACTGAGAACGAATGAAATCGTGAAATTGTATAATAGCATCACATCAGCAGAATCAAAGTATATGGTATAAACGCGAGTTAGATTTGTAAACGCAGATATAAACCATGTCGTCAAGCTAATTGATTCGGATTCTTTCGAAACTAGTATTGCTATGATTTGTATTACTTTACTGGTTGCTCCAATCGGCGTGGTTAGTGGCTGTTGAATAAAAATGAGCAAATTACCAGTTGTTATAGTTTTACGTAAGAAATATTGATACTTACAATAAGCATAGTTAAGATCGATTCGGGGAAAGTTCTGCTTAAAAATCCGGCTAGAAGCGAAACGTAGAATATTGCACCGATAAATGCTTTCATACCAAGTATATCTTGATATTTTAATACAAAGAATATTAGAACGTACTCCTGAAGCAGTAGTATGGGATATTCCATATAGGACATAAGTGAATAACCATTGACGAAATTGTAGGACATAGTTGTTGAGTAGCTGAAAAGTTCGAGTAACAGCGCGACAAGGCTAACACCTGAAATGAAATCGTAAATAGGTATAAATTAATGAGATGACCTTTATATTAAAAAAACAAATTGTCGTAATAAAGTAAAATTATCAATTTGCGAAAAAAATAAAATAGGAAGATGCTTTGAAAATATTAAAATTTAAAAACGATCGATTACTTTTCCTTTCAAATAAAATTATTACGGGATACTGCACTAAAATCGATGCAAATCTGCAATACCATACAAAAATTTCATATAGGATTTCTCAATGACCTCACCTTTGGCAGATTTATTCTTGTTAATTATCCGAATCTGTGGCACCTTTATCACGAGACATGATAAAATTGTGATTAAACTAAGAATATCCGATATAACTAAAATAGGCCCACGGTCAAAATATCCCTCCATTTTAATAGAAAACGAATAAAACTACACCAGCTAACTTCACCAAACAAAAATACAAAACCTAGGGCCGCTCGATGAATAAAAATTATGAGTAAAAACTTTTTCTTGTATTCAAACAACCACTAAACTACATATTTAAGAAAATTCTATAAATAAAATGATATAAGTAAATAATATTATTGTGTATTTTTATCACAGAATGTTTGTTAATACAAGTAAAATATGTACATCAAATAAAAATAAATTATTCTCTGTGCTCAAGAGCTCTACACAAAAATTTCCAATCTCTTATATGTGGAGCAAATTGACACAAAATCGATATACCGCTGAATAACAAACCTCTTCCATATAATTTTCTAGTTCTATAGTCATGTTGTGACATTTCGACTACCTGAAAACTATAAACGCAATATATTATCGCATACGTTTTTTTGTTAAATCGTGTAAAAATTTATATTTTCCTAAAATTTGTAAAATTTTATTCTGTATTATGACTGAAAAAGAAGACTTATCAAATAAAGAAAAAGCTAGGGTTGATGATAACAAAAGTGGAGATGGGAAGGACAAAAAATCAAAAAATGGTCGGGAAAAGGTTAAGCCTTTGACTAAGGTTTGTTCAGATTTCTTGCTTGCTTCTATTTATACGTAAATTAATATTAAAATACTTTCGTCTTCATTTATTCCAGATTGTGATTCGACATCTTCCACCCACCATGACGGAGGAAACATTTTTAAAACAAATCGACCCTCTACCAGACAACGATTACTTTTATTATGTTTCGGCCGATTGGTCTCTCGGTGCAAATGCAACATGCCGTGCCTACATCAACTTCGTTAATCAAGATGATATTTTTATATTTTGCGATAAGTTCGATGGCTACATATTTGTTGATCAAAAAGGGATAGATTTTCAAGCGATTGTTGAATTTGCACCATTCCAAGGCCTTCCAAAGAGTCGTGCCCGCAAAAAAGATAATAAGTGTAATTCAATCGAAACCGACCAACATTATATAAGTTTTGTCGAAGCTTTGAATAATGAGCAGAATGAAACGGGCAAAGGAGAAACGAAATTAGAATTTTCATATCAGTTTAGTACGAGTAAAGATGATATCAAGAAAATTACAAAAACTCCGTTACTCGAGTTCTTGGCAAATAAAAAGCAGGAACGTAAACGCCGCAACGAAGAGCAGCGGAAACAACGTCGAGACGAAGAACGTCAAAAACGAAAAGATAAAGTTGTCAAGGGAATTCCATCTTCAATCAAAGAAGAGGAGTCGTCCAATTCCCGAATTTTAGTTAACGAGGGTGATATAATGGTCCGAGTGGTCAAATCACGATTAGATCGCGGCAAAAGCGGTTCTAATAGAGACAATTCTGGTCGAGGTGAAAATTCTGGACGAAAAGAAAAATCGTTTGAAGTGAAAGAGGTAATTCCATCGGCACCGCCAGCCAAATATTCGGATCGTAACAACGATCGTGACGATAATCGTCGATCTTATAAGGACTATAAAGAGGAACGGAAGCGTCGTGGTGATGAAAAACGCCGACAGGAACGAGAACAACGTAAATGCGATTTTAAAAAGAAAGAAATTGCAACTGAAAAAGAAATTGAGGAAAGCTCCAAGACAATTACTACACCACAAGTCAAAGAAGAGGAATCAAGTCAGTCGGCTCCGCTGCCAATAGATATTCCATCAACGAGAGAATCTACTCCACCGATCAAAAAAGAAATTAAAAAATACAGTGAGGTACGCAAAGAACGTCGAGCACGAGCATCAGCATCTCAGGCTGAAATTGTGTCACATGATACTGTAGATAACAAAATTACGGAGGTGTTGTACTCGGCCCAAAACTCGTTCAACGACGATGTCGATGAAATTGATGGATTTATTCAAAAACGATCCGAATATAATCCAAAGGAGACGACAGCTCAACGGCTCCAGCGTGAGAGTGACGAGCGTACAGCTCGCCGTATCCGCAATAAAGATCGTCCATCTTTGGAAATTTATCGCCCAGGTAAATTACGGCCCGGTTCTAAAAAACTTAGCGACGATGAAAAGGGTGGTAAAGATAGTCCAGACAGCGGTTGTGAACGTAATTTTTCGTCGTCACGTCGAAATAGTTCTAAATCGGTTGAAGATGAGGATTCAACGCCAAAGTCAGAAGATATGCCTACGTTGGTTGCGGAAAAAAAGGAGAAAAAATTGTACGAAATGAGTCCTGATATTCCACCATTTATTCCAAAATCGATGCAAGCTAAAATGGAACAAGAAGCGAAAGATGACGATGTTGATATTGGACCAGGCCAATAGACTCGTTTTATTTTAAATTATACATATTTAAAATTTTTTCAGTTATTGAAATAAATTTATTGAATTTTTTGAAAGTTTTGAGTTTTTAATGGATTTTCCGCGAAATAGTCTTACAGCTGAATTTATACTTTTCAAATTCCCATGATTGAGATTTTAAATGTAGAGTACTAACAGATCAACAGACCTCCATTAATTCTACAGTAGCGTTGCTAACAACTTCAGCGGGGCACTTTCTGCAAGTCAGAGAAATGAGGTTTGTTTAATGGGTAGAATCACACTCTGGAGGCCAAAAGAAAAGAAGTCCGAAAACTCTTTAACAAGCCCAAGAGAATGAATGATTGGACAACCTATATATTGCACTTCTCTTCAGTGACTAGTCGGATTTACGAGTGATTTCCAATCCATCCTAAAATTAGGAAAATGATCGCCCCAGGGCATTAGGTTATACGGACTTACTTAAGCCATAGAAAAAATACTGGGCCGATATATCAGATCCAAATAAAGCCCGCTTATCAGATTGAGAAATCAGCAGAAACAGATTCTCATTTCTCGAACATTGTTTTTCCTGGCGAACTGGTCATGATGGTCAGAGGACAATTCGCGTTACAATAGTGGGGCGGGTAGGAATAGGAGTATTCAACTATAAATTGGTACGACAAGAGAACTCCAGAGACGGTGACCGAGTGTGATTAGGTCCCTTTCAACGTCGTCCATCGATCGGGTAGCGGTCTCCCGCGAGGTCCTACTTTCGATTGTGCCTTCTTCAAGGCCTGTTTGGTGGTCCGTTTGTGAAGACGAAAAACATTTCCTAGCGATCATAACCTACCTAGACGGTTTTATTAATTCAATAAGATCGTTTCGTATCGCGTGGTTTATTCATAAATTGTTATCATTCATTAATTTTTGTCAATTTAAATAGGTAACAGAGAATTATTTATTTCTAAAAATATAAATAAAATATATTTAAATAAATATACAACGGTGGAGCTGTGGTAAGAGAGTAGATTAGCATGTTGCTGGTCTTTAGTTCTCAATCGCCGCTGATTGGACCGAAGATAAGGGGTCACTAAGAAACATTTTCTTTTACTGCGTATTTAACTGCTTACGAGTTATGTTTGTCTGTTACAACAAAAAATAGTGTACATGAAATTTTCTCATGAGAAATTTGTTTTCTTTTAAATTCTGATCGCCTGTTAAATTTCCTATTAACTTTTCGCAAACAGAACTCAAGAAACAAAATATGTTGGTTGTTTGTTACTCGAAAATTTAATTTAGAATATTTGTTTTGTAACAGACAAACAGAATTTTGCAGCATTTAGTAGTAGTTACAATATTTAAAACAATAACGGTTTCTATTTGAATATAACGGGCGAGAAGCTCTAAGAGAAATTTTCTTAGGTCCGATCTTGACCAAAAAATTTCTTATGAAATTTTTATTCTAACAGGTAAACATAACTCGAAGGAACTGTTCAATAAAAAATTAGAAGATGTTAAAAATAAAAAAAATATTTGTTCCACAGCGTCGATTAGGAACTGAAGACCAGCAACATGTACTCTCTTAATATCGTTCCACCGTCGTATAGTTCAGAGCTTTTTCAATTTGCTTAAGTTATTTATATTTTTAGAAATAAATAATTCTTTGTTACCTATTTAATTTCCCAACATTAATTAATGGCAATAAGTATAATGTCTGCTTACGTTAGAATACATATTCACAATATTCAAAATTTTCTTTTCTGAAGATTTGTGTAATTTGTTCTGATAACAACATATAGGGGTACAGAGTGGTCAAAATCAGCCACTTCCAATTGGTAGGGCCGTGGAAAACATTTCAAAGAGATGCGAAGAACAAGGTTCAATTTTTAATTTTTATTTCTTAAAAACAAAACGATTTTGTGTCGATTTGAAATTAAACTCATGTATCTTATTCGATGCGCCTTCTCATTACTGTCCCACAGTTGGGTTCATATTTCTCACAAATTTTTTGTTATATATTTTGCATATTTCGTTCACAGAATTATTTCGTTATATGCTTTTGATATGCCTCACTTGAAGTACCGCCTATCTAATTTTTCTGAACTAATATTTGAACGCTTGGTAAATTATCGTGGTCTACCAATTACCTTGGGCCCCTGCCCACAGCTGCGAGTACCTATTTACGCCATTGAGCGAAGGGCATCCAAATGCTCTTAAATTAGTAAACGGCTAGTGTAGTGGGATTGGCCTCAGCATCAACCCAAGCATAATTATTTCTAGATATAATGAGTTGGATTGATCTTCGCTCAACCACTAAACATAGTTAATGTATAATTTTACTAATACCGCGCAACAAAGCTTTAGCATTGACATATTTATTAATGTTGAAAGAGACGACCAGCAAAAGCTGGACGTCAAAGAGGTATCTTTAATGATAAAGAAAAAAAAACACATGCGTAATAATTACAGGCTTTGAATAAGCAAGTACCAAAAAAAAAGGATTCATTTCAGAAACAGAAGAAAATCTCACTAAGGGTTTATAATAAAGGGACCGCGCAAACGTGCATTAGATATTATTGAAAGAAATGAGGATGCTGGAATTTCGTATTCCTACATTTGATTAGGGTTAGCGGAGATAACAGGCCCAGTTGAAGAACAGAGGGGTATTTGCTAAAAACTTAATTGCCGGTCACAGATTAGTTATGCCATGAACATATAGGAAACAATTTGTCACAAAATTCTAACAGTAATTAGAGATTTAATTAGAATAATTATTTTTGATAAAAAGGGGCACGCAAACCAATACGTTGAACTTCCCATAGTAAATCAAACGCTATGGTCTCATTATATATCTTCGAAACATGTACAGTCAATCAAAACTCGACATAAAGCTATTAAAATCAATTTACTGTATATTTGTTTCAGTTGATAATAACTGAAATCCCACAAAAAAGTATCTTATCTGCTCGCAATGTGGATTTCATTTTATCATATACTTTTGTTTTAACAAACATGCTGTATTTCAGATAAGATATCGCGAATAATATTGCGTACATATATATGACTTACCCGCTGTTATTTTATCAATTATGGAAGATGTTTTAAACAAATTAAATATTACAGTAAGCCAACAGACAATTCTTAGAATGAAGATCTAATATATTTATTACACATGCAATTAGGGATAATGTAACATTTCAACCCTTCATATAGTACTTGTCATGGTGAACTTTTATAAAATGTTTTACCACGACTACTCGAAAGTTAATTCACAATAGAAGCGCTCATCTTTGAAAGAATGATCAGCCGTCGCATTTTGATTGATAAATAAAAGAGTTCATCGTTAATTAACTTAATCATCAATTTAAAAATGTATGAATGTACAGATACAATACATAACCGCCCGAAACGTTGAAAATTGAAAAACAAATTTAGTTTTTGTAAGTAAAGAGACGAGTAACAATAGCAGACAAAACTAAATAAAAAAAATAAAGTTTATCACTATTTTTTAAAATTTTTCAAATTGTATGTACTACAATTCAGTTTAGTATTGATACGACTTTGAAATAGTTAACATACGTAGCATAAAAAATATAAGTTTAAGTGAGTGTAACTTAGTTATATAGCCTAAAAGGTGTGTATTACGTGAAGTGATTTAATAAAAGTGTTTTCGTTTAGTAAAATGCTACAATTCTATGGATATTCCAAGAAAGTCTGAAGACCGCATCAAATTATTTTATTAAAAACGGATATTATTCAAACAGTATACCATAGTGCGTTGCATGTGCGATATTTATTAACTGCTAAAGGTAAATAATAATTAATACACCTATAATCTGTATAGATAAGACTAGCGTCCAAAATTATGTTTTCGAATTAATTAAAATTAATGAAAAATTTCCTGGAGATCTAATGAATCACCATCGTCGCTTACATTTAAATTGAATTTTTTTTTTTTAACATACGAAAGAAACAATAAAATTTGGAGTAGCGGTGCAGTGCAAGAGAAGTTAAGAAATTCAATATTTAAGTGATTTTAATTGTAATTGATTGCGTGACCAAATTAGTGCTTATGTATTTGAATAGCCAGGAAGTAAAGTGCTTCGTTCTTCGAGCGGGGGAGAAATCTTTTCAATTATACGTATATACATACATGGCTTTTTAACTTATGTTTAGATTAAAATCGTTATTGTTGATAAAACCTTTTCATTTATCGTTTAACGTTATCCATTTCTTAATTTCCTTTTTTTTAAATGTTCTAATCTCCGAAATATATTTTTGTTTAATTCCTTGGTTAATATGAATACATATAGTTTCAGGTCATCTAAAAACTTTAGAACGGGGGACTATTATTCATTTTACTATCGAAAATTGTATTTACGGTAGATTAATATAACTTTTCTACAATTACTCGAGATGAAATGCCGACATTTTTCATTCAGTGTTTTCAGAATTTGAACACTTAAATGAAAAATATAATCAAGAACTTCTTTTATAAAGGTCTAGTAAAATTTATTATTTTTAAGAAGAGTGTGCTGTGAAAGGAAATTAGGTATCCTGTAAGTTAAGAATCGCTGACAGGAACAATCGTTTGAGGACCACCGGTCGCATGTCTCAAGATGGAGTAGCTATTGTAGTGATAAATTATATATCTTCATAAACAAGTACCGCTTTGTTCAGCTCACTCCATTTAATTGAAGTTTTATTACTTTATTTATTTCGAAAACTTGTCAAGAATGCTCATTTAGCTTGTACAAGTTTGCTTTACAAGATTGACGAAGGAACCATCCGAACAAGGTTTTTTCAATTAAATTTCATATAAAAACAACAACTGAATTTTTTTTAATGCTTTTAATTGGTTTTACTATTTTTTATTCTAGTTTTATTAAAACGTTTATTTCTTCATTATTTTTGTAGTTGTATTAGTGTGCACTTCATCTAAGTTACCGAATTATTCGGAGATAATAATTCATTTGGAGTCATTCTATCTCGATACTTTGTTTTATGTGTTATATTACCAAAGGTCCAATTATATAGCAATCGAATCTAAATGGCAGCGAACTTTTAATCATTTAACTTATAAACCTTTTAGAATTATACCAAAATGGTAGATGAATGCCATAACTATATACTATTTCAGGCAATCTATTTTAATTAATTCTTAGGCTAGAATTCGACTTTTATGTTTTTAGAAGTGTCAGTTACTAATCTAAACCTTATCATAGTTGAATGGTTAGTGACATTATTTGAATAAATTGCAATTAAGGTTAACAGATTTTAACAGAAGATACAGTTAAAATATTTCTGTGGAATTAGACAAAGTAGATTTATTCAAATAAAGTTATATTTTAGATTATTTTCCTGTTTTAATTATTTAAGAGTATGGAAAATTGATGATCAAATTCATTATAAAAAAAGTTTAACATAAATGAAGTAGTGGGTGGCTGCTGATTGAAATTTTCACTCATGGTGAAAAATACGTGAAATAACATTTTTTTTGCAAGTAATGGTTTAATTTTTTTGTTTTGAATGTGTAGCACTAAGTAAACAAATCATTTATGGTAAATGATTTATGGTTGTTGTTTTTAAGATACAGGGTGTCAAATTTCATTCACTTCGTGTTGTACTTATTACTGCAGAAATAAAACTAATTATTCGAAAATTGGGCTTATTTTAAAGATAAATCAATAGGGATTATAAAATAATTATAAAAATTTTACCATCTTAAATTTCTTCCTTTTCAAAATGGCCGCCGAAACATTCTTTTTGAATTTGCTCCCATGTTCATCTTTTTTCTTCTCGTTTAAGTGTATGTTGATCTACCCATTTTTTGGGTATATACTAATCAAATTTTAATGGTTTTTTCAATTTTCTGGAAACCTTTTTTTTACGACTAACCTCATAAACATTGGTTACAACAATTAGTAAAATAAAAATAAAATGTTGGTATGAAGTCATGCAAGTGTGTCATGCAAATCTAGAACAGAATCTTGAGGTACACCTATTTTCACTATACCAACTCTGAACTTATTGAGATATTCACTCTAACGTTTTGAAATCTTTCTCCTAAGGAACTCTGAAACTATTTTAAAGTAACTCCGTGAAAACCAATCTTTTGGAGATTAACTAGTGATACCTTACGATTAACAGTGTCGAACGTTTTGGTCAATAAATAACTTTTCTGTTATTATCAAAGCTAAAAAGGCCAAAGTAGAACGTCATGCCATAAAACCGAACTAAGCCAATATTCGATTTTTACAATTAATTTGAAAATTTTGGAAATAGTCGATAAAAGGCTGATTGGTCTTTAGTTATTCATTTCCAATGACGACCCTTTATTGTGAAGGGCAATTGTAAAGAGATTCTCAATTTAAATGGGAAAATTCTCGTAGTAAAGCTAAGGTTGCAAAATATATGACAAAAAAAATGACTAAGGCCATCCTCATCAACAGAATGTTTATTTTTAGCTGACATATAAAGTTCTATACTCCGTTACAGTTTACAGGATAGAAATAAAAACTTTCATGGAAATAACTAGAACATAATATCAAATTGTTATGGTGAAAATCAGTTAATCGGGATGTAATTGCAATCCTAGTTTAAGGTTAGGTTTAAAAAAATTATGAACTCGAATTTTTGTTACCGTATGTGATTTTTTGAGATTTTTAAACGTAAACGGCCCGAAAACTCTGAGGCAGTGGGACTACACCTTCAAAGACCCAATAAATCAGATAATTTTCTAAGCGCCACTTTAATGGATGATTAACTTTCGTAAACCGATTAGAATAACAAACGTTGGGTTGGCTGTTCGCTTGCATTTATTACGGCAGTATGTAATAATTCAATATGGCATAAAAACGGTGGTTACGAAAAGTTAATTTTTTCCGGAAAAACATTTTTTCCTTCGTTTATTTTCCCCTTATCTCCAGAGAATTTTCCTTCATTTAATAAAATAACATAAACCAAATATACCGTAGATTATAACAAACCATAGTGAGTGAAATATGACGTAGTGTCATATTCCGTAATGAAATATGCCAGTACAGCCGTGAAACCTCTCAAAGTTTTAGTTCGTTTTAAGACATCCTGCATATTAGGTATTTTGGGAAATTTTATGCATTTTTCGAAATTTAAGGTTTTCCGTATTATTCCAAGTTAAATGAGATTCTCGAAATCCGGTTTCATTCCAAATTACCAACATTCAATAGCATTGACATCTTTCAAGATTGTTCTATTGTTTTGTGCATATCATAATTTTTTGAGAATATCGAAATTACAAATATCGATTTATCGAGATTTTGAAGTTTAGTAGGATGTATTATGCAATATTATAGATATTGTTCGAAATTTTATTATTTTTTCGGAATTAATCGAGTTTAGCTTGGAATTTAATTAAGAATTGAATTTCAGATTTGAATAGAGTTAGCAGTTATTCGAAATTTGGTTTCTTGGTTTCTCAAGATTATTGTAGAATTCTTAGTTTATTCGAAGTTCTCGGGAAATTTGCAATGGTTTCAGTTGAGCGACGTTGACACAAAATTTCTGATACTGCGACATTCTGAGAAAATAAAATATGTGCAAAACCATATTTATATATGCCTGCAATTTCAAATTTTGATCAATTTAAACCTCGGTGATTGGTTTAAATATTGAGCTTTTCATTTTATTTAAACTCACGACACAATCACAAAAGAACTTTTTAACTCTAAACTCTAAATATTTGGTAAAGCAAGGTTGTATAATATTCTCGCTTGCTTGCACAACTCAAATTGCTATTTTGTCCATTTAAACAGTGAATTTAAGTTTTTGCCATAAGTACGTCTAACGTATACGAAAATGTAAACGAAAAATGTGTGTTCCCTAAAAGGCATTGGGAATTATAATCGAAAATTGATTAAGATGTAGAGAAATAATTGAGAATTTACAATTGACTAAGGTTTGCCAAAGAGTTAATGGGGAAACACTCCAAAAAACATTTGTGATTTATGCATGCTATGCGTAACACGAAATAGTTGAGACTCCACGGAGTTATGGACTTAAAATAACCGCCGAAACGCTATTTAGGTGCATTTTGTTCGATCCGCCTGGCCGGCCCTGACGTTTTCGTGACTGTCATATACACTTATTTCCGCTAATTGGACTTCTTTGTACACAAGTCGATTTATTTTGCGTTTTGTTTGTTCAAAAGTTATAAACGATTAATTTATAACCGGATATACCATCATATTCTCGAAAACGAAAATCCAAAAAAATACAAAGTAAAGTGTCCCATTTAAAAGGAAGAGCCATTAAATTTTTATTAATTACAATATGAAAACAAAAGAATGCACAATAATTTATCAGACCAATGTTAAGCGGGTTTGAGAAGTTTTTTTTATTACATATGTGGATAAATATCAAAAAGCAGAAATTTTTGAAAAATGTTCTAATTTCTAAGAATATTGGAATTTCAATAAATCATCAGTCACCGCATCCTTTCGTTCAACCATAGAAAACTTCACACTTGATAAAAATTTAGACCAATATTGAATCTTTTTGAGAAAATTGCTTGATGAAGCAACAGATAACGAATAACATTTGAGATATGAGTCCATTCATAAAAGAATTGCTAACTGCTGGACCAAAACTAAATCATATAATGATGGGCCAATAATTTGACCATAGCGAAACACTGTTAACTGGAATAAACGTCGTCTCCAATTTTCAGCTACCACACATTACATCCTAAACCGGTTACGTGCCTCAGACTCAGATTTTGTCGTGTTTGGATTATATACATATACAAAACTAATATTTCTAAAAGTAATAAACTAATTAATAACAATAATAGTTATAGTAGTAGTTATAATAATAATAATAATAAACATAAAGCTGGTCATATAAAATAAATTACTTTAAATAATTTTCATGAAATTTTCCTTTACAAATCGCATTATTACTGAAAGCTAAACAATATAGAAAATGACCGAATCATCATATCAAATTGCTATTTAGCCGTACTTAGATTAAACTGCTGTTGTATGATCCCATGCGTGCTTTATTCATTGATAATTAAGATAATTATCGAAGTAATTAATTTACATATTTTAGGTTTTGTTGATTAATGCATGATTCGTTACAAGCGCATTAATTTGTCCATTTTGGTAATGAGAATTTTAGTCTGTGTGTGTGTGTGTGGCGTCGTTATCAATATCTATTTGAAGTAAGCATTCGGAATTTTATATTCAAAGTGCGATTTTGATGAATTTGACGACACAATAAATAATAAATTAATTGCGCTTTGATATAATTAATGTTGATCGTTATAAATTTGATGGTGTTTTTGATAATGAAATTCAAGTTTTATGATAGTAATCATAAAATTGATGTCCCCATTTTAAATTGTATACATTACCGAAAGTATTAGTTTTCGAATTATAGCAAAAGCACTAGATTTTGAAAATTGTTGCCTTATATGCTGAGATTTCTATAAAATTTGGAATAACGAGGGCTTGGTGCAGCACCTCCACCTTCTGAGATATATACAACGAATTAAAATACGGTTTTATTCAATAAGTTTGCTGTCATCCGTTATTATTATTGTATTTAGCTTACTTAATATCTTAATTTGAGGTGGGAGACCCTCGTATTCCCAAAAATAAAAATCCCAAAAAAAATCGCGAAAAACACAAAGTAAAATGTCAGGAGGCCGCGTTAGAATTTGGTTAATTACGATCAATTACAACATGATAACAAAATAATGCTACATGATTTCATGTCATCCTTGCACACAAAGGACCAAGGGCACAGAGGCTTTGGTGAGTTATCTATTTTGGCATATGAATAATTATTAAAAAAACACAAATTTTGCGACAACCCCATCCTCTAAGGTACACAACGAATTAAAATAACCTTTCAAAAATTTGTTATAATTAAAAAACTTGCTTTCTTGAATTTTGGCAGATTTCCACATGTGAAAAATTAATGTGGAATTCGAAAATAAGGCCTCTGGTGCTATTATAATTAAGCCACAGTGCAAAAAAGCATAAAAGAAACCACAATTAAGCAACCGGAACGTATGGTGAGAGTAAATTAAATATGGTTGAAAGTGTTAGGAAACCATACGTAAAACATCTCCCAAACCAGGAGCTTAACCGAACAAAACAGTGAATCGTATAATGACTCCAAACATAATCATATGAACGCATATTTAGAACGGCAGAAAAGGCCGAGAATCTATGGGGAAATGTTAAACGAGAAGTCTCACTAAGGAAAGATAGCACCACATTTAAACAGTGGTTATTATGCGGCATGCATCGAATTTTGTTCGAAACGTTAGTTCTTGTACTTGGCGACTTTAATCTTCCAAATATCATTTGTAAACGATTGAACAAATTTTTGATGCTGATAAACTGCAAGATGATCTCAATATACTTAGTGAGTGGTGCGATTAAAACTTATAACACTTGAACCACAAGAAGTGCAAAATTATGTTTTTCAACTTAAAAGGAATTTGATAATAACTGTATACCACATCAATGACAATGGAGTTCAAAAAGTACAAGAGATTACTGATTTAGGAGCCACCTTCGTGAAAAACGTTAGTTTTAACAGGCACATCGATAACTGTATTGCTAAAGCAAACTATTTGTTAGACATTGTCTTGCGGTAGACTGCGGGGAATTCAGGGATCTCAAGGGAAATATGCTGTAATCGTCTGGAATCCTTACTATGATGTGCTCAGGAAAAGAATTGAAAGAATACAAAAAAAGTTTTTGATATTCCTGTTTAAAAAAATTGGCTGCGAATATGACTATAACGTATCTTTTTATCAAAATGTGGCTCGCTTACCACCATATTCGACAAGATGCAAAGAATATAAAATTTGCACCCTTGAAAACTTAGAACTTCATTCCAGCAATTATGGTGATAACAACCCAATCAATAGATTCAACAACGCAGAGAATCAATTCGATTTTAATCTATCAAAAAACAATTTTAAAAAAAATTTGAAAACCAATTTTTTAAATTTATGATTAAATTTTCTGACAGCTTCAATTTTGAAGAACACCATTTTAAATTTTTCTAAATTTTTTGTTTTGTTTTATATTAATTTTAAATTTTAATAAATGAAATGAAATGTTTCATTTTTTTCGGAATTATAATGTAGAATGTATGGAGATTATTAAAATATAAAAAATTGTAATATGTACATAACAACACTTAAAATCAATTTTTTCAATTTTTGACTTATAATCCAATGTCATAATTACCGTAACAGAATAACTTCTTAAATTTTTGTTATTTGTATTTATTTAGAAAAGTTTGTTAAGCATTAGTGAGATTTTATTGTATTGCTTTTGGAGACCAAATATTTGGTTATCACTGGGAATTTAGTTTTCGTCATACGATCTGTGCATATCTACATATAATAGCTTAAAGTGCCCCGATTAATTAAAATATGTGACCGTCTGATGTTGCGTCATTTAATAAAAATCAACGATTTATATTTCTGCTTATAACTAACAAAAGTTATTAAAAATGATAAGAGCGCAATGAAGATTATGAAAGGTGTAGTAAATAGACATATACATAAGTGTATGGAACCTGATCACCGATCAAAGTTCCAATTTATAGTTGCACTTACAACTATGTATATTGATAGGGAATTAGTTAAACATATATCATTACTATCTCTATCTATAAACTACATAAAGCCATAATTCATTATTTGTTTTTAAACTTTCAACATGAATCAACAGAAAAGATAAGGTTATTACTAATCATAACTCTTTAAGAATTTAATAAATAAAACAAATATATATATATGTTCTTATCACACACAGTATGTATAATTAAAAAACGACTTAAATGCTGTATGAAGTCATTTGAATTAGTCTGTAATGGCTGCAGAAAACTGATCTGGATAGAACTCTACCGCGCGTTTTTATACTAATCAGTCAAGTGAATCAGTCATACATATTTGAGTAGTAAAAAATTTAATCGTTGTTACATGATTTATAATAACATCTTGTGTCGTGTAAACAATAGTAAATTACACATTAATATTTATTTAATTACAAATACTAATCCTTTGTATAAACATATAAGATTATAGATGTGCAAGGTATTTAGTAGATTTAGCAACCGGAAGGTTAACGCGCTTCCATTCATTAATAAACACATTAAGGCTCAATTCATTCCATTATTCGAGTACCAAACACAATAAATACACATTAGTCATTCAATCATTGTATTAACACAAATTTATTTACAATAATTTGGAAATACAATTCCACACCCTCCAAAGAATCGCATAATTATGTACAACAAGTCCATTAAGCATATTATTTAACTACAACATAAACGATCTCGAATATTTTATCGGTGATCGAACATTAAACCATTACCAATACAGTGCACGCATATAAATTGTGTTTTCCATATAATCATTTAATCATGATCATAAAAGTCAACAAGTCGTATCGCATCATATTATTTGCTCAATCATGCAAAATCAAATGAATGGTTAGAAGAGCCCAACCCTTATTACACAATTTGAATTTGTTGTTTGATTCAATTCCTATGCCGAGTTCGCGTTCAGAACAATAAATTGTTTAGTAAAGCGGCGGTAAACACAAATGTATAGTATTGTGTAATGTAATTGATTAAAAATAATTAATTTAAATTTATAATTAGCACATATAAAACTGCGAAATTTTTCACTGACTTAACCAAACCAAGAACACTGCACGTTAGCAATTCGTCATCTGGCCAATTTCTATAATCGAACATTGTAATCCGTTCCTAATTTAATTAACATTAATTAGATAGTTAATCACCTTTAAACCACACTTAATGTATACAAATATCGGTATTTATGTAGATAGAGTTTCTTTATTAACTACTCAAGATAATCATGATTTGTATTTTTAAATACGTTTAATGTGCATTGGGATTATGAAAATTGAAAAAAAAACACATGGAGAAAAGAAATTAGAATTTTTTTTACAAGGGCAATCGCAGATAGATCAATTTGTTCAGAAGCTTAAAGGTTGAGGAACATTATGAGGTTCCAGATAGTATAATTAGGCGATTCGTCTAAAACTTCATTTTGCTCATTCAATTGAAATAATTCGGCCTGACTGTGGTAATTTTGCTATTTGGTTGGCTCTTATATATAGTTTATTGGTTTATCATTGTAAACAGATTAAGCTACTTCGGTAAGTAGCGCGAAATTTCAAAGAAAAAAATGGCAGTGGCGTAAATAGCAGGTCTATAGAGTCTAAGATACTATAGGGCAGAATAGTATATTATTCAACGTCTCAACGAGCATATAATGATAGCTGTTATTTACGAAGATGAAGTTTACCGACACGAGCCGATAGGCGAGGACGTATAATGAAAAGAAATTTAATTGGCTTAACTATAAGCGTATTTTGTTGACCAAAATTTAATTCGAATTGTTTTGGGTTTATTTTTTTCCAAGAAAATAGCCAATTTGATTTAATTGACAAAAGCCAACCTTTCGAAATAAAATATAAATTTAATATGTAATCTGACTCTGGTGGCAGGTATCATAACCAAGAATTAGAATTATGTTTAATTAAACCCAATTTTTTTTGGGGTTAATAGTGGCTTTCCAATCGGCCACCGCAAGTACTTATAAGCACTTATGGTTCGTGTCTTTGTTAGATTTTCAATAGTTAATCTACCAAAAACATGAACCATAAGTGCTTATAAGTACTTGCGGTGGTCGATTGGAAAGCCACTAATGTTATTCTTGCGGAGATTTAGCCTATGCAATTGTTGTTGTAAATTTGTCAAGGAAATACGCTATATTAAGAATTTAACATCAGAGTTTTTAACCGATAACAATATTTATTGGTTTACTGGTAATTAATTAATCATAATTAATTAAATTAAAAATAAAATTTGTGTTTCGAATTTTTTTAAAGGATACATGTTTCCCAAAGGTGCTGTTAAATTTATTAAACTTCTTTCAACAGACCTGAAACGAGCAACTTAACGATTCAACACTCACTTGTTTTGATTAGCCTATGCACAATTCGTCGCTACCATCGCCAACTATCAAATTGTGAGAATTTCCTTTTCAGGGGCCCTATTCTCGAATTTCACATCCATTTTCCACATGTGGACATCTGTCAAAATTCATAAAAATTGAATTTTTTCGGTACTAAGGGAATATTTCCGAATGGGTATAAGCAGGTGGAAAAAATTCCCCATATAGGAAAATGTCCATGCCATGCATGAATTACAATTTTCGAACGTTTTTGTGTGAATTTTGACAGATGTCCACTTGTGGAAAATGGATGTGGAATTCGAGAATAGGGCCCCAGGACGTCAAAAAATATTCCATAATTTGACATAGTTACATTGAAAAAAATACGCGTAATATTCGAAACTTTGCTAGAACCATTATCTATGATTCTACTAAAGCTAAAAAAATCGGCGACGATAAGTAACGTATATGAAAATTAATATTTTCACATTCGATAGTTTGCGATGGTAGCGACGAATTCATTCTTCACTAAAACTGGTTTGAATCTATGTTAAAATAGTTTATAAAAAGACGTTTGTGCAATAAATTATATAGTTTATAAAGTGACAAATTGTGCAACGTATCATTAAAATTATTTGAAATGAAAACAATTTCTTAATTTAATTTTATTTTAATGTGCCAGATTGCCGCTATGGCTCTGTTCGATCCTAAATCAACGTCTGTTTCGCCAGAAAAGATTTTATTTATTTTTCTATGCTTAAATTTAAGTTCTCGTAAAATACTAAATTGATTTAATCTAGAGCCTCGTTCTCATTAGTCAAGTTACTTGATTTCGAAAAATGAAAAATGTCGTCGAATGTTCCACAAAACTTCATAGGATTGGTGAATTTTCAAAAAAAATTAAGATTTCTGCACAACTGCAATTCATTTTTGTAGATGTTAAAAATTGTAACTAAACTATTTTCATAAAGTTCTTTCCATATTACTAAATTTTATAATGTGGTTCATCTCAGACGACTCGACTTGAATAGAAAAGTTGAAAGGTCCTCTAGTTTACTAGAAACTTGAATTCAAGCAAAATAATACGTGGTCAAGCAGGTTTAAGTTACTTGAATTGAAGTACTTGAAATCAAGTAATTTGACTAAAGAGATGGTGCAATATATTTTCTATAATTTTCTAATTCTTTGTGGAAAAAATTCTAAATTAGTCGGAATTTTTGAAATTTTTATCCAGTTCATTAAAAACCTCTTTGCTTTTTTAGTGGCAATATTTAATATGAAAAGTACCTAACCACAAAAATTAATCTCCAAAAATCTAATTTAATTAACATAATTAATAAAAATAAAACAAATATGTATTTATTTATTTTTAATTTTATTTACTTCCTTATAGTGAAATTATTTTTATTTTATGTTTCGTTTTCTTAAGATCGATTTCGATTAACAAGTTGATCACTTCATTATCGACCTATCAAATAGTTATCCACATAATTTTTAAATTTTCTCAAAATTTGTCATTTCATTACTCTTAAATTTTGTAAAAAGTTTGTTTAAAACTCGTGAAAATTGAGAATTCCCCAGATTGAGAATCTTATAACAACAGACCTCTAGGAAGACCTCTAGGCCTTCGAGAACTCTAAGACTACCAGTTTCTCGTTATAAATTTGAAGTGAAATTTGCCCACACTAGTAAGTTCAGAAATTCAGATTTTTTACGAACTACCCGATTATGGAACGGAATGGACGAGCGGGCTTTCTCGTATGGCTTGTATTTTACAGAGATTTAAATTAAATATCAAAAGTAGAAATTCGAATACTGAAATCACCTTTTAATAATCCCTTCCCTATCCTAAATCAGACCCTTTCGTTGGGCATGCTTTGACAGAATTGCTATTGGGTTACTAGTCAGACAATTGCGCTACTGAAGTGAAGGTAAGAGAAAGAAAATTAATTGCCTCTGCCTTACTGTGGTTAACAGTTTTTTTCAACTATAAATCACTTACTCAACTATAAATTTTGGGTCCAATTTGACAAGAGTCCTCTAGAAATATTTTCGAAAAATTAATAAAAGAATGGTTATTGGTCAAAATATGATTTCTGGTCTCTAAATTCGTGTCACCCTCTCCTATCGGTATTTTGTTGCAGATTAAATCTTTTTTGGTTTAATTTTTCTGAGCTGTTAGGCCTGATTCTAAAACATTAAAATTCATGTTATGGTACTTTATTTCACCGCTCAATGGGCTTATTACATGGTATACATTAAAATTTTAAAGTAAAACAAAATTTAAACGATCTTTATTTAAGTCACCAATGTTGTTGTTTGTATTTAAATTGTGCCTGAATTGTTACGTTGTTACGTTGTTTTTGAGCGGTGAAATACAATAACATAACATGAATTTTATCGTTCCAGAATCGAGCCCATTATTATAATAAATGATAGAGTTAACGCTAAGTTCCTAGAGTTACCTCATTTTCATTTATAAAAATGCAAAATAGAATAAAACTATTTAATCCGATGTTGGAATTCCTTTCATAAAGTATCGTCTTATTGCGGAATACATAGTGTGCTACAATCAGTCTGTGAATCTTTTGTATCACGATTCCAGAATTAAGTTCAAAACTCAGAGTGTTTTTGTGTTGTGAACTTAGCATTTTCCATAATTAATATTAAAATGTTCCATATCCGTTGAATTCTTGATAAACACGCACACATTGTCGCCAAACGCAATATGCATCCAAAATCTAAATACAAATAAGACGATTGAATTTAAAAAAAAAACAAAATACAAATTTCGTAACCTCAACACTTAACCTTTTTGAGTATGGCGTAGATAAAAAGTCAATTACTTTATGATAAAGATAACAATTATAGGTTTTTAAAATTTTTATCTAAAGAAAATTTCTTTTTATTTTGTTTACAGATAAATAAACCACAAAATGACAATGTTTATTGTCTATTGGAAGATAATCTTCTTATCGCTGCTAAGTGAATTTAGTTATGGACAACTTACAACAGGGATTGCACCACTGGAGAAAATAACTAATCGACCAAGAAATTGTGAATTTGAAAGGGCCTACAAAATGGATGGATATAATTGTATCCGAATGGATTTAAAGGATGTACCACAAAATTTGAAAACGAGCGTTAAGGTTTGTATAGTTGTACTGTATTACGTCTATATAGTCCACAGTCTTGATACAATATGTGATGTTTTTATTTTGCAATTAAGCCTCGCATTTTTTAATTAAAAATTAGGGAATCATTTTAATTAATAAATGTATAATGTCGATGAAAACAATAGAGGCATAAGATAATATCCAAAAAGCAGTCAAGAAAATATTCAAAGAATCAATTAAGATCAATTTAATGAAAATACGAATCGTTTTTTTTTTTGTTTGTTACATATTGAATTGTTCATCAATGAATATTTTCGAGTGCAGTACACAGAACTATAAACCGATTAAATTAAAAATTTCTTTATTTGTTTACTTACAGATTCTAGATCTGTCATACAATCGGATACGTGATCTCACTCAATCGTCATTCAAACGATATACCTCCCTAAAATATTTGTACTTGTTCGAAAATATGATTCAATTTATTGAAGAGGGTACATTCGCCGAGCTGACCGATTTAGAAGCGATCGATCTATCGACGAATGGATTGCGAACAATTCCAATGGAACTATTCAACCTATCACATTTGCGCAATTTACGAATCGCACAAAATTCATTGTATGAGCTAATGTATGATTTGGAAAAATTAAAACGCCCGATTATTGCACCACTACGCGAATTGAGCTTAGCCGAGTGTAAATTAATGAAAATTCCGAATTTTGGTATCCTACCCAAATTACAGCTTTTCAATTTATCTGGAAATCCACTGGACTTAACAGACGTCTCATATCATGAATTCTCACCGTATTGTAATTTAAAAATTCTTGATTTAAACGATACCAGAATTCATGCTTGCACATGTATCGGTTTGACCAGATATTTAGAGAAACGCGGTGTTGGAAAAATTTATTCGCTTTGTCAAACTACAGAATTTCCGGAATCCTATTGTGGCGATAAATTAAATCAAACCAATCAAATTACTGAGCCGCCAGAATATCATGAATGTAAACAGATGATAACGACTGAGGAGGCTAAAGAAAAATCGTCTTTAACATGGACCACAGTGCTTTTGATATTATTCGGATTTTTTGTAACGTTTGTCGCAATTTTATATTGCGTGCATCGCAATAATGTTAAACGTATCATACGGAAAAATAAAGAAGCCCTGGCGAACACAAATGTAATTAGGATAAAGGAAACTAAACCGAATGATGCTGGTGGTGATGGTACTGTCGAAAATAATCATGAAACATTGCTGGATGTTGATAAAAGCTAAATATAATGTTTGTGATACGTTAATAATGTGCCATTGTAGATTTTAAGTAGCAGTATTAAGCTTTACGTTTTATATTTCAGTGAGTTGTCGGTTGTTAGGGCTACGATAATATATTGTAAATAATAAAAATGTTGAATTCATAGATTTGCCAAAGACAATAAATAATTAAAATGATTAATAAATATATATGTATGTATATGTATTTTAATGATGTAAATTATAAATAAATAAAAATATATTTATTGATGTACGAGCTCGTATATTATAACTTAATTAAGGATAATAAATAATTTTATAATTTTGTGTTAAAAAAATAAAAAATTCTGAAATTTAATTTAATTTTATAATTAATATGTGATTGTATAAAAAGAAAAGGTTTTATAATAAAACTTAAAATGTTTAGTCTAATTAATAATTATGTATGCGAATTAAATACCTAAAATATTTCAACATCAAGATACCCTAATAATGACTCTATAAAACTGAATGCCACCAGAACATTCAGTTACCACTTGGACACAATCGTCTTGCATCTTTTAAAGTGGTTTTGAACTATTTTTAAAATAATATTCTGAATTCATTTTTGCCGGTTATACCGTTTTAGGCATTGTGGTTCCAAAATATGAAATTTCCCTGAACAGCATAACTAATATCGGTTTTTATCATAGATTTCAATGCCGGATTTCCATTTCAAATTAAACCATTTAAAGTTCAATCGAAACATTTTGTAAAACAAACGAACCCTTTTCAAAACCAAATAAAACTACTTCGAAACCAAACAAAACATTTTCAAATTCAAATAAAATTTTTATTTCACTAATTAAAACTTTTCCAAATTCAAGAAACTTTTCAAAATAAAATAAAACCATTTCAAAATCAAAAGAAACTAAAAAGATATCGTTATAAAGAATGTCTTTGAATGTAGCAGTGGGACAAAATGTTGTCTACAATTTGTTATGCTCCTGCCGCCTCAGATGAAAATTAGACCCACTTTCATTGATAAAAAATATTTTGCAGTGATTTTCTTACGAATTTTATGTAAAATTTAAAGCAAAGTCTCTCCTTAAATCTAACGTTCTTGGCCCCTTTAACATATGTATATCAACCTCAATTAATGCTTTTTTTTTGTTGTAATTTATTTTCAAACAATTTGCCACCGTTTGAATACTTAAATTTCTATTTGAATGCTAGAACAATTTTTGTTTAATTGTTTTAAGTATGCTGCATGAATTTTGTTCCACTGCATCTTCGACAAAAGTCAACTGTTGTACGGCCTCTTTAATTATTTCATCATCGACACGTTTGTATTTATATAAAATAGTTTTAGCGCTGTTCACGTTTATGTTTGCAATGGGGCTGCACCGATAGTTTTGTCTTCTTCATACAGTTGTATGAAGATTTCCTTCTGCTGGCAAGAAATATGGTTGTTCTAACAGTAATAATTTCCAAATAAAAAATAATATTCATTTTTGAAATACTTCTTTACAGGTGAAATTAGGTTAGGTTAGGTTTAGGTGGCGGTCCACCAGGACCAGGCATAGACATAAAATGGTCCGTAGCCATAGCACGATTTACTTATTTATCCTTCAACTCATTGAAACCATTTGGAGCTGTTAAAGAAACGCTGGATACTCCGGACGTCCATCTTGCTAAGGTCCGTCAGGTCATTGAAGAGTGGTGCCCCTAGAAACTTTAGTCTGTTTCATGCCAGACGAGGGCAGGTGCAAAGAAGATGAAGTAATGCGCCTCTTCCTCCTCGCAACTGCGATATAGTAGTCATATGAGAAGAAACCAAGTCTACCCGCATGCTTGCCTATGAGACAGTACCCCGTAATCCTCCAACAAACATACTGATCTGACTCCGCTGAAGTGAGATCAGCTCCAACTTTGGCCAGACCTGCCGAGTTATTACGCATGAGGTACTACTCGACCATCTGTCGTTCGACAACTTAATAGCTTCCTCCTGAAGCAGCCGTTTGCATACCGCAAGAGGGATTTCAAAACCCTTTCTGCTTTCTGAAAAGTGGTCCGTTGTACCACGTGGAGCCAGTGTATCGGCTTTTATATTCCGTCTACTTATGAAATGTCCTGGCACCCATTTAATATGTATGTTGAACTGATCTGTTGTTAAGAGATGAGAGACTGTTCTGGACTTCTTTCGACGTGAAGAAGTGTGATTGAAGCGCTTTAATGGCAGCCTGACTGTCCGTATATATGCAAATATTAAAAACCGATATTACATTTTACCTCAAACAGTCTACGACTTCCTTTATGGCAGTTACTTCAGCTTGAAAATTGCTACAGTAGTCAGGCAGACGGAAGGAGAGGTTTAACAAAAGTTCTTCTTAGAACACCCTAGCCCCGACTTTCCCGTTCCGTTTTGAACCATCAGTGAAGAAGTTTATAACTCCTGGTTCTAAAACTGCAACCATCATCCACTCCACCCTGGATGGGATCCTAGTTCCGAATTTTGTATCGAATGATAGTGACGGGACAGTATAGTCGGTGGTCTTGCGAATTTGTTTGTTACACAATATAGATGACTGCCCTGTATTGTTGCAAATCCACATTGAGGTAGATTTCAGTCGTATGGCAGTACAAGCTGCCAACTGTTTCCCCAAGATATCTAGGAGTCAAAAATAGCAGTCTCCAGTGCCTATGTGGATGTGCTCTTCAGTGCACCACGGATCCACAGAGAGATTGTTCTCTGAACTTTTGTCAACAGCTTTTGGTTAACAGTTTTGTCCAGAGTAGGCCACCAGACTGTTACCCCATACAAAAGTGTGGGTCTGACTACTGCGGTATAAAGCCAATGTACGATGCGGGGATCCAGCCACCATCCTTTCCCAGTGGAATTGTTGCCAGAGGATAGAGAGAGATAGAGAGATTGGGAACAACCAGGAAAATGAGTTTCCAGCAAAAGTTCCAGCGATTCCGCACTATTAGTGGTCCATATCCCGCCCGGCCGTTGAAGATAACTTGGGATGGAAGGACCAGTTAATAGTACTTTGCGTAGCCTAGATTTCTCCGAAGATTCCTAAATTTTGCCACAGTAGTCTCCAAGATCTGTTCTTGGCACTTCTCAATTGATATTTGTAAATTTTGAGGACTTCCTTATAGGAGTTCCAGTCTACAGCGGCTCTTGTTTCCTTGCTGTTTTAAAGACTCTTTTGCATTTTCGACGTGTTTGTTAAATCTCCTTGGATCACTTACCGAGATTTACCTCCAGGGGGCCTATTCTCGAATTTCACATCCATTTTCCACATGTGGACTACTGTCAAAGTTCACACAAAAACGTTCAAAAATTAAAACACATGCCGCATGGACATTTTCCTATATGGGGAATTTTTTCCACATGCTTATACCCATTCGAAAATATTCCCTTGGTACCTAAACAAATTAAATTTTTATGAATTTTGACAGTTGTCCACATGTGGAGTATGGATGTGGAATTCGAGAATAGGGCCCCAGGCCTGCAAAGAGGACCAGAGCCCAGTATCGCTTTTGGAGGTTTTTGGCACCGGAACTGGTAGCGAATTACCCAGAATTGTTATAAAGGTATCCCAGTTGGTTTTCCTCCTATTTCTGTAGATTAGACTTTGGCGATTGAACACGTCCAGGAAGTACAACCACAGAAGAAAGATTAACCAGAACAGTCATAACGCTGTTTTTGTATGGAAAAATTTGGACTCATTTTTTTGACCTTGATTTGCCGAAGGTAAGAGAAAGTTGAGTTATGTATTCTTTGGTTTACTAGTTTTTATTTGAAATAATAAAAATTGAGAATCCTTAACAGTAGAGTTAGTGAAATTATATGACAAGTTTTGTTTTGACAGCATAATTTTTATTAAATATTCAAAAAATTCATAATATTCGAAAATAATTAGACTTCAATGTCCAAAAAAGAAGGTAAGATGAAAAAAAAATTTGATCCACGCAATGTCTATTCTGGTTAATCTTTCTTCTGAAGACACAACCGGTAGAAAACCACGGAGCTGACTTGTACAGAATTGGCCAAATTTAAAAAATTTTTTGAATCAGAAAACTGTATTTAAAAGAAATTGAACAATACATAATATAATTCTACTTAATTCTAAATTAATCTCCATCACTCATCGTTAAATCAATTTTTATATTCCCATCCTCACTTTCCTCCGCATCTTCATCACTTTCATCCTCGTCATCATCATCATCATCGTCTTCACTAGAACTTTCAGTTTTATTAATTAATTCCCTTGCTTTCTTTACAGTTATCTTATGCGGAATTATATGAATTAAAAATTCTAGCTTATCATCCTGAGCAACATAATTAGCCAGATCTGTATAGTCCAACTCTGTGGCACCTTTTGTTTTGGCATACGATTTCGTGGTGATATAATTAATAAACATTTCCTAAAATTAGACAAATATTTAACTTGGTGATCACGTTATTAAATTATTCCGTTTACTGTAGCCCGCATGGTACTGTTAATAGAATCGGCTGCTATATGCTCCATATCGGGTGAGCTCTTCATAATTCTTTTGATGGTTTTAATTGGCAATGTACTACCATCTTTGGACTGGTTACTATTTAATGAATTATCCATTGGTAATAAATATAACGTAAAACAATTACAATTTTCGAGAATTATTAAACAAGACAAAACAATTATTTGTTTATGTCGTTCGGCATTTGACAACTGCTGAACTGCTGCGTACGCGGAAAATGCAAAAACAAAACGCGAACAAATTTGTGTAGAAGTAGAAGGTGAGTTCGTTATTTTGGTACTGTCAAAGTGTCAACGTACATAAAAATCGACCATCGATGAAGTGTCAAAATTTTTTAATGCTGATCAAAGGAATGATTTTTGTATAAATTTGAGAATAGGAAGTTACTACAAATTAGGGTTTAAGTAAAATTAAAATGACACGAGCAGAGGAAAGAATAATTCAACGTGTGAATAGCGAAATTGGGTCGGATATCACAAAATTGCATCGTAGCAGAAATTTGGCCGCACATTATTATCAAGAGTTGGAGAAAGTGCAGGCTAAGGTGGGTCTAAATTTAAGCAGAAATATCAAGTTAATCAATTCCATTAAAACCATTTGAACAAATATTTTTTAGTTATCGCTCAACAACACACGAATCACATCTCCTCTGAAAACCGTATTAAACCTCAGCGATGTTACGTCGAGTAAAATCGATCTCGAAATCGAGACAATCAATGAATATAATGATAAAATCACTGAGAAGCTGGATAGGTACCAAACCACATTGGATGGTGTTGCGGATAAGTTGGCCAAAATCAAAAATCTAAATAATTTGGTGGGCTACTTTAAGATATTCAAAGACATTCAAGAAATCAATGCTGAACTCACGCTTTGTATAAACGGAAAGGATGAACAACGTGTAATCAATTTATATTTGGCCCTCTGCGGTGATATGAATTCAAATCCGAATACGCTCCTCGGCCGATTATATAGCGTAAATGCTAGGCATTTATTCAATTATGCGCTTGAGGTGTCAAAATATTGGCATGAGATTTTAAAAGAAAAATTTACAAAAGACTTTGAATCTATACTAAAGTCTATGAAATGGCCTAATTTAGGGCAAACTCTTGAGGTTTTTAATCCATCTAAGGAGCAACTATCGAAATTATCGAATGTTGCGGAATATTTATTTTTGATAAAACCTCCTGGCGACGACCTAATGAATTCAACACAATTAACCGACTCTATCATAATGCCTCCTATTTCATTAACTATCCAGCTACTTGTCAAACCATTCCGGCAACGGTTCATGTATCATTTTGCAGAGCAACGTCAAACGAATCGGCTCGACAAACCGGAATGGTATTTGACTCAAATTTTATCATGGATTCGGGATAATCATTTATTAGTTAGTCAGAATTTACAACAGGCTGCACGACGGGCCATGATTAGTGAAATAAATGTGCGAGTCGAATTTGTTCGTGGCCTTGTTCAATTACCAATTGAAAAATTGTGTAATGATATCGAAGAAATTGCCGAAGATGAAGGTCTATTTGCACATTTACTGGATGAAGTGTTAGCATTTGAACAGGAATTGAAAGAGATGGTTAAAATTAATTATCTGTCTAATTTTCCGTCAGTTCTATCGGTTCTTACTCAGCCTGATTATCTAATGAAATGGTTACGAATTGAAGAAAAATTGTCCACTAATCGTATGGATGCCATGCTTAAATATGGTCAGCCGTTCGATGTGATTGATCCGGGTAGTGATGAAGATCTTAGAATTCCAAAATGTGCCGATCAATTCATTCGATTGCTGGATGCGATCAAGGAACGATACTGCTGCCTTCCCGAGACCAAAGATCAATTTCAATTTTTATATTTGCAACTCGAGTTGATCGAAAATTTTCGTACTCGACTAGTTCAACTGCATAATAGTACCGTGGATGATGTTAGCACAACGGATATTTTGAATACGATAAATTACGTGAATTCGGTGCTACGAGAATGGGGTGAAAATATTCATTATTTGTACCTTCGTGCTTCGGGTGTGGACAACAACGATGATGAAATTGATTCAGTTTTTGATGAGTCGATCGAAAAATTCGAAAATTGGCAACGTAAATTAATCACACAGCTATCGTATAAAATAGTCGATGATATTAAGGCAAAGTCGATGGCATATCGACACGATAATTGGGTGTCAATGCACGAACAGTATAGCAAAGAACCGTTTATATTATCGACCACCGCTGGTGAGATGTTTCAAATAATGGTGACAAATTTACATAATTTAGAATCCGAATTATCTTCGAATTTATTTTCGATTGCACTCCGATTAATTGCCGAGAAGTTGGATCAATTTTTCATTGACAGCATGATTATGAATTCAAAATTTACGATGGGCGGTGCGGCACAATTCAATTTTGATATGACACGAAATTTATTCCCATTGTTCGGCCAGTATTCACGAAAACCGGAATTGTTGTTTAAAAAGTAAGAACATATTTGCACAAAACAACAAAGTTTCTTTCTATCGAATTTATTCTATTTCAGAATTCATAACGCTTGTATCTTGCTAACATTAACACAGGGAGTTGCAATGTTACTATACCAGACCATAAAATATGAACCAAATTTAGAAATGACACAATCGGCGCTTAAAGAGCTTCATGTTGTCAACTTAAGTACTCGGACTGCGGTCGAAATTCTCGAGCGGCGTACAGACATATGTCTTTAAAATATAAAACACTTTGCTTTATACATATATAAAATGTTCTTTTTATTAATTAAATTAAATTAATTCTGTCTTATATATTATACAACATTTATAATTAAGGAAAAATTGTTGGTTTTACACGATTATACATACATCCTTCTTTTTGTGCAAAATTTTTTTGAACGGATTAGTTTTTTGTTTGTTTTTTACTTAATATATTTATTATTGTCTTATTGATGACTTTATTAATTAATTAATGTTATATGGGCGGGTTATACTATAAATGCGGGTTTTAAATCAAAACACTTTACGAAAATTTATTTAATTACTACCAAAAAATTTACACATGACACATTTAATTATTTATTATATGCTATGGTCCCTGAATGTATTTGTGCTCTTTCAATTGATTTATAAACAGAAAAGGAAAGGAACTTAAACTCCATATCTTCTGATAATACATTGGTGAGACATGGTTGAAATTTAGAGACGGGACTGTGAGAATAAATTAAGAAAAGGCACTTATTCTAAACAACACTTCAAATAAGGATATAAAGTTTTTCAATTCAGTAAGGTTCATACACTAATACTGGATTGTGGTTTTAAGAGTATTTCAAAAGTTTGTTTTTTGTACATATTTAGTTTGAGCAACAGTAACAACAAGAAACGAAGTAAATGCGTGTCTGAAGATTGTCTCTTAGAGAAACCATACAACTGCTATAAATCACAGTTAATTCTAAAACAAAAAAAAAAAAAAATGCTAATGTAGAAATTAAGGCCCTTTATCTAGACTTGAACTGTAAAAAGTTTCAGCCAAATTCCAAAATCTTCGCAAAGATTTTGCGGTTAAACTTGTTTTAGAGGTTTGATTAAATTTGTTGTTAGCAATCTAGATTAAAAGGGGTTTACAAGAGTTTAAAAAAAAAAAAAAATTGCTTTTGATATGACTTTTGGCGGGTTTTCTGTTTTACCAAAAGTAAATAAAATTTAGTAAAACAACGAAAATAAATAAATTAGATTGATAACGGCTGTCATATATCATCGACATAATGACCTTGTACTACAGATGACTGGTGATAACGTCGTCTTGATGCAAAATCTTCATTATCCTCATTTATGGGCGACGAAGTTACATTTACTCCTGGGCATGATGGTGTTACCACAATTTGCTCGTAATCGTGAACACGTTTTCCGAAACAACGGAAAATTAAATTCTTAAACCAAACAAAGAAACGGAATTCATGTGCAAGTCCTGGTTTTACAGCTGGATTCGCTGTACCTACATAAAACCAGACAACAAGCACAACACCAATTGCGACCAGCGCGTATAACCAATTGACTAGCATCATAACAAGAATTTTAGTTCCGGCCCCAATTAGCGAGGCCCACCGATTGCAAAATCCTGAATACCAATTTTTTGTTTTCGAATGAATTGGCGGTTGAATCGGTGCAATCGGTTCATTCTCCTCGGCAGTCTCCTCTGCGTCCCGGAAAACTACACGATCCGGATGTGATTCATCAATTGAAGAATTTAACGAAGCCGTCCGTGGAACATTATTCGTCGTGGAATTTACTGTCGTATTTACAGGTGTATTTGCTTGGGAATTTGTTGGCGAAGTTAAATTCTTATGCCTTGTCCGCTCGGGGAATAAGTGATCCAAATCATTATTATCATGATAATCATTTGTGGCACCGTATCGTCGGGTTTCATAAGACGGGCTTTGTGCTTGGATACGAAACCTTTCTTCGCGACGATTTTGAATATCAAATGTCTGTGCCAGAGCAAAATATGAATAATCCACACAGGCATACGTTAATAAGAACGGCATCGTTACAATAGGTGCGAGTGTATTAATTTCCCCAACTAAGATGAATAATATCGTAACAAACGCAACTACCGACATTGCGTATAGAGGAACTTTGTTCGGACCACGGCCTACACCAAGCTTTCCAATGCCTGGGATTACGTTCTCGTTTGCAATACTCTGTAGTACGCGAGGTGTTCCGTACATCGCCCCCAGGCAAGAAGACATACTCGACACATAAATACCAGCGACGAGTAAAAATTGTACTGCCGATACACGAACCGCCATCATAAAATCGGTTAATAAAGCGTTACGTTGACAAGTTGCTCCAAGGAATAATATAAAAACTAGGTACAAAAAGGTTCTGAAATTAAGATAAATATCAATATTCTAATTCCTCTGTATTTAAATTTTAGATATACTTACGAAGTTCCAAATGCGGCTAATGTGCCATTCGGAATATCGGTGGATGGGGCTCGAAGATCTCCGCTCATATTGATGCCTGACAAAATACCAGTTACAGTCGGAAAGAATACTCCAAACACTCTAAACCATGCATATCCATCCTGATAATCAGGCCATAAATTTAGCACCATATTACCACTTAGCCAACCTTCGAAACCATTGTCTGGATCCTCTGTATTTACAAAACTGCCAACCATAAAATCGAGAGCCGACAAAAGTAGAACGATCGATAGTATAAACTGTAATTTGATGACCCACTTGACTCCAGCCACATTTATAACCCCGAGTAGAAGCACAGCCCCAGCGGCGAAACCTCGAATTGCCCATTTATTCCCTTCTAGCCCAACTAATCCGGCCATTGATTCTCCAAAACCTAAAACGTTTAGAGCACATCCGACTGCTTGTCCAAAACAATATAGTAGTCCAATTGATCCACCAAATCTTGTGCCCAGAGTATGCGCCAGTAGAAAATACACACCACCACTTTCCACCCGACATCGTTCACATATACCAACCGCTGACAGAACCGATACCAATGCTATTGCTACGGTAACAAAAACTATTAGGATGGCATTTAGAACACCAGCCTGTGCCACTATCCATCCCGATCGTAAAAAAACTATTACACCAAAAACATTTATTAGGCAGGATGTGTATACTCCGTCCCAGGTACCGAATAATACTGGTTGTGATATAAAAAAATTTGTACGCCACCTGAAATTGAATTTGAAGTTAGTAAAGCGAAATTTTTAGACTTATTAGTCGAATCAAACAGATGGTGCTTTGTCATTATTGGGGTCATTTTAAACAAATTCAACTAAATGCGGTCACCTTACTTTTGGCGATTTTATGAATCATAAACATTATCATATCTTATCGAAACCTTGTAGTAAAATTATTTATTCCGGCAATTAATTTAATTCAATTTGTACGTACCATGGCTTATCACCTTGTTGATCGGCAAATATTTCATTGGCCCCAGATGCTTGATGTCCACCAGCACCATATTGGTACTCATTACCCAAATCTACAAAACCGTCTGCTGCACCGCGCGCCCTTGTCCTTGTAAATTGTGGTGTATCATCATTCCCCAAACCAAATCTATTAAGTACATAAGAAAATTTATTAGAACTAAGTCATTCACAAATTTTCCGGAAAACACCAATTTTTCACCACCTTGTCCAGTCAACATCATTACGACGATTCGCTGATGTCGTCATATTTTCTTCTTAATTTTGTTCATACAACTCGGCTAACACAACACTAACTTATATATATTTTTACGCGACCTGAATGTAGCACTTTAATCTTTATAGAACAGATAGATTATCACTATTTTTGTGTATATTTGGAATATATATATGGAAACAATAATTTCTAATATTTTCTTAATTATACATTTTGTTCATCGACTGTATGCATTAGTCTCTGTGTATAATGTGACGTCAGTAATATCTTAAATTTTACATTATTTATATAATTTGTCTTATTTATAAATATATATATCACAATAAATAATTAAATTACATCTAAATTTTACTCTAATTTGGAAATTATATTTGTATAAAAATAAAAAATAATAATTTTAATAGAAAAATAAATTGGTGTAAGTATGATGTTCTGCTTTCTTGTGTATACAGAAAACTATTTTTGACATTTGGCAAATTTTTTGACAGCCTCAAGTCAGCGCACTTGAATCTGTATACTAGTGTAAATGTTAATTTAATGTGGAGAGTTTTGTTATATTTACAAAACAAGGATTTGTTAGGCTCGGTGAAGATCGAATTGAGCCTGAATGTTGCTGCGTTTTCTATTACTAGACCGCAATAACTATTAGAGTTGGATTTAGTTAGTTTAGAGTGAATAGTAGTACATTTAACAAATTCACTGAAAAAAATTGTTTCCCCGAAATAACCTTATTCCGTATCTCTCCAATTAGAGTATTCGCCTCAGGTATTTGTTCACGGACATTTTTCTAGAAACTGGAAAGTGCAACTTGTGAAGGTAGGGTTTTAGAAATAGACGAGTGTCGAAAGTCTGAATGGCCCGGAGCGCCGTACGAATGTCGAATGGGTGATTGGCGGTTCAAAGCGTCGAAGGGCCGCCGAATGCTCAAGGGTGAAATTAGTCGAATGTTGAAGGGCCACGTATTGTTTTTCTACGATGAAATAAAAATGGCCGAAATAGATCGGTTTAAAATTATAACTTTGGTGTATGAAAATCTTGTTAGGCTATTCTTACTTTCTATATGTATGTTACGGTTAATGTGAGTTATTCGAAAATTATGCATAATCGCTGGAAATTATTATAATTCCCTTCAAATTTTGTAAATGTGATAAATCTTTGGAAATTCGTCATGTTTTCCGGTAAGCCGTAAATATGAATAATCCACAGTGATTATTGGTCAATTTGATGAATTTAGAATTTTAAGGGGTTGTGGCTGAAATATGTCTCACCGTCCGAGAGGCTTTAAAAACTCAAGGTTCGTAGGAGGCGGGGTTAAGCAAACATGGCATCAGAGCCGTCTTAAGCCTTTGGCAGACCTGAAGCTTGAATGACAGAATTTATAAAACTGACATTCTGACTAAAGATACTAGTACTTACTTTGTACTATTAAACAATGTACAGGGTGTCTTAAAGCGAACTTTAAGCTATGGTCTCATATCCCGAACATATTTGCTCCTGCGTTTTCTGGAAAAAGAGCATGTCTTTTAAAGCCCTCGGAGCTCAAGCTTTAAAACATCTCATTTCCCAGAGGTCGTAGGAGCGGGGATTAGCAAACATGTCTAAAATATTTGTTATTTATTTATGAATAGACAGTTTTTGTTTACTAATATGTTTTAGTGATTATAACTGAATTAATGCATTTTTTGAAAAAAGTGTTTGTTGATTGTTGAATGTGGCCATCTGGAAAAGAGGAAGACTTTTGTTGACCGATTATGAAAGATGAATTTCGACATATTTGATGGAAATGGTAATTGATTTTGCAAAAATGATTTTTTGACTATGGTAAGAGATAACATGATTATAATAAAAAGTGATTTTTCGTTTCAGCTACATCATCGCTATACAAAATTTCTGAATTGACGTTATTTAATGAAGTCAATAGATGCCTTGAAGGCACAATTGATAAATGGCATCATTAGGTCTGTATAGCCTAAATCTCCACAAACTAAATTGCAAGTATGATTAATTGAATGTTATATCTAGTTTGACTTGTCGTTACTTCTTTGGCCGTAATAGCGTAGTGTCACATTTCCGTTTCCGTATTAAATATTTCGTTAGGGCATAAGGTATACTACGGTTGTAGAATATCTTGATGATTTACTTGCCTTAGATCTAATAATTTCGATCTACCAAAAATGTGGGAAAACTTTATGAAGGAAAACACTAGAAAATATAATGTAATATTGTGAAGACTGTACTGTAAAGAACAAGAATGACAAGTTAAGTGAAAACCAAAAAAGTCTAAATTTTATCTGTGCATGTGTAATATAAACTGGCAGAAGGACTTGTAAGCATGTTAAACGTTTCTTGAAGTCTGAAGTCTCAATCATATATTCAACACTCCTCCCCGTTTAACACAAATTGTATTTTTTCCGTAAATAATCATGTTTGATTGCAGATAAAAATGGCTTTGTCAATAAGTCTGCAACCATTTTTCTGTGAGGCAGTATTCACATTCGACGACCCTCTTCCTCACAAGATAACAAATCAGTTTGTATCGAGTGTCAATGTGCTTCGTCTTGTATGAGAATTTGTGATCACGTACCAGATCAATGCACCCTTGATTATCCTCGAATATTACTGTTGGCGAGTCAAATTGTTCGCGCATTTCTTTCAACAATTGTCGCAACCATTTGATCTCTTCTGATGCCTCTGATATTGAAATAAATTCGGGTTCGCATGATGACGCTGCAACTATGCCTTGCTTGTTACACGACCAACTTATTGTCCCGCCGTTGAAATATATTATACGACCACTGTTTGATTTACGGTCGATTTTGTCGTCGGCCCATGTTGCATCGGCATATCCAAACAATGATAATTCGATTTGATGTTGCTCATTTTAAGCCTCAGTTGATGTGTTGCCTTCAAATATTTCACAACACGCTTGAGTTGATTCTAATTTTCCATACTCGGCCGTGATACCTTTTGAGCCAAAGTACTAATACTAGCCGAAATATCAGGTCTTGAATTCACTAATAAATACAACTTTATTTTCCAATAGTTGTGTCAAGTCTAACTTTCCGTAATTGGTATCCATTGGTGTTTTCGCCGGTTTTGCGTCTGTTAATCCGAAATCTGATGCAATTTTCATGATGCATGTTGATTGATTCAATTCAAAATTCCCATCAATATCTTTGTAATCTCCATGGCCAAATAGTAACTGATCGGTCCCACATCTTGCATCACAAAATGTGGCTTGAAAATGCTTTCAATATCCGTAATTTGCTTCTTTGTCGAACTTGCCACAATTAAGTCATCCACCTTGATTATTTTGTCGTTCATTTACTTCTGTTTCTGCGTTGAAACCATGTCCTCCTCCTCAGCGTTTACATATTCACCGATACTGTCTTGTTTTTGTCTTTCACCCAAATCAATTAAAATTTCGCTGTCTTTAGTATACCAAAACGAACATCTCGACTGACTACTACTTTCTTCGTTGAAAGATTGTAGCAACGATAAGCTTTCGAATGTTGGTCATGTCCAGGAAAAATCATTATTTAGTTGTCACGTGGTCCAATTTTCCTCTTTTTGCTGATGATACACGAACAAAGCATTTAGAACCAAATATGTGAAAATTGTCTGTACCTGGTTTTATGCCATTCCACCGTTCATATGGTGTCATATTCGTTGTTCTTGTTATCACACGATTCTGAAACTATTTGGTAACGTTGCGTCAATGAACGTGCAACAGTCGGACAGTCGGCTGCCATTAACTGGATCTGAATGCCGTTTGACTTTAAATAGTTTGTTTATTCTTTTGAAGTTTACTCACTACCCTGATCCGATCGCATTATTTTTGGTTTTCGATCAAACTTGTTTTCATATAATGCGACAAACCGCTTCACAGTGTCTTCAACCTCCGATTTGTGTGTCAACAAAATAACGAATGTAAAACGTGAGTAATCGTCAATGAAGGTGACTATAAGTAACGTTTTCCACTGGGAGTCGTTGTACACATAGGTCCGCAAACAGTAAAAAAAACTTTATTGCTGACAACATGTTTCGTTGCGCCGGAGTCGATGATCCATCCGTTTTTTTCTTTGTTATACCAATCAAAAACAAGAAATCTGAATCTTGAATCTTATTCAGCTTATCAGTCGATTTGCCATCTTTTTGCCTGTGTCACTGCTATTCCTTTTTGCAAGCCATTCCTTGTATTTTGGGCAATTTTTCGTTTGATGATTGGGTTTCTTGTAGAAAAAACAAACACCAACCTTTGCTACAGTCTTTATAACTGAATCACTTGAAGTTCCATCTCTTTGTGCGCGCCTCCCGTATTCAGCAATCACAAGTTATTTCACCACATCAAGTGTGTGATCTGTGTACTGTGTTTCATCACGCGCTCCAAGTCCAGAAATCATGGTATCATAACTTTCTGGCAAACTACCGAGTAAAAATATTTTCGCAAACAAAGTTGACAATGTTCCTTCACCAAGGTCGCTCAATTTCGTGAATATATCTTGCATTCGATTTACATATGTGTGCTTTCGCATCAATACCTTTTTATTGGTTATTTCACTAGTGATAGCATCCGTTTTAGCTGCCAATTTCTCATCAAGAATCACCTTTTTCCATAGATTTTGCTTTCGAAGTAGCAATTACATTCTGAACTTCAAATCCGCATAATTGCTGTCGTTCAATTTAACAAATTTGGGTTTCACTACGTCCGCCTTTGTTCCTTATATAAAATTTGTTTTGTGTCTCCGTTGTGATTACTTCTTTAATAATTTCGCAATTTATTTCCCGGTTTCTTTCACACACTGGGCCCATAACCTGTACAATATCTTGATGATATTTACTTGCCTTAGATCTAATAATTTCGATCTGCCAAAAATGCGAAAAGCTTTATGAAAGAAAACACTAGGAAATATAATGTAATATTGTGAAATTTATTTTTGACTGTGTTGGGGGTTAATTCTCGTTCTATGAAAAAACTAATGAAAAAAATGTTTCCATCAAGTCTTTTTCATTTATAACATTTCACACAACGACAATAAGCGATTCTCGATGACCAAATGAAAAAGAATCGTGGAAAAAGGCTGAATAAGTTGCTTTCATAGTGAGCTACACTGTAAACAACCATTTTATCGAGTTTCATATATATTTCCGCTAGATAATACAGCAAATGGTTTAAATAGTAGCTAAATAAATGATAAAGTAGATTTAATTAACCAATTTTCGTCATTGCCTGTCAAAATATAAAATAAATTATAAAAATGACCAAATTATTTTTAAAACTTAACTAAATTAATTATTTGGTGGCTTTTCTTAAATAAACGGAATAGTTTTTAATAGATTTACTTACAAAAAATACAAATTTAGTTTTTATATAGTTATTTTATTTTCTCACCACCAAAATGGTCGGTGAGATAGTTTTGTTCATATGAAAAGATTTTGACCACATTTTTCCTTCCAAGGAACATGAATCGGAAATGTACATTTCTCACTGAAAATACTTTTCATAAAACTAAAAGAGAAGAATGACAAGTTAAGTGAAAAAAAAAAGTCTAAATTTTATGTATGTATGGGTAAGTCTGAAGTCTCATTCATATATTCAACAACGGTATGTTTCAGTATGGCGTATTTCAGTATGGCATGGGTACCACATGTCGAAATATGACTCTACTGGTATGGTACATAAGGCACACTATGCCTACTTATGCCTTGTGTATTCCTTAACGATAAGGACCCCCTTGTATCATCCAACGGGCAGATATGTATAATTGAAAACCACATGAAATTCATCACGGGAAAACTATTTACATTTTGTCGTTCATTTTCATTGATTTTCACGATTTATCCCTTAAAGCATTGCCCAATGCACAAACGGCAAACTGACATTTCAAACCGTCAAATCCAATTTTTCACAAAATTTTTTGATTTTCAATATTAAAATTATTAAAAAATAGTTCGAATCTAGATCTCGATTTAATTTCATTCAAAAAAGCACCAATTTTATATTTTGACGGACGGATTTTTGCTTGACGGCCGGCAAAATATAAAATTGGGGTTTTTTATTTCTTAGAATAATGTGGAACTTATAGATTTCACCTATTTGTTAATAATTTTCATATTGCAAAGTAAAGCAACTTAGCCAAAAAATGGGTTTGACGGGTTTAAATGCCTCGTTTTCCGTATTGCATGGGTCAATGCCTTTAGTCAATTCAACATAAAGCTAATTTAATTCAATTAAAATTGCAGTTTTGTTTTTAAGTTACAGTAACAATAATAATAAAGTTATTGAACAAAATTAAATAACAAAGACTAGAACAATAGTTATTGTTAAAAAAAATCCCACAATTCAGCCTCTTCAAAACTGTAACAAATTCCACCAATTATTGATAAAAGCGCGAAAGTAGAAGGCCATAATTTTAGTTAGATGAATCAAGTGATGATATTTTATTTTGGTGGAAGGCAAAATAAATGCCTACTCTTAAGTAATGTAACACGTATAAGCGGTTAAATGTTAAGTTCACGGTAGATTGAATTTTAATTTTGTTATTTTGTATAAATAATTAGGTCGTCTAAATGATTTTTATATTTTATTAACTACTTACGAAAATTTTAAAAGAAAACTAAAATATTGTATTACATATTGTGTACAATGATTGTGTCATGTAGCGATATTGTTACATATTTTATTGGTTTTTTCTTAATGCACATTCTTAATATTGAATAAGATTTGTGGAGTATCAATAATTTCAATATGTCTATGGCAACTGAATTGCATACAAATTGAATTTCTTCACAAAATATGTATATAGACTCTCTCTCTAGTACATATTCAAAACGTACATTAATGATTTATTGTTACCTCTCGTTTAGAGTTGTAAGCAAAATTTAATTGCATTAGTGAAATAGACAATTAAAAAATGTCTCCCCATCTCCATAAATACATAAATGCATAAACATAATTACCTCGGGGGTACAAAAACGTTGACCTCATTTCTTACATATTTTATATGAAACAACAATTATGACAAGTAACAAAATATTATGTAGACAGTGTCTTCATCCTTAACTATGTGGGCTGAAATTATTAAGCTAAGAATGGAACTCTGTTGCGATATACTCGGTAAGTAAATAACATGAATTTAACCACATTTCTACATATTTTCAATAAATTTCATAATTACCAGTTTCGATGATATAATTGGAATTTCGCTTCCGTAAAACACTAACATAATAAATTAATTTATTTTTGTTGTTGCATTTTTATTGGAAATTAAATTTAATTCAATTATTCCTGTATGCGCTTATTTATGAAGCATGTCGTATTTATGCTATATTATTTACCGGTTTATATACATAGGTATAACGTTAAGTTTATACTCTTGTACTTCTACTCGCGAATAATCCATTGAAGTACAGATGTCTAGAAGTAAGGTAATTTTTATTTTATTTAGGCTTTTAGGTTATACGCCCAAGCTCAAGAGTTGAAATCTTTAAATGTTTTGGTCATTGGGCAAAAAAAAAGCCAATATGTACCTACATAATTTCAACGTTTTAAATAAAACTATTTTTTGTTGTGTTTCCGGCGACTTTCACATTATACTAATACTAAAATCACCGATGACTTTTCGGGCGAATTTCAATAATAAGAGCCCCTGTTCGATTAGCTCTGAAATTTGTATCCAAAGCAACAGCCAAGAATATTTTTTATTTTTTACTTTTAACAGTTGGCATGTCGCTCTAAAAATATAATTTGTTATCTATAATTTTGCATAGCGATAACAAATTATTGAATAATGTATTGTAATGCCAAATGATATTTAATAAAATTAAGAATTGACATTTATCGAAAAATTGAGAATTGTTATTTAATAGCAACTCATAAAACTAAATAGATATATTTAATATATTACGTTGTAGAAAAAAGTTTTGAGAGCTTTTTGATCATTTTTTGATTATTCAAGTTTCATAATTCCATAGGTGTAGAACTTCTGTGGTTTATCAGCGAAAAACTTGGTCAATAGATTTTCACAGTCCTTTTTTGAAGCCATAACTTTAGACCATGAAGGGAATTTGCAGAAATCGAAGCAAATGTTGGTCAGAGGGTGCAAGGTCCGGGCTATACAGTGAATGTAACAAAACTTTCCAGCCAAGCTCTCTCAATTTTTGCCGGCTCATCAAAAAAGTGTGTGTTTCTATTGATCAATTCTGGCCGGTTTTTTTTAATTGCTTGCTGCAATTTGGTTAATTGCTGACAGTAGAGATTAGAATCAATCGTTTGACGCGGTTCTAGAACCACAAAATGTACGATTCCCTTCCAATCTCACAATACATACAGCATAATCTTATGGGTCGAAAATCCTAGCTTTGAAGTCGTCTGTGGTGGATTATCTTTCTTTGACCAAAAATGCGTCAATTTCGTTATCTTTCAGTAGCGATTTGCTGTGAAAATTCGGTCAATCAAATTTTTCATCGACAATTCATGCGGCAAATGGTTTAAAACTGTTTTGTGATCGATATTTAATTCCTTAGCAATGTCATGCCTTATGTGTCGGTCTTCTTCGATTTTTTGTAATATTTTATCGACTTTTTCAGTGACTGGTCGACTAGAGCGAGGTGCACCTTTGATATCGAAATTTCCAGAACGGAACCAAACCATCTAGGTACATACTGTAGCATCCGATAAATCATCTTGACCGTAAACACCATACATTTTTTCCCGGTCTTGGGCAGCGTTTTTGCCTTTTTCGTAATAAAGTAACAAAGGACCTGTAATTGCTGTGACAATTTTCATTTTGATTGCTCGATAATTTTTAAACATTTCTTAGAAAATTCAATTTTATTGAAAATCAACTGTGCTATAGCCCACAAGTTTTCGGGCGGCAAAAATCTAAAATGGCCCGATTACCATGGTTGATACCTCTATCAATAGGTTTCGGGACCTGTTATTGCTGTGACAATTTTCATTTTGATTGCTCGATAATTTTAAAACATTTCTCAGAAAATTCAATTTTATTGAAAATCAACTGTGCTATAGCCCACAAGTTTTTGGGCGGCAAAAATCTAAAATGGTCCGGTTACGATGGTTGATACCTCTATCAATAGGTTTCGGGACCTGTTATTGCTGTGACAATTTTCATTTTGATTGCTCGATTATTTCTAAACATTTCTTAGAAAATTCAATTTTATTGAAAATCAACTGTGCTATAGCCCACAAGTTTTTGGGCGGCAAAAATCTAAGATGGTCTGATTACGATGGTTGATACCTCGCAAAATATAGCGAATTTTTTCAGAAATTTCAAATATTTTCAAACTAATATAACTTTTGATATGTCAGCTTTCAAACGCGCATCAGAATGACGCAATCTGATTAGTGTTGTCCGATATATGATACCAAACACCATCTAGTGACAAACATATCTCGCAAAAACCGCTCACGAACATTAGCCAATAGTCCTTGTGGCCTGATGTGCAGATACTTTTAGTGAAGAATAAGGTAGAATATGATAGTGAGGAGAACTGTTGTAAGTAATAGTTAGTGAGGATAACGATTCTTCACCTCTGGCAAGCATTCATATTGCACAATGTGAACTGCCATTGCCCAACTTTTATTACAGTCCTGGCATTTCAGAGGTCTATTTTTTTGGTTTTGATTTTATTCAAGAATTTGGAAGCATAAGCAATCTCCAGTGATCGTCCTTCGAAGATTCGGCCATCAATGTCGTAGCACTTTTGTACTCGTAGTGTTCTGGTTCAAGGAATGGTGACATCTTCACCGTAAGCCACTGGGCACTTTGAACACTGAAAAACTGGTGGTCCGGTGGTCAATGTGGTACCAGTGGTGGGAAATTATTGTCACTGGTTGCCACGAAGGTTTTTAAACTTCACAAATTCAATTTTTCTTGGCGAAGAGTTCAACCATTGGAGATAATCGTTGATTAGAAGACATCACCGACCTCACAGTATTGCCGCACGGAGCTTCAAACGTTGTAATGTAGATTTTTTTCAGTGGTGCCATCCTGGATTTGGCATGCAAAAGTTATACAATAAACGGTCCGTTCGATTATGTATATCTGGTGTAGATTGCAGCACCATAGATATTTTCGCTGGCATCTGCGAAGCAATGAAGTTTCACGCCTCCGCCCCTTTTGGTTTCAATCACATAAATTTGCCATGATTGCCAATAGGAAGGCTCCTATCTCAAAATCCAGCTAAAGCTGCCACAACTTCTGCTTGAATACCTTGCCCAATATCAGGACTAGAGCTACTAACCCAAGAGGATCGAACAATCGTACAATTTCGGAAATGATGACTTGTTTCGTAAATTTGGACTTGCTGGAGAACTGCTATATCCGAAATTGAAATACTTCCTTCTGGGGTTGCCATGCCCAACGCGTTTTGAAGGAACTTTTATAATTGAAGTCTTCAATTGGTTGGCCACTTTTATGGAGTTAGTTTCACAATGTCATCGACATACACGTCATGTTGAATTGCGTCGCTGGTAGCAGGGAACCTGGTTTGCTTGTCAATTGCACATGGTAGAAGATAACGGGTGGCAAGAAATAGAGCTGCAGGCTGATCTGGAGCTGAATGCACATTATGCGTGCTGAATGTATATTATGCGACCTAAAACGACATAAAATGTCGTTCCACCATCAAAATGTCATTCAGCGAAGACCCACAGCTCATCTTTGCTTTTGCTGAGAACAAAAGGCGACTCGTAATTTTGTCGTTGAATTATCTAGCTTTAGTAAATACACTGATGAGGCGGTGCATCTGCGGTACTAACCTTCCATGTGCCCAAGTGCTAAGTATTCTTCTTGAACTTGAGTGTTTTTTATTTAGTCTCAAAATTCGCATGGCTATTGTTGAAGAATTGTCCAAAGTGATGAGTTGTATAAACAAAATATTTATCACATGCATGATCTTTCGGATTTCCGATTTTGGAGCTTTTTTCCAATTGGTGGTAGTTGATGGTGCTAATAGATATGTACATGTCACGTGGCCTTCAGAAACTGAATTAGCGTTCGTAGAAACCGAAAATGAGAGTTGGCTGTAAACAACAATTTGATACGGTGTTCATTTATGAGATCGGGTTGATTAAACGGTCCAAAATGGCTCTAGTAATCTTATAGTTCCCTTCAAAGAGCTCGGCGCTTGGTTTCGATGCAGTTTTATTTCCTTCGACCTTGAGAGTCTAATTGAATGAGAGTTGTTCCAACTTTTCTCCTGGCATGGGACGAACCGAGACATAAACATTTTCAACGGTGGTTCATCAGGCATCCTTGTCATCCTCAACCTACATATATGTATCAAGCTGGTTGTTTCATAAATTTCTTAATTATTCTTAACGTCTTCCAATCAAAGGAGAATTTGACCACATGTAGCATCTTTGAGCGAGTTCGTGATTCAAGTAGAATGACGCTGAAGTGCCTCCAAATAAGCTGCTATGTCAATTTTTGAACGTTTAAGTTGGGCCATAATTTTACAATCAATATGTAGTAATCTTTACAATCGTCACTAAACCGAGGACACATTTTCATTTTCTTAAGCACCAACTAAATAAGCACGCGCTCACCTAATCAGACGAATTAATCCAAAGGTGACCTATAATGGAACTGTGTGGTAAAATTAATCAAGCATCCACCGCTCATCATGATATGAACTGTGTATCATCAATGGGCCCTGGATCAATATATTTCGTAGAAGAAACTATACGGCGGTGGTGGTGTACGTTATCTGTGTTGAAGGGGTTGAGGTATACATGCATACAAATAATACTGTGGCCATACTGAAAAAAACAAATTATCGAGAACGTTTGGAAAAATGATGTAAAAATAAAAAATATAAAACCGAACTGCTACAGACAAGTTTTTTTAGCAGAAGGAGGAGTCACAAAATATTATAGAATTGTTTACAGATCTATATTTTGAAATGTCTATTAGCGAGTTTCTGCCTTCACCAATAAATATATCGCCTTCTCGAAGTTTACAATGGGAAAAAATGTAAAAACCTCTCTCCCATATTTCAGTAGGCCTCAAATTTACAAATCAAAGTTAAATACAGTAACCGAGGTAATGATTATAGGCACCTGGTTAGTGGGAATTCTAACAAGAAAACTGGATTAAAAATTGGTTCAGGCCTAACGTACGTATTCTTGGCCATTCGATTTATTTATGCAGTGGGAATTCTAAAGAGCATATTGGCTTTAAAATTTGCTCAGTGTTGTACAAAAGAACCTCCTGCTAAATGGACATACAATTTTTAAAGCACGTACCGATATTATGTGTATACTTACCCATATGAAGCGAAAGTTATCACATTGGGAATTGTTACAGAATTCAGAACTTAACCAAAATATGATTTTTGAATCAATATTTAATCTGGGATGGGGGTCATTTGAAATGACTCAACAACTACAATAAACATTCTCTTAACGGCTTATCATTTAGACCATATTTATCATTACTTAATTAACGATAGCGTTTCCTAAGAAACGTTAACGTTATTCACAAAATTAAACCAATTTAGCAATTTATTTATTAATTTGAATGTGTTTATCTCATCTTATCAACGAATATTATTAATTCTATGCCTATATGGCTTAGCGAAATATTTGTTTACTATTTATATATTTTAATCAATAATCTGTTATCTGTGCAAATTAATTAATTCGATCAATAATTATTACCATAATATCTTATCATAATATATACATATATTATGTATTTTCGATATATCATAAATATCCAAAAATCTATTGAACGCTTAATAGTTGTAAAGTGTACATCAAATGGTGAACAAGTGAAAAATGACTAATAAGTTTGTCCAGAAATGTGTACCACCAATTTTAATATTAGGTTTAGTGACCCTAGTGCAATGTCAAGTGAATAATTATCGGCTACCAACTACAACTAAGCCAATCGAATATACAATTTCGTTGAATACGTCACTAGATTTGGATGTATTTTATGGACAAGTAGAAATTAAAATTGCAGTGAATACGGCAACATCGGAAATAATAATAAACCAATACAATCTCGATATCCATGGAGTAAAATTATTTAAAGTGCAAGGTGACAATGCTCTCGACATTCCGGTTCAAAAGACTGTGGAACAGTACAGTTTACGTTTGCAACTTGAAAACAACACCGCTACTTCAAATGTTTTAGAGGTAGGCAAAGAATACATTTTAAAAATCACATACACTGGGTATTATCAAAATACAAGAATTGGAATTTATAAATCAATGTTTACGGATGAGGCAGGTAACACAGTTCCAATGATATCGACCAATTTTGTTCCTTATTATGCGCGATACGCATTTCCATGTTACGACGAACCGCAATTTAAGACTCCGTTTACAATCTCAATTCAACATCCAGTCGAATTTCATGCCCTATCAAATATGGCGCATTTTGAAAATGACACAATTAGTGGTAGTGGATTAGTCAAGACCACATTCAAAACGACACCTTTATTGTCAACACATTCCATTGCATTTGCTGTTTCCCGCTATAAATCGTTTTGTAACCAAGCTGAGGCGAAAATTTGTGTTCATTATGATGCTCTACATACCCAAGACGATGTTAAATTGGTATTAGAAATAGCGGAGGATACAATAGAAGAGCTCGAAAAATATTTAGGAGTTCCTTTAGGACTACCCAAACTCGATATAATTCCAGTTGCGGATACGCAAAATGAAATAATTGGAAATTATGGATTGTTGATTAACGAGGAAAGTCAATACTATTACAATCCAGAATCATCAAGTATGGAACAAAAAGATTTAGTTATAAGGCACACTATCCGCCAGATTATAAATATATATTTCATAAATACCGTAACACCGGAATGGTGGACTGATGCCTGGATTCATCATGGGGTTACAATTCTAATTGAGCACATAGTCGCAGATAAGATATATCCAGCAATTGATGCAACTGGTCAATTTATCGATTCGGTTTACCGTTTCGGATTTGTACAAGATAAAATAAAACCAACAGGTGACTTATCACATCAGGATATTATCAATCTCTTTGATGGCGAACGGCAATATAAGTCTGCTGGAATTATGCACATGTTTAAAGGTATTGTGGGTGACCAAAGATTTATCGAAGGCCTAAAAGAATTGTTGACTAATGAGCAAAAATCTTATAGTTCTGAAATATTTTTCAACACATTTCAAAATCGAGCTGTAGTCGATGGTTTTATTCCCGAGAGTTATGTTCTGAATACTATAATGAATTCATGGATAACAGGAATCAGCTATCCAATATTTCAGGCTTCTAAAAATTATTCGACAGGTATTTCAACTCTGTCGCAACGAGATGTATTGAGTATTTATGATGACTCCTATACAAATACACCGTGGTACCTGCCATATAATTCTATAACGCAAAATGATGAAGCTGGTCAATGGACAATTACTGCACCATTTCATTGGTTAGAAAAATGTTTTTTAAGTGGTGAAGATGAAGTGAACGAAGGGCTGGATAACGACAAATGGATTATCTATAATAAAAAATTATTTGGATTTTACCACACAAATTATGATACAGAAAATTGGAATTTAATAGCCGCACAACTACAAGCAGACTATTCCAAATTTCCGATGATAAGCCGAACACAATTAATCCATGATTCATTTTTTTTTGCATTGAATGGTGAGCTGAAACTGGATGTGATGTTTAAAATTACGAATTACATTAATAAAGAGCTGAACTATGCACCGATAAACAGATTTTTAACTCAATTTCTTGAGTTAGATGCAAAATTATTTGGAAGTCATGTCTATTCAAATTTCACCAAGTACACATTACATAAAATCAAACACATATATGACCGTCAACGGATTGTAGATTTAAATGTAAATTTAAAAATTTCGGTAGCAGATGCTAAATTACGTAAACAATTAATTGGGATTGCATGTTACATGGGCCATCAACATTGTTTGGAAGATACTAATAAAATACTTGTAGCTGCGGTAAATGAGGCAAACGGCATTAATAAATTGTTAGATTCTGAGCTGGGTTATATTATTCTAAGCTATGGTTTTGTATTGGCCGATGAAGAATTATTTTGGAAAATTATTCAACTATATAATAGCGAAAACCACGAATATTTCAGTGATGCAGTCGGATATGTTCAAAATCCTGATCTTATAGATCAACTGTTGAATATATTAACTAAGAAGAATGGAGAATTATTGAACGCGATTGAAATTAAGTTGGAACCAAAAAGTCGATTAAACACATTAATATCATTGGTACAACAAAATCCGTCTGGATTGGACAAAACTCTGTCAATGATGAAGGCGAAGTCAGATATTTTAAAAGATTTGTAGGGCTATCAAGATTTTTGATTAAATATTTTGCTATTTATAATGTCTGTACATTGTATTTTCAGATTCGGAGATATCAGCTTGGTGCTTGCGGTTATCAGATTTAGAATCACAACCGATGAACGTCTAGTACTTGTGAGTAATTGTGTAGCGGTAACTTAATCTCAATAAAAATCTAATTAATCTTTTGATTATCATAGTTTGAGGAATTGTTGAGCTTATATGAGAAAGATCTGCCAGAAGGGTTTCAAAACCATCTAGCTGAAGCACGAGTACAAGTTGAATGGGCCAATAAAAAAATACCAGAATTTCAGACAACTTTAGCTAATCTATTAGACAGTATTGCGGACGAAGAAAATGCCAATAATGATGATGGTGGGGCTGGGAGCTTAACAATTTCAACATTAACAATATTACCTCTTTTATTTGCTGTTTATTTATGCAATTAATAAAGACTTAAAATTTTAAATAATTATTTGTGTATCGTAAATTCGTAATTCTTGTTTTTAATTTAATTTAGCCCACTTGAGGAGTAAAATTTGCAGGCTGTTCTATAAATATCTTATTGCTAACGAATATATAATTAAAATCGTGCGCGGATACAAAAATATTGATAACAATTTTTATTTAGCTTTAATTTGTTCGCATATTACTCCCCCTTCCGTAAAATTTAGTGATTAGAGTTTTAACTATTGATTATTGCTTTAATTAGAATATATTAATGTACACTGTGATTAGATATAACGCTAATACAAGTATTAGTTTTGAATCAATTTAATGATAAGAAGCCCTTACCCCTTGGGTAAGAACTATATTGAATTGTGTTCAATATTGAAGTTGATTATATGACAAGATTTTGTGATATTAATTGTTGCAAGAAGGATCGACTTTTGTTATTCGATTTATAATTTAGATTATTCGAGCCATAAAGGAATGTCCAGTAGAATTTCTCCTTTTATTTCGTTGTTATGATCATAATTTGTGTACACATATCGTAAATTCTTATGAAATATAATAAGGCTTTAAGGAACTAAGATATTTTTGGAAGAAAATATACCGATAGTACAGGTTTTTATAAAACACCTTCGGCGCTAGTCTTCACCAATGGATAGTTTAGCCGTACATAAGTATAATCTTAGAAGTTGAAGAAAGCAAAACAATTCTAAAGTGGGTCACGGTGCCATATTTGAATATATTTATAAACACCCTATTTGTTCAATAATATGTACAGAAAGATGTGCTAAAGATGTACAGAAATCATCTAGCTTTCCTAAAGATACCGGCACTAAATGATGACAATGTTAACCTAATCGTCAGCTGATTAAGATATTAAGACCCTCTCGTAATACATTTTTGAGGCCTCTGACAAATTTGAATGGAAAATCTCAACAAGTTTTGTGTTTTCTTGAATGAATGTGCCCTTGGTTATTCGAGGAATTGAATAAGGAGGATCATTTCTTAGGATCCATTTTAGCAGGCCATTTTCAAAATATGAAGATATTGGAGAAGAATTCTTCTGGATAATATACATATGTATATCTGCCAATTGTTTTGCTTAGTTTATTAATACATTTTCAGTTTAGCGATCAGAAATTTTATTAGATTTGAAAATTTGGAGACTCATTGGTTTTACTCCACTGTATTTACGCCACTGCTCACCTTTCATTTATAACTTCAAACCGTTTTTAAGTCTTTCAAATATTAAAATGGAAACGATCGACAAAGTAGCTGACTTCTATTTTGTTGGTATAGTGGCAACCAGTTTGGCGTGGCATCGTCTGAAAAGGTATATTTTCCAAAAGGTTGTATCATTCTAGAAACTGGTATTTTCTTAACAGAGTAATATGATCTATTGAGTAACTCGAAATATACCCTGTTGATAGTTAGAGATAAATATATTTATGAAGTTGTTGAATGACCTGTAAGACAATGAATTAAGCCTTTTAATCGGGAGAAACAACCATTGGTTAGGGTTGAATATTAGAACAAAATATTTTCAGTGGCGCTTACCATCGGCAGATATAATCTAATTCGACAGATGAATTTAGTAGACCGATACATTTTGAAATGAGTTTACATAGTTATAATTTATAACTTTTCAGAAACGCACCTAGACCATCATTTCGATCTGATTGTCAGGCTTCAGGGTACAAAGAGAGATTGTTGTGCTGATCTTGGAATCACCGCCTGCGAAGGACTGTTGTAGGTTCAGAATAATGATATGGGTCTGTTTAAACTAAACGGAACAAATTGTTTAGGGATTTTTCTTAAATACATTGAATTTTTTTTTCTATACATATACTTATAAATTAGCTTTAAAGTTATATCATACAGTTTGGTTGCCCATTTAATATTAAAATTGCACATTTAGTTCTTTTAAAACTGTATTTCCATATTCATTTTTATTCTCATGACCAAATTACTCGGAGAAAGTTTTTTTCTTATGAGAAGATTTTGACGTAATTTTTTTCCTTCTCATGGAACATGAATCGGAAATCTGTATTTCTTACTGAAAATATTTTTCTTTGTACTTTTCACAGAACTCGTTCTATGAAAAAACCTAATTAAAAAATGTTTCCATTTTGTTTCTATCAAGTCCTATTTCATTTATAACATTTCACACAACGACAATAAGCGATTCTCGATGTCCAAATGAAAAATAATCGAAAGAGAAAGTTTGTCTGTATTAAATCTATAAGATTCTTTTGTCTTTTTATAGACAAAATATATTAAAAATAATGGCATTCACAACATTTTTGACTTGTTAATTATAAAAAATGAAGAGGCCAATCATTTATAAATATATCTACCAGAAAAAAGTAGAAATATTAAAATCGTCCCCGTACTTTAATCCGAGGTCAATACAAATTATATCGACTCCAAAAAATGAAAACTTTCCTTGAGCTTTCTCTGTGGTAGTTTGGTTTCGTACTGACAAGTTCGTACAAACAAAAAGTTCGGTCTACTCATCAGGTATGAGACAAGAACATATGAGGCAAGCATTACGTATGAGGTAAGAAGACATTGACTTAGCGAATTATAAAATTCACCAAATCGAAGAAATTTTTTACGAAATGTCTGAAGTTAGAATTGTATTTTTGTAGTTTGGTCGTAGCTACCTGATAAGTAGACCAACCTTTCTGTTTGTACGAACTTGTCAGTACGAAACCAAACTACCACAGAGAAAGCTCAAGGAAAGTTTTCATTTTTTGGAGTCGATACACTTTGTATTGACCGCGGGTTTAAAGTACGGGGATTTTGATATTTCTACTTATTTCCTGGTAGATATATTTATAAATGATTGGCCTCTTCATTTTTTCTGATTAACAAGTCGAAAATGTTGTGAATGCCATTATTTTGCCATTGGCTCCAACTCCGTTAATTGCGAATCGCCGAGGTTAGCGCAAGTTGTCGTCGGGACAGGCACACCTACCTGTCAATTCGATTAAAACTGTTTCTATACCTGATAAGAAATATTTATATATCAGTCGTATTGATCCATCCGTCTCATCTGATCTGATTGTTAACTACATCTGTGAAAAACTGAAAAATTGCTCACCTGAGGAAATTAATTGTAAACTGTTACTCTCCAAATACCGCATATTAGACAGTTCACTCACGTTCGTTTCCTTTAAAATTGGGTTGAAGGAGGCCCATTTCGACCTACTAAATAACTCCAATGCTTGGCCTCCTGGTGTAATAATCCGGCCATTTACTAATTATCCACGCATAGCAAAAAACCGGACAGGGACCGTGTTTCAACATCTAAAGTAACTTCCTCGTTACTGAAGACACCATTGTTTACTCTTCGTAGCAGTGAAGCAGTTCCCCAGCCGCGGTCATTCTTAAATATCTACTACCATAATTCAAATAGTATCAGAGCCAAATCAAAATCTCTGTATTTGTCAATTTTAGAGGAAGACTTTGATGTTATTTGCATTGTTGAAACGTGGTTAACAATCCACTTTAAAACTGAGGAGTATTTTCCGTCATCTTATGCTGTTTTCCGGAGGGACAGGCATCTGCAAAGGGACACTTACGAAAAGGGTGGCGGTATTGTAGTCGCAGTCTCTAACAAATATTCATCCAGTCTGATAACGGTGGCTAATTGCGTTGCCGAAATTGTTGCTGTACGTATACAATTCCATTCATATTCGCTGATCATCGTTGTTACATATATACCCTGCCATTCGAGTATGCCAGTTTATCAAAGGTTTGTGGACACTGTCAAATCAAATATTGCTCCACTTCTTCAGCCGGAGGATCGTCTATTTATTTTTGGAGATTTTAACATTCCGGATATTGTGTGGGAGTATGTTGATCACAATTTGACTCCTATTAACATGAACGATGAAATGGATAACTTCATCTCGGAAATATTTTCGTTGGGGTTAAAGCAACGTAACAGTGTTATGAATAATAGTGGTAATGTGTTGGATCTGGCTTTTGTACCATTTGATCATGAGGTGACCGTATCGGCGTGTGAGGATTTGGCTGGATCGTCTAGTATTTTCCACTCTCCACTCAATATTTCAGTTATGTTTCAATGTTGCGAGTTAGTCGAAGAAAATGTTAATTCATGGACTTACAACTTTATAAAGGGCGATTACAATTCTTTAAATGCATTTCTGGATACGTATGATTGGTCGTTTTTTTATGCTTGTAATAGTATTGATGAGATGTTAATCGAATTTTATAGAATTATTAATCTAGGTATTGAGAAATTTATCCCTAGATTGAAAGCTTTTAGCGTTAAGAAGGAACCGTGGTATTATAATGAGTTGATAAATCTAAAAAATAGAAAGGACAAGGCTCACAAGAAATATAAATTGCATCCTAATGTTGTTAATTACAACTCGTTTGGTGTATTACGTAAGAAGTATATATGTCTAAACCGATTTCTTTACAGCTGTTATATTCTGGAAATTGAATCATTAATTAAATCGAAGCCAAATAATTTTTGGCATTTTGTTAACTACAAAAGTAAGTCTAATGGTTACCCTTCTACGATGTATTTGAACGACCGTTCCTGTGATAACATACAGGATACTTGTAATTTATTTGCTGATTTCTTTCAGAGTGTATATAGTTCGAAATCAAATCTTGGTAATTTCAGTAATGTTGCAAGTAATTCTAAGTTTTCAATGTTTCGTCTGGAAGTGGATACTATTTTATCCGAAATGTCTAATATTGATATTAACCAAAGTGCCGGTTTCGATTCTATTCCACCCATTTTTTTAAAATTAACCGGTAAGGTAATTTCTTCCCATATCTCCGTACTATTTAATAAAATTCTCGATGAGGGTTGCTTTCCTATTGCATGGAAACGCTCACTTATTAAGCCGATTTTCAAATCCGGATCTCCGGAGGTATTTGTATTCTTTCAGTTTTACCAAAGCTTTTTGAGAAACTAGTTAAAGATCAATTATTCTTTCATGTTAAGACTTTCATTTCTTCCAAACAGCATGGATTTTTCCCTGGTACGAGTAGGTCAACTATTACTAATTCAGTTTTGTTTACTAATTGTATTTCAAGGGCTCTATTAAATGGTAATATTGTGCAGGTCGTTTACACTGATTTTTGTAAGGCTTTTGACAGGATCGATCATGACTTGCTGTTGCGGAAACTTATTTCATTGAATTGTAACTACTTGCCAGTTGATTGGATTAGATCTTATCTAAAATCCAGAACTCAATTTATGAAAATTGGCAGCTTCACTTCAAGAGTGATTGATGTTTCTTCAGGAGTCCCTCAAGGCAGCCATTTGGGTCCCATGCTCTTCATTCTTTTCGTAAGCGATGTAGTCAACTGTCTAAGTCATTCCGACATTCTCATTTATGCGGAAGATATAAAAATCTTCAAAACTATTTCTTGCGCCAATGATGCACTTGACTTTCAGTCTGACCTGACAAACTTCAAGGCTTGGTGTACATCGCATAATTTGATTCTAAACATCTCCAAATGCAAAACAATGTGTTTCACCCGCGTAGTCTTACCCACTAGTTACGATTACTTCTTTGATGGTTGTAGTATTGAAACTGTTGATACTTTTAAAGATTTAGGTATAACCTTTACTTCGAATTTATCGTTCCATAAACATGTTGAAGGTTGCATTTCTAAAGCGAATTCTATGCTTGGATTTGTTAAAAGGTTTGCTAAGGATTTTCATGATCCTTACGTGATTAAAACTTTATATGTCTCTTTTGTTCGTTCATTGTTGGAATATGGTGTTGTAATATGGAATCCGTTTTATATTAACTATTCAGATCGCATAGAAAGGGTTCAGAAGCGATTTTTAATGTACGCACTACGAAGGTTGCCTAGAGATGCGAATGTACCTGCTTTCATACTCCCAGCGTATCGAGGTAGATGTAAATTAATAAATATGGAGCCGCTATTTATTCGTAGAATTGAAATTAGCGCAATGTTTGTTCGAGATTTATTGGTGTCTAAAATCGATTGTTCGGAAATTTTGAGTTTGCTTGATATATATACTCCATTACGTGTGCTGCGCTATAAAGATTTCCAAATTAAGTTGCCGTTTTGTAGGCAAAACTACGGTAAATGTGAGCCGGTTTATCATTCTTCTGCTTCCTTTAATAAAATACGGCCGGCTTTTGACTTTAATCTGTCTAGAAATGCATTTAAGGAATTGATGTCGAAGCTTCTTTTGAATTATTGGTAATCTTTGTAATCTTTACATTATATAATTTTATTAAATTTCTTATTTAAGTGATTGAACCAGTTATGTATAAGTTGGTAATAAATAAATAAATAAATAAATTTTTAATATATTTTGTCTATAAAAAGCCGAAAAAATCTTATTGAAGAATAATCGTGAAAAAACGCTAAATAAGTGGTTTTCATAGTAAGCTACACAGAGTTTCATATAGATTTCCGCTATATATGATTCAGCAAATGGTTAAATATTAGCTAAATAAATGATAAAGTAGATTTAGTTAACCAATTTTCGCCATTGCTTGTCAAAATATAAAATAAATATAAAAATGACCAAATTATTTTTAAAACTTAACTAAATTAATTATTTGGAGGCTTTTCTTAAATAAACGGAATAATTTTTAATAGATTGACTTATTAGTTAAGTTTAAAGTGAATCTTATTATAGTTTCAATGCACATTTAATGCTAAAAATACAAATTTAGTTTTTATAGAATTTTCGGTCGGTGAGGAAGTTTTATTCATATGAAAAGATTTTGACGTCATTTTTTCCTTCTCAAGGAACATGAATCGGAAATGTGTACTTATTGCCCACTGAAAATACTTTTCATAATACTTTTCACGGAACGAGAATTGACCCTTTGGTTCCGTTAATGATGTCACTTCTAGAAAACAGTTCTATCCACTTCCCTAGGCAAATGTACGGTTTAAAGATATTTATACTAAACTACATGAACACTAACAGACTTGATCACATTTATTAAGCCGAATTCCCTAAATCCTGAGAGTGACGCATATTTTGGTAAAATGTGTCTAATAAATCTCAATGGCATATAAATTTCCAATAACAATCCACTGAAATGAGCATTACATCATGCAAACATAACAATTTGGTAAACAAACATTAACACGCTCCAACGAAGCTCAATATTTAATAATTTACTTCCAAACTGCATTTCCTTTTTCGATATAGTTTCTGTTATACTACAGCTATGTATATTCGAACCGTTTCCAATTCAAAATTTATTTTTTATTTTTTTTTTTGATTATTTTCAGTTAGTGATGTAATAATTAAATTATTTACACTTTTTAGATTTTTTAAAAACTAACTTATAGTGGTGGTGCGCGTTAATTTACACAATATAACCTAAAAATTTTTATTGGGAAGTAAAAAACAAAATAATTAAAAAGTAGTGCAGTAGTTTTTTGTTTATTTTGGTTAAATAATAATTCAAATTGTAATTAGTTGCGTTTTAGTTTCATTTTATATAGTTAAGGTAATAAGAGATATTTTTAAAAATTTTTGTATAAATATTGTTGCAAGGTGTTTCTCCAATATCAGTTCAATCGATTTTGTCTAACGGTTGATACATACTTAATATTTTCTTTGTGGATAAAATGGGTTTTATACAAGTAAGTTGCACCATTTCGGATTTTCAGAATATTATGGATTACGCTTGATTGGATACCATACAACTAATAATTATTAATAATAATTTTTGTTTGTGTAATGTATAGATTGTAACTATTTGTTCAATAATTGCGATTGCATCTTGTGATCACTATCCACCGGGTTATTCATATGCCAAATTTACTGGACCAGTAAGTGGCCCCTCACATGAAGTTAAAGTATCCAGTAAACATGGACATGGTTATAGTACTGACTATGTAGCTCAACCAGATTATCAATTCTCTTATGGGGTTGAAGATCCTAAAAGCAAGGTATCACAAAATCGTAAAGAAACACGTCACGGTGATACAGTACATGGTGAATATAGTTTAGTTGGGCCAGATGGTAAAGTACGTCTTGTCAAGTATACAGCGGATAAACATAATGGCTTCCAAGCTGAAGTCTACACCGATGGCAAAATAGAGGGACATTTAAATGGTGGATATGGTGGTGAATTAGCAAACCAAAAACAGTCGAGTGAATCGCAAGAAGGTGGTGGTGAACACGATGATGAATATTAAGTAAATCTGTACAGAAGAAAAATTCTATAAAATGCAGCCACTAGCCAAAATTTATTCATATTATATAGTTCCTGTTTCAAATAATTAATTAATTAATTTAATTTTTAGTTTAATTTTTTGTAATATTATCTGTGATCTTATTTCTATTTAATAATTTTTTAGTTTAACTGGTATATTCACTCTTCCGCCTTTTTAAATTTCTTGGCACAGCTATCTACTTGTATCTTTAGATTCCTTTCTAACTTATTTAATTTTCCTGTACATGATATTTTATACTTGATTTCTAATTTTGTACTTTAAATTATTTTCCAAACTAATTGAAATTTTTTAGATTGTCTCTTTAGTGCAAAGCTAATTTTTGTGATAATTTTAATTTGTATAAATGCGTAAAGAATGCTAATTAAGGCTCTCATGTAATGCGCCTAACTAACTACCTATGTATATAACTTTATAAGTAAATAAAAAATAAGAAATACAAATAGTGTATAATATATATATAAGAGATACAAATAAATAAAATTTTTTTTTAATTTAAACATGACTAGCTAAACATAATTATGTTACAATAAACCAATTATACAATTTGCTTTACTCTATAAATAAAAGGCCAAGGCTTAAGGTTGAAAAAGATGTAAGTCGCATTAAATAGCTACCTGAAGATCAAACAACCTTTGGGAAGAATATGAACACAGTTTAAATTGGCAAATCAATTTTGGCCAGTTTAAAGTGTTTGCCCTAAAACATGATTGCTTGCAAAACAGGCACAGAAACAGTCGTCTCTAACCTTAGTTAAACTAGAAAGGCCCTAGATTTGGAGAAAATCGGAAACGATGATGAATATTTTATAGATCATTAAATAACAACAACAATTAAGAGGTCTTGTATTTAGAATTAGGCATTACTCTGATTTGTTGGTTATTCATTCCTTTGGAATATTTAATATGAAATTAATTACAAATCAAATTCGGCCAATTTTAATGTACAAATTCAGAAACATAAAGTTGTTAACCTGAAATCTTAATCTTAATTAGCATATATTTTGTTTGCTGTTTAGTTTCTTAAGCTCGATATCATGTAAATTTAATCGTGAATTAATAAAAAAGGGAAACCATTTTTTTCTTAAGTTTACTTTTAACAAATCTATGATCATTTCATGCTCTTGTACCTTGTTTGTGTTTTTGCTTACATTTTAATGATGGGATTGGCCTTATTATTGTGGTTTTATTAAATGCTTAGATATAAAATTCTAATAAGCAAATATATAATATATTGACACCACCCCCCATAAGTCAATGGCATATTACGAGTAACTTTCTATATTTAGTAATGATTTAAAAAAAATTGTATCTTTAAAATTTGTAAAATTTATCTTAACAACATTTCAATAAATATTATATAGAAGTATGTATATATGTAGGTATGTAGAGAAAAACGATCAGATATAATAAGAAATTACGAAATGCTTTCAATTGTAACATACGAATATACATATTTACAAATATTTATAACACAAATTTTACTTTCAATTTTCGCGATTTGCTTCTTGTGTGTACATACTCACATTTCGCATAAAGAAATTATTTCAAACAGGTGATCATAGTCAAAAAGTAACACGACTATTATAAAAGTAAAGAAAATAATGCCGGTGCTATCTTGGTTTTGTGATCTCGATTTGATGAAATGAAAGACTTAAGAAAATAAGAGTAATCCAAGGTTAAGATTTAAAAAACTTCTTATGTACGTGTTATGTAAATGAAAGGGAATAAATAGAGAGGAGGCTAATTCATTTTATTTTAATGAACTGGTTTGGTTGATGTGATACACCTACTTTTAATATACGGGCCATATTTATACATTACATTGATTTCTGTGGTTGCATAATAAGCCTCGAAGTTTTATATCTTAAGGCACTATTTAACGTACGAGTATAGATATTACATTAATTGTTTATTATTATTTAAGGTTTTGAACTTTACATTAAAACGTATAGTTACATTAATGTTAATCATAATTTCATAATCAATAAGATTTATTTTTGTATAAGTTACAGATCGACGGTTATGATGAGAAATGAAAATGTAAAGTTTATTTAAATTTATATATGCGTCCGTAGACCGTAGGTCAAGATCATCACTATCGATCGTCTTTATATCAATAACAGCAATAATAAGTTTATAACAGCGGACGAATAACTGTTTGTGTTGATGCCAACACAACTAAAAACAGTTTTAAGCGAAATAAACTTTTTAAATTATTGATAATTAATTTCCTTTTATAAAAAATTTATTTTTCAACCATATACATTGTTTTATAAATTAATTCTTGTGTTATAATATTACAAAATGTTTATCACGATTCCCTAACATTTATAATCAACAGCATCTCGTAAACATATGCGGTACAAAATAAAACATTTCTCATGTCATTCATCTTACACGTTTTTTCGTTTCTATCGTAAATCAATTAAAACTAAAATCCTTTTTAAGTAATTATTATGAAGTGACCTACATTGCCAGACGTGATTTGCCTAATAAGCATTTTATATGCGTGCGCGTGCTTACTGCGATACAAGTGCAGTATAACTGTGTTGACGGGCGAATAAATTATCCTTCTGTGTTTGATTTATCTCGAATTTCTGTTATACATATACGAGTACGTTCTTGGATGGCTGTCAATAAAATATTTCTTTTTAAACATACAATCTGAAGCTAATTGATGTGAGTGAGCGCATAATTTCAAGAAAATGAAGTAATTGAAACAATTTATGGTGCGCGTTAATCAAATTTTAAATAAATTATCCACGATGGAATGTTGTTGATTAGAAATTGCATAATTATAATTAACTATTTTAGTCAATATGTCTCACAAAATGAATAGGTGCTATAGTTACAACTCATTTCTACGTAAAAGTTGTAATTTTTTGCACAATTCATTTGAAATGATAATGTTAATGAAGAAGTTAATCAGTACTGCGGCATGCCTAGGATATTATAAATCATTTCGATTCTGTTCAAAAGTTACACAAAGCACACAAAATTTACTTTCTTGTTGTGAATCACATAAATTGTAAAAGGCAATTCGTCTAAAAACCATTCTAGTTTGCAAACCTTAAAACGCGTATAGGAATTTTGACAAAATTTTGACATTTCCTAAGTAAACTCTAAAATCAGTCAGGTGGAAATTAGAACTACTTTACCTATATATTAGGTATTTTGGCGTCTATTGGGGGGGGGGGGCAAGGTAATCTTTCAGTACGGTGCGCATCACGTGAGCTGTTCTGGTTTTTTATTAGGCAGCTGCGTGTTGGATATAATTGTGTAAGGGGTAACCTGGTCACAATTCACAAGTGTACATGCTGCCTCCTCGTGGCAACCACTGGTAACTGAGGATATTTAGCACATTGTGGCCATTTGGCGCAGGCTAAAGTATGGTGCTAAAGGAGAAATACTTGAGACAAAAAACCCTAATCTAGGGTGGAACACTATATGCCGATGGATGGACTCTGGATAACAGCCACTCTACAGTTTTATTTAGTCTTCCTGTAGTAAAGCTGGAAGTCCGGGTAGGGGTAGAAATATACGAGAGTGGGACGGCCCTCTTGAAGTTCTTGGTTTCCAATGCTACCGGGAATGCGGTGTATCCTTAAAGTAAATAAATATACGTCAATCAATTTGATGCTGTAAACTCTAAATTGGTTAAGTGTTGAACAAAGAATAAAAATGAATATATTAATCTTCATTTTTAAGATGAAGCAAAAGATATTACCTAAATATTTGTATGATAAGTTAGTTTTTGGTAGTGATGTTCATGATTATGGGCTAAGGAACAGATATGATTTTAGAATAAAAAAGTATAACAATGAGAAAACCAAAAACATGATATTTTGTAATGGTTTGTCACTATTTAATAAGCTACCAAGTAACTTAAAAAATGAAACTAGTTTAAAAGTATTTAAGAGGAGTTTAATTGATTATTGTAAAGAAAAGTTTTAAATTATGTATTTGTAATTAGGGAAAAAATGTAAAATTTAATAGTATTTGTTATATACTAAATAAAGCTTATAAATAAATAAAATTTATATACTCCAGTATTTCTAGCAGAAGTACTTGCTATAGGAAACTTCTAAGAGGGAGAGCAATGAGCCCAGATAGTAGGTTCGCTTACCGGCTGGCAGTATTAACAGGTTCATTAAGAGCCTGAATATTGACTGGACGGATAATTAAGTAGGGTCCAAGCACAAAAGATCTTTTAGGTAGCAGTGCGTGGTGGCTGAACGCCCATATGGCCCTTCAACAGTAATAATAATAATATCTATATTTGTGGCATGCTTACTGAATTTTGCTCCAACACCCCCAGATTCTTTTCCAAATTAATATTCTCTTACAAACCAATGTAGAAAAGTATAATATCTATCTATCTTGAGAACATGGAAAGCTGGAAAAGATAATTGGTTATGTATACGATTCTTTTCAATTCTTTGCTAGTTTACATTTAACTGTATGCGAGCTCAAAATATCAACAAAACGGATAACCACCAAATCTGTGCCCACAAAGGATAACGAAATAAGCCGAGTTATTCCATTTTACGTCTAATTTCAAATTTGAAATCTCCGGGGGTCGGACGTCAACTTTTGAAGAAGACGGACGTGTTTTTCGGAATTAAAATTTTTATTTTTATTTATTTATTTAGTTTAAAGTAGTTTAGTTTAAAGTGATAATAGTTTATAAAACAAGTGAAAAAAGAAAATTATAATGTTTAAGAAAGAAAAAGGAATGCAGTGAAATTTATACGTAAATGGAAAATGTGATTGTGTTTGTGTTAGAGTGTACATATTCAAATCTTTAGATTTTAGGAAAATATGTTGGCTAAATTAGTGTTTTATGTGCAGCTTAGGTTTCTCAGTGTTCTTATATGTACATAAAGTGTAGTGATGTGTAAAATAGTTGTAGTGTAGTGTTAATTAGATTACAACAGTGATCAAATCAAGATGGACACAAACTGGTAGTTTGTGTTACAAAAAAAATTCTAACGGGACTTTTTTACGAGGTATAATTCATATTGCATGGACTGGTCTTTGTACATTATGTACATGGAATATGAATGTGTGAAAAATTTATTGCTCTTTATTTTTATTTACATATTTTTATTGATTATTATATGATTATTTGGTTGGATATATCAATGCCGTCTAGAATATACAAGCCATACTGCTGTCTACGTCACTCAATTTATGTCGACAATTCCATTAATCTTCTGCAGATGGCATTAATGCTAGAAAAATGAAAGAGAACAAAACTTGAAAACGAAGAGATTAAAAATGTGAAAATATAAAAAATAAATTAGTATTAATCCAAGTGCAGAAAAGGGAGGTTTTACGTCGTATGTTTTTTTCATAATTTAAAATTATTAATAAAAAAAAATTCATATAAATTTTTCCAACTCATATTACATTTTTAGTTAATATTTATTTATATTTATATCATTATTTCATTAATAGTTTTATTAGTTTTAAATTATGCAGACAATCAGCAGAGATAAAATTATGTACAACCGTCCTTTCGTACGCATGAGATAATACTAAATAATTTTTTTATTTTTGAAATGTTTTATTCTCTGTTTCTCTCAACTATTTCATTTTTCGAATGTTAATTGCCATCTAGGTTATGTCGATGAAATAAAAAAAAATAATTTTTGCTTTTAGCAGTATGGCTTGTATATTCTAGACGGCATTGGATATATACAGAGTCGATATAGCGGTTCTTTGTATACATATTAAGTGAAAAAAACACGAAATGTTTGTATGTTTTGCCATGTTATATGTATATGGGGAATGACAAAAACATGCCAGCCAACGCGCATTTAGATTCCTTCAAAATCAATTGGTTTGAATCATCAAATTCATCAAATTTTCGGAACTGTAACTGTTGCACCAATGCCATTTAGTTTGCTTTACAAGGCTACTGAATTAATACTAGTAGTATTTACAGTACCTGTGAACTGTCTATTGGTCCTACAGAAATTTTCCGATAAAAAAAAAATATTCTCGCTTGTGCATTAAATATTTAGGGAAGGCGGTTTTTTTATAATTTAATACCTGCTTCATAACATATTAAATAAATTATAAGCTTAAATAAAATCACTCAACCAACAAAATCATGGTTTTTATAATTTGTACTTTACAAATCCAATCGACCAACATCATCAATAAAATCAATGGAATACCTCAACACAAAAATATCAATCAATTAATTTTCATATCGCCTATAAACCTGATAATTATAATTAATTATCATTAATTTTCTTTTTAAATCGTGATTACAATTTAGTGTATTTATTGAGTGCTTGTGCATTGAGTTTATTGTGTTTTGTGTGTGTGTGTGGTTCGATGGTGTCTCTGTTGTGTTTTCACAAGATGAAAATTAAAATTTTTCGGTTTCTGTGATTTTATTTAAAATGCTAACAAAGGTAAATACACTAAATCATCGATTTCCATAATAATTATGTGATTGAATCAAAAATAAAAGTTGAAGATTTCGAGATGAAAACTTTTCAAGGCCATTTGTTTTGTATCTCACATAAAATATGTGATTGCCGTATCGACAATCAATTATACATTTTTGGTTATTGTGTTTTTTAGTAGTTTTAAATTAATTTTTTGTGCATTAATTAATTAAATGTATCGCGGTTAATTCGTATTTAACTAAACAACTATGGTAATTGCTGAATTATTGAACAAAGTTTGCGTGTTTTTAAAGTAATATCATATTTTGACAATTATCGACTGCTTTATCGGCGTTTATTCCCTCCAGACCAGGTGTATCATAAACGTACGGTTTACGAAGACTTTGCTATACTGGGGTGTTCGCGGACGTTGCGCTGGAGCGGTACGATTGTAGTAGGTAATGTATACTTTGGTCACATGTGAAGTGAAACAAATTTGCGATGACTTGTGTATGTATTGGTATGTATAAAGGTGTTCATAACGTGTACGCTTAAACGTAATATTTGCGGGCTGCTTGAGCGTAACGTTGACGAACGGTTTAGTGCGACTTGCCATATTTGGTTAGAATAAAATAGTTTTTTTGAAACAATCTTATCTTTTATTTGGGTTTTTCTTCAAATGAGACGCAACACAAGAAACAACGTGCCAAATTTCCTAATTGATCTTTTTCTGAAGTGAAATAGAATGTTTCAGTCAAAGATGAGGTACTTCGAGTATTGCTGGGGGTATTTTTCAAAATGATCATTGTAATGATTTTTATACGATATTGGGGATGTGGTGCTGATCTTGAATGCCACGAGGGGCTAACAATGGTTGTCAGAAGTTTTTATATTTTCACAATACGACAACTTTAATTTGATTTGTACAAAGAGGATTGAAAATAAAGCGAATCCGCAGGATATAATTGATAGCACTGTGTATGGAGAGTGTGGATGTAGTGGTGTGTTGTAATGGGAACCTTTCGTAAACTGTTCGTAAACGAAATACTTTTGATGTATACATTTTAGCGCCGGGAGGGTTTGAGTGCAAATCTGTCATTGTGTTACCTAGTGGTGAAAAGTTGCACTAGAATTCTGGAATAACGAATTTTTTGTGTGTTTTCGATGTTGTCTGATAAAATTTAATTAGAAATTTGATCGTAACATTAAATTTGAAATCAGAGAGTTTTTATGTAAAGTTTGTTCGTGTTTTTTCTTAAATTTTTCCTTAATATTTTAATTATGATTTTTGGGAGTAGAATTATTTGTCTAATGTGTTGCTCATCATCATTGCGGATGGCTGACGTCTTCAAGTCGGAAATTATTGGGACTATTAAAAAACCTGAAAAAATTGGTGGTCGAAAGAAATCTAATTATTGGTATTGATGGATGATGATGTAACAGGGATTAAAGGGACCATTGAACGTTGTTGCTTTTATCTTTGTTTCCCATTTCATTTATAAAGTGGAAATGAATAGTGGATCCATTTTTTTAATATAGATAATCTATCCAAATTTGTATCCTCAATTCTTTACCATCCTACTGGTAATATGAGGTTTAGAGCTTTTGCACAAATTACCATGGTTTTACTAATAACTCGCATCATATTCAAAGCTTAATAGCTCACATTCTTTGTTCTTGAACCTCCTAAAAAGCCTCCTAGAAAGCCGGTAGCTAACCAGTTTAAAAATACTTATTCAAGGTAAATATGACAATTTACAACATAGAGTTTCTCGTCATGTTCCTTTGAAGGGCTTGTTTGAATTTTCACAAAGTTGAGGGGTTGAGATTAGTTTATACAATTTTGCATTTGCCAACACCATTCGTTGCTGACACTCAGATATTATTTACTCGAATTTACTTAAATATTCAAGAAATAACACACGAACATAACTACTTGGATTCAGCTAGGAAAATTTGTTAAACGTAATGAAGGTGTGGGTGATGGAACCCATATGGCTTTCACTTGATTATTCCTTAATCCATCCGGCTGATTTGCCGCAGAAGGCTTCTCATTTATTCCACCCACAGTTATTTAAGCCAAAGTGCGAACTATGATTTCAACTGTTTGAAGCCTTAATATTCCTAAAGATACCGCTCATTATGGGTTTGATATTTTATTTGACTATATTGAGCAAATTGTTCAGAAATTATCAAACGTTCCTTTTGGTAAATAACTTACAAAAATTTAAACTCATTATAAAAAAAATACAATTCTCGAAAGCTGAACTCCCGATCCTGTTTAATACTTTCTTGACATTTCTTCCTTATTAATTTACCATCTTCTTTAAGGTAATGCTGTGTATGAGAGTTGTGGTGTCATGTTGTGACATGGGTATAGTGGGGTGGTATATTCGCATTTATGATATGGGGGACTGGATTAATGCTTGACCGTGCATTGCAAGCGATCAATTAATCAATCAATCAAACATAACAATGCCTGTATAAAGATAGTTAAAAATGTTGTTCTAAGGTGACAAAAAAATCTTCTGCTGAAATCAATCACTTTATTAGTGTTAAATTGTAATTTATATATGTAGATTGAAACAATATAATAATTGAATGAACAGCATCGCACGTTACCTATGATAGGGGAAATTTCTTTTTATATGATATTGTATACTATATTACATTGCAAGAATATTTGAGGTATTGATGGAAACATTTCAGCACTTTTTGGTTTGTTGAATTTAATTATATCAAAGTGTCATAGTTTGTTCAAGTATTTTGTCTGATGGTGTGGTTGTTATAAATTATACTAAATTATATATAATTGTTAGATCGTCTCCAAGCTACAGAAATATTGGTGAATTCTCGCTCAACCCCCAGAAACGCTAAGCATACAGCAGATATGTATCGTAGAAATTGTATTGCCTTGTGATATCTATTTTATTTTTATTTATTACTAACTAATTTATATAAGTTAATTGCTATTAATTAAGTAGTAAAGCAATTTAGTTTTCAGAGAAACCTGGGAAACTCTATTTGAGTCTTATTAGTAAATATCATATATAGGTACATGTAGTGCTTAACTAAACGATTAATATTCTAAACCTTTTGAGTAGTATATAATAATTAATTTAAACATCATTAACTGACTAAATAAATAAGTAATTTAAGCATTATAATTATTCTTTTGCAAGATTTTTAGGAAATTGCCGATTAGTTGAATTTTTAATAGCATGGTTAAATATATAAAATATATATTTTTTCAGCTTTTATTTTTGAATCTAGTTGCAGTAGGTAAACCATTAATTAACTATCTACAGGAGAACGGTGGGTGGCAAATGAAACAAGTGCTGTGAATTTGAATTATAACTTAGCAATTTCTAATTTTTTGAACATTCCCGTAGAATTTTATTGTTGATGTTAAATTATTCATATGGCTTAATATTATGGTTGAGGTTGGTATTGGTATTGAAGTGGGTGTTGGTATTGGTGTTGGTACTGGTGTTAATGTTCATACTTGTTGGTATAATTGTTAATGATAGTTTTTGGTATTAGTATTCATATTGATTAGTTAATATGGTTTTAGTTTAGAACACTCCTGAGAAACTCGACCATGATGACAATGGCTGTGATGACAGCACGATGGCCAGATGGTAGTTGGTTGAGTGATTGTCAAACTATTAATGGTTATTTATTTGTGGTACATAGGGATTGAGTTAGAATTTATTTCAGAGAATCAAATTTATACTTAATTAATTTTAAAATAGTTATTATAAAGAATTAATGCATATTTTAAATTTAGGAATGTCTTGAAGAACCTGAAACAACCTTACAGGAGTTGGAGCAGTAGATGAACTTTAAATTGTATTGTCATGTGCTAAATAAATTACTAAAAATATATTACTAACCAATTTACTAACTATCAACTACTTAGGTGTCTGGAACCGGGTTGAGTCTTTGTTGTTAACATTCCTTTCCCATCCCTCGATTTTGTTATATGTTAAAAGGTGTACGACGGCGGCCTGGCCAGGGGCGGATATCACAACTATTAGACTTATGTGGTTATCGATGTGGCGCCTTCCTTTACGGGGTGAAGTATTTCTATGTTGGCTTCATGAAAAGTGGAGTATGATGGTATATATTTCCTTGGTAAGGGAGAGTTATGGTGTCGTGTTGCAACATGGGTATAGTGGTGTGGTATTCGCATTTATAATACGGGAGACTTGCTTAATGCTTGATCGTACATCGCAATCAATCAATCAATCAATCAATCAATCAATCAATCAATCAATTTCAAATTTTAAATCTCCGTAATCGATTTCATATCATATGAATTTTTTGTAATATTCCGGCAACTACAAATAACCATAATAAACGTTTTCAAAAACCAAAATTCTAAGACTCATACAATTTTGAATAATACTTAATTACTTCGGTTTAAAAAGACTAAAGTATTGAAATCCTGTCAAAATATGACCAAAAATTGGGTTGGTCCAAAACCTCTTTTCTCGACGTTTTGAAAGTCCCTGAGTCTAAAAAAGCAATATATAAATGTCGGTCCGTCTGTCTGGACGTCTGGATGTCTGGATGTCTGGATGTTTGGATGTCTGGATGTCTGGATGTCTGTACCCATGGTATCTCGAGGACGGTTTGTACGATTTAGAATTTTTTTTCGTCAATCTGTTGTCAAGAGGGTCGGGTACCTGCCATACGAATTAACACAAAACACCTGGTGTTATGTAGAAATATTTACCAATTATATGCTGGTTTGAATATTGAGTTGGACATTGAGCTTAGGATTGAGTTGAAGGTTAAGTTAGTTGAAGTTGAGTTGGAGTTGGATTAAGATATAATGAGCTGTTGATCAATTTTTTAAATATGCAGGTTTGAGGATTGAGTTGAAAGAGAGTTTGCGGTTGGGTTGAGTTGGGCTTGAGTTTTGGTTGGATTAGTATTTAGTGGCAGTTGAGAAATCTATATATATATAAAAGAAAGTGTTTGTATAAATAACAGCATATGTGTATGACATTTAAACAAATCTACATGCCTGCCTTGACCGATTTGAACCATTTTTTACACAAATATTGTTTAAGACAAGGTCACTTTAATACATATGTCAAACCTAAAATTGAACCTTTTACATTTCAAATTGAACCTTTAGCAAATTATATGAATGGCCAATTAGGATGAAATTTATCTATTTCTTAACGGATTTTAGTGAAATTTGCCATCCACGATGGAAATGGGATTCTAAAATTATTTTTGAATAAAGTTCTGGATTATGGCCAAGTTTAGGGAGCTTGCCTATTTTTCAACCGATTATGATAAAATTTGTCATGTGCGTTCGAAGTTTTGGAATATGGCCAAGTATGAGAAAACTTGCCGGTTTCTCAACCGATTATGATAAAATTCGACATGTGGGTTGAAAATGTGATTCTAACATGATTTTTGGATGAAATTCTGGAATATGGCCAATTTGGATGGAACTTGCCTAGTTCTCAACCGATTATGATAAAATTTATCATGTGCGTTGGAAATAAGATTCTAAAATGATTTTTAGATGATGTTTTAGAATATGGCGAAGTTTGATAGAACTTATATTTCTCGATAGGTACACTAGTATTGGGATTCTAAAATTAGTTTTAGATTAAATTCTGGAATATGGCTAATTAGGGTAGAACTTATCTATTTCTTAACGGATTTTAGAAGAATTTTACATGTGCGATGGAAATGAGATTCTAAAATGATTTTTAGATAAAGTTCTGGAATACGGCGAAGTAGGTTTGAACTTTGCTATTCCTTAACCGATTATAATGAAATTCGAAATTGGAAATGAGGATTTAAAATAATGTTTTTAATTCCCAAACTCTACAATACCGTTATTTTTTACCGTTCGCCACACAGTATATTTTTCTAAACTTACCGCTCTAACAGCAAATACTCAGAAAACATAACCCAAAGTTTAAAGGGAAAGATTGAAAAGAAAAGTTTCTAACCGAAACTGTATTACAGAGATAATATTGATTGTTTAGCAATTGAAATAGTACCTTTTAGTTGTCTCAAAGGAACCTCGACAGCTACAAGATTCACAAAAACTTAAACAGACAACTTTAGAGAAGCCATATCTTAGAAAACGTTTTCCTGAAAAAACGCGAATTTATGACTTATGCCGTTGTGCCTTGCGGCCACAGAAATATTACTGGTAGAGAAATTAAAAACGATTCGATATTAACCAAAACATATATACTGAAGTATTTATTCAATTTTATGAAAAATATAATTTCACTAAACGCCATTATGTATACTATATGCGTAATGAGAACTCGGAATTGCGAATGTTCGTATTTCAAAATCGTATTTTCAAAACTGCGATTTTTAAAACACCGAATTCCACCATAATCCGTTAAGAAATTACCACTAGGTTCGACTTCATCCACAAATCATTTTAGAATCCTTTCCACCATAAAAACTAAGTTTCTTCATAATTGGTAAACAAATGGTGCAGCTAAGTGTCATTAACACTTGTAATTTCTGAAATAAATTAAATTTAATTATGCATTTGGGCCGCTCGATCCCTTGGTTCAACCCCTTTAAAATTTATCAATTCTATTCTCTAGATGAACCATCTCAATTTATTTTAATCCTTGAAGTAAATGTACGTATTTTCTATCATTTTAGCATGATTCATCGACAAACCTCCTCATGCTTCTGAATAGTTTCATCACAGAGCATATTCTAAGGTATTTTCCCGCGGCAGATTTCTTACCTTCAATGTGTTACGGTTATAAAAATTGTAGGACTAAAAGAAAACAAATTGTTATTTTCTGGGGACCTAATTCATCTAACTCATTTTTAATATGAGTTTTAACCTGAAATATTTATTTTCAAATCAGGGAAGAGTAAAGTCTGCATGGATTTTATTCCCTAAAGAGAAAAATAATAACAGCACCGAGCTTTAGTTCCTGTTCATTAATCGAAGTAAGGGAGATAAAGGTCATTAGAGTCACTGAAAACTGTAAAATGAACCTGAAAAATTGACCTATACAAGATTCCACTCGGGCAAAAGTCAATCGTAGTTTGGCAAACATTTTAGGTTTTTGTTTAGTTTCTTTTAGGATTTTTAATTTTTTCTTTGGGCGATTTTAGATAATGATAGTTGCCCAAAATTTGTGAGCCTTTTTCCGTTTTTGTTATTTTGGGCAAGTTTTCTCATTAACAAAAATCGATCAAATTTACAGAAGGAACAGTTGCCCAAGCGTAAGTTGAGGAATCGTCCAACAATTTTTGATCCCATTACAGGTGAAATATTTTATTGTTTACTAAATTCTACTTTTTAATCGACTTTTCTGGAGCGTCCCGATTTTCGAATTTGGTGGTTTTAAATTTTGTTGAATAAATTTAAACTTTACGAATTAAATAAAAATTCGTGTAAAGAATTCGTGTTTCTCCAATTTTGTCTTTGAGTTGCTTAATGTTACCGACTAACAGAGTCACAGGTACATCGATATTTTCGATATTTTATGGGATTTTTGAATGGAGTGTTTTGTATATTAATACTGTGTAAGACGTTTCAGATTTTTCGAGTTATTTATGATCTACTACAGAATTAGTGATTAATAGAGACTTTTGTTTATGAGCTCAGTTGAACTTAGCTTCGACGATGTTGAGTAACTGCTGACGTTTTTTGTGATACTCGTAATAACTTTGAATTAATCATAGATGTTTCAAATGTTTAATGCTTTGTAACATATGATAATTTAACAGAATTCAATGGTCCGGATCTTCGAAAAATTTAATACCTAATTTAGAATATACTAAGCTTTATTTAAATAATGTAGACTTTTAAAGCCGTCTCCCTCCACTGTTATCCTAAAAAAATTAAACCACAAAATCAAAGAATTTATTAGGACAAAACAGATTTTTGTTTGTTTGAACAGTTAGGCATTTAAACCAACATACATAAACAAAAGTTTATATAGTACTATATATCCTAAAACTACATTATTTCCTGTTACATTTTATCACTTCCACGCTTAATTGAAATTGGTTTTATCTCCATTTAAACGGCGATAAAATAGCTGAACATTTAATGTGGCCTTCCATTCTTGATAAAAACTATACATTTGGGAATACTGGTTGAATATATCTGGTAGACAGAGATTCCAAATGAAGATGTAAAAATCTATTTCCCCGAAATTATGTCATTATCGAAGTGATCAACGTCTGAAAGCTATATAGCCGATGAGAAAACAATTTGCTTCCCATAAAATGATTATGGTTGCGATTTAATTTTATATAGTCAACTTTATAATAATTAAGAAAACCTCCTCATCATCTTTGTGTAGTCGCATTACAATATATGATGACATTTATAGCGCACAGGTAGGTGATTTATACATTAATTTCTTTAAAACAAATCATAAATTTACTTATAGTTTTTGTTTCTTTCCCTATGCGCTTGAATAATTTGTTAATATCTTTCTTGTACGCTTCTCAATATAGTTATATGTTAACTGGCATCAAACTATTATAACTATATGTAATAAATTTACAATTCGTGAGAATAAAGCACATAATTCAGTGTCGATTGTGAAACTATTTATTTATGTATACTCTACGTGGTTCGAGTAAGAGTAATTGATATATACTATGACTGTTTTTATGATTGGAAATTTCCAGGCAACACATCATATATATGTATATACGAGTATATATATATTCATTTTTGAACATAAAGATAATTCAATAGCTACATTTTTTATGCCTTTTGTGGTTACCTGACCTGTCTTTAAGTTATACAGCTTTCGAAGGTGTGGAGTTCTTCTTAAGATTTTGATTTATATGTGAAAATTTTTAATGTTAAGTGACATAATGCTAAAGCGCAGTTTTCATTACTCTTTAAATAAATTTAATTTGTTGTCTTTTATAAGTGCATAATGCAAATCTATTGTGAAAATCAGTAAAATATTCTAAAATACGTTTTTTATGTAATACAAATCAAAATAAATAATAATTCGAATCGTATATATGAACATAACAAATAAATTAATGGTAAACTAATAGACAGAAACATAAAAGTAAATTACAACAACAATAGAAAATTATAATAATAGTAATATCACAAATTTAACCTTTGACTGTACGGCTTAAATGTTAGATTATTTCAAAATATGTATGTTTAGTGTAGTGGAAAATAAAAATAAACATTTTTTTGCAAACAAAAAACTTCAATCGGTGTTTGTGCATAAAATCGAGAGTAAGCGACGAACCTGAAAATTATTTGCAAATGAAATTTATGATTTTATTTCATAATCAACCGCATGACTTAAAATAGTTATTCATGATATTTATTACTCAGTATATGCATAATTGGGTCTTTTGTTTTATTGAATTGTTTGTCAAATTTTAATGGAGTAATTTAACGCTCATAAGACGGTGAATATCAACAACAAAGAAAGCGATTGTGTCTCACAGTAATTTTTTACATCTAATGTTTGCTCATTTATTGGAGTGAATTTTATGCCAAAATAACAAATATTTTATTTATTTATTTAGATCTACTTTACAGTTAATAACTTAATGAATAGTAAAAAAAAAGAATTATTTTAGATTAAAAAGAAATATAGAAAGAATACTAACAATACGGAACATTACCTGAAAAAACGAAAACTTTAAAAACGTAAAATGAGATTAAAACTTGCAATTACTAATTGCCTTCCGAAAATACACTCTGGATCTCTCAAAATGAAATAAATGGTAAAATTCATTAAAAATTCTAGCCATTGACTTGGTTGGTTCATTGGAACTATAATTCGTTATATGAAGGTCAACAAACAAAAATTCCCTTGGACGTAAGCTTCTGGTAGGTACATAAATGCTCCAAGCAGAAATGAGCTCAATACACTTAATGCGGCCACTAAGAGAATCACTAACAAACTAGGCAGAGGCAATTTTTCAGCGTTTAACCAACGTATCAATCACACCGAATCACATACGATGGGAGACTGCGCACCTGTTCCCACATAGGTAGATGATGATCAGATAAATGACCAAGCTTCCTGGCCATATAGATAGTAAAACGTTTCTGAATAGATTCCAATCTTGCAATATGCACATCATGATGAGGATACCAAACCACTACAGCATTACTAAAGAAGTATATAAACTAACACACGAAAATGCATCCATAAAATCCTTTGTCATTCTAAAAATAAAACCTAACATAGAATTGGCCTTTAATATTATTTTATCTATGTGTAACGCAAAAGTTAATTTCTGATCAAACAGAACTCCTAAATCAACAGTTGAAGTTACTCTACAAAGTAGATCTCCGCATCAAAATAATAATTGACAATATTTGGATTGAGTGTTCTGAAAAACGACATCACCTTACACTTCTGTAGCAGTGTCAGCAAATAATAAACATTTACAGAATTTAAAAAAATTAGGAATATCATTCACGAATAAAAGAAATATAATTGGGCCTAGATAGGACCCCTGAGGGACTCCTGAATGACAGTAGATATAATCTGACTTAACATCATTCAATAGAACATACTGCTTCCTACCAACTAGATAAGAAGAAATCCATTTAAGAACAATTTGATCAAGACCAATAACCGAAAGTTTTTCAATAATAATTGACACTTTTAAATGTGTTTTTTATTAACACGTAGAAACATTTTAGTATTTACGAACGGTAATTCAACGAAAACCGGCTAATAGACAGAATTCTATTTATTTAATTTTTTTTAATTTAATATGTTCCGAAGATTGTAAGAGAATTTAATCCAGTTTCGAACTGATGAGCTTATGATTATGAAAAAATCAATCCTCTCATCAGGCCGCAGCGACTGGACTGACTATACCACAATTTACATTCTATATATACAGAATGTCCTGTGCTTTATGTACTAGCGAATCGTACTAATACAGATAAATTGTAATTGAATTTATCTGTATTAGTACGATTCGCTAGTACATAAAGCACAGGACATTCTGTATATATAGAATGTAAATTGTGGTATAGTCAGTCCAGTCGCTGCGGCCTGATGAGAGGATTGATTTTTTCATAATCATAAGCTCATCAGTTCGAAACTGGATTAAATTCTCTTACAATCTTCGGAACATATTAAATTAAAAAAAAATAATTTTATGGTCGATTGAATCAAAAGCTTTAGCAAAATCAAAGTATATTGAATCAACTTGGGCGCCTTTAGATTCAAGTGACTCAATAGTGAATTTAGTAAATTGCAACAGATTGGTAGTCGTAGATTTTCCACTGGTGAAACACCTTCCTCTTGCTGGAAACAAGAAATTATCTCTTTAGTATGGAATAACAAATGTTTCGACACAATTAATTCGAAAAGTTTTGGTATAGACGAAAGAATTGAAATACCACGATAATTTGATATATCAGAACGGTTACCCTTTTTGTAAATTGAAACAATGTGAGAAATTTTCCAAGCTGTAGGAAATTGTCCAGAAATTAATGATTGGTTAAAAAGATAACATAATGGAGTTACAATATATGAGCTCACACATTTAAGTATTGATGAAGGTATCCCATCATGACAGATATTCATAAATGTCATCTTCAGTTATTGTTAGGTACGGAATGTTAAATTGGCAATTACTAATAGTAGGGTCGCTATTAAAGGATCCGTAATTAATTTTATACACCGATTGAAAGAAACTAGCAAAACCCTCGCAGATTTCAGGAACCGTGCTCAGTTTACCTCCATTAAAAATCATTACCGATGGAAAGCCAGTTGTATTACGTTTTTCGTTAACAAACTTCCAAAATGTTTTAGGGTTTTGTTTGATATTAGTTTCAATCACACTTATATACTGACAATATTTAGAATGAAATACAGATTTAAATTGTTCACGTAGATCAACAAATTTAGATTTATTAAGTTGACAATTATTGGATCTGAATCTACAGTAAGCTCTATTTTTACGGTTACGTAAGTTGATCAAATCAGAATCAAACCATGGTGGGTAATTATAGTTACGTTTTTTCCTCAAAGGTACAAATTTATCAAAAGCAACAAATAGTAAGTCATTAAATTTTTTTACATTTTCATTAACATCATTGGCTCGAAAAAAATCATCCCAACAAATGCAACGGAGATATTCAGAGAGACCAGGTGTGTCGCATTCCTTAAAATCATAAAACGAACCATCAAAAGCAAAAACCCGACATTTATCATCTCGATTTCCAACATGATATATAACCTCGAGGGAATTATGATGAATATAATTTTCTTTGAAAGATGTCAAAGAATCATGAACTGACAAATATTCCGTATTATTAACAAAAATTAAATCTAACAACGAATTGTTATCATTACAAAATAAATTAACTTTTTTGAGATTGAAACTGAACAGCCACCACCGCTGCATCATTTGCAGATAGAATATCCGAAGGGAGTAACCCCAAAGACTCAGTTTCACTATCAACCAACCAATGAATATTACTTAAATTAAAATCTCCCAATACAACTAAAGTATCATTATAATTAATTATATTAACCAATTCACATACACAATCTACATGACTCAAATAAACATCAGTAGGTGAGCTAGGTGGTATGTACAAAACTATAAAATAAAATAAATTATTACAAATTAAAACTTTGACACATAAAAATTCAATAGAGCCACATCCAGGTACTACAACCAGCTCACTTTGCATAGAAGAATGGGCTGCAAACAGCACACCACCTCCACATTTTTTAGTGCTGTTAAAAATAGATCTGTCATATCTATAAACGACAAAGTCATCAGAAAAGAACTCATTATTAAAGATCCCCTCATTATTAATGATCCCCTCAGCTGACTTAGACGACATACGCCCAACATTACGATAAAATAATCTCGGAGACGTCAAATTATAATGATTAGTTTGTTTATCAAAACGACTGGCATCAGTTAAAGAGTTGGTTGGTTTCGTTGAAGAACGGGAAAATTCGATTTATTGGTTCGTCCCTTATTAAAAACTACCAATTCTTTAATTAATGACCCAGCAGGCCAAGAAGTAGGTTGTAATAAATTCTCAAAATCAGTAACGTCCACATATAATTTAAATGACGAAAAATTACGGTCTGCATCATTAATCCGTCGAGATATAATACGCTGGCAGTTTACATCCTCAATGTTAAATTTATCTTTAAGATAATCCAAAATTACAGCTTCGGAAACATCTTTATGGAGTCGAGAAACAAATAAAGTTTTACGTGGCTTCACAACCTGGAGCGATGAGACTAGATCACCAGTGCCAATAATAATTGGTCGCTCAGAATGAGGTTTGATATGATGTGCAGCCCCACTATTATGAGCATGATGAGAAGCTAGCGATTTAGTATTATTCTTCGATTGATCCCGATCATGATTGATTGAGTTTGCAGATGACTTAAACACTTGACCATCAACATCACTAGCATCGATTAACGATTGATGACCAGAACAGCAATCAGGAATATGGTGAGATTTGTTCAAAATCTCAGTAATCAGTTTGTTAATAGCGGTCACATCCGCTTCAATTTTCTTTATAACTAAGGCCTCTGCAGCTCTATCAGCATATCAGCAGCCAGATCAACCTTTTGCCACAATTTCGAGATGTTGTGATTAATAATCCAATCATTACAGCCATTACAGAAATAACAAATATTCATAAATTTTTTTATGGAATTATTGGCGGTTCGATCAATACCGGTACACTCCAAGTGGAATTGTTTACCACAAAAACTGCAGAGAACTATATCCACAAAAGTAGATTCAAAGGATTTAGTACAGCTGCTGCATAACATTATGTAACCGGAGAATTATAAATTGAAAGTTTATTATTTGATGTGTATTAAAACAGATAAAATTTGACAGTTATTTAATATTTCGTATTATGATTTATGATTTATTAATATGAAAGGCAGCACTGAAATAAATCAAATATACAACGTGTGCTAAAAGTATTCTAATTTTCACTTAACAAATTTTCACTGGTGGACTAGAAAATGAAATGTTTTTAATTTCGACTCAAACAAAAAAAAATTATTTGAAAAAATATTTGAGTGGAATTTAATATTGAATGTTGCAGTTTGTAAAGGTCGTATCGACATGGCCGAAACTGTTTTAAATATACGTATTTAGATTAGAAAAACCACCCCACTAACGTACACGATCGGATTCCTTATATTAAAAATCTTAATATTAAGATTCTTTCTTTATATTAAAAATAACAATTTTTGCCACGTTTAGGCCCGCTTTGCTGGTTAAGAGTTGAAAAATATGTGTACCAAGTTTCAGAACTGTACAATTTTCATTCTTTTTTAAGATAGTTTTATAAATGATATATTGACATAAGGAGAGTCAGAAAATGGTGATGATTTGCAAAATAAGTTTAATGGCAAAATTACTGTTGAAAAGTGTAAATTGAACCAATTAAACTTTTCCTATACTTCCAACTCGGTTTAAACAGTGTTTTCATCCAAACTAAAAGAAACTGAATGTTTTTTTTTCTTGCAACAAGGAAAGCTAGAATTCAGACTGAATTAAAAACCAAATCTAACCAGACAAACAATGATCCGAACAAAAAAAAGAACAAAATAATTATTTTAACTGATGCCATTTCGTAAAGTGTCGGAGCTGTCTATTACCCCGTTCATTTTAAGTTGTCGAGGAAACTATATTATACTCTTTAATTATACTCAGATAAATCGGCAGCACTTCCTATAACATATTCATTTATTAAATCTTTAGTAAATAGGTCACAAATTTGCAACCACACGTAATAAATTATTGCATATAAGTCTTATTTCATTCTAATTCCAATCTAAAATATGTGCAATAATTCATACGCGGAAATCATGCACATAATCATATTGTATTAATTAACATATGATCTCAACACAAAGTTCATAACGAGTCAATCTATCACATACGTAAAATGCTTATACTTTTCTTCACCTTAATTGTGGTACTTTTTTTAAATAATTTATAAACTTTCAACATAAAAGTTACTGTGGTTACATATGTTTTAACATCACGGTTAATTAAGAAGTGTACATATATGCAAACATAATTAAAATTATTTATTACATTTAATTAACACTGAGTTTTAAATGAGAACTGCATCGAAAACATAAATCTCATTTTATGCAAAATAAAATAAAGCGAATCTTGTGTTTATTCGCCTGCGCATACACATTAAGTATGGACTTAAGAAAATAGTACGAATAAGTCATAGAAAAATTATTACAATAACGCACGAGTGTGCGATACAATATTTTGTAATTTTCTAGCATATAAAATCAATCGAATTCAATTAAGAGAAATAGTTTTATATTTCGATCGATATGTGAGATTACAATATAGTATTGTGGTGTACATTTTATTAATCCTAAAGATTATAGCAGTAAAATACAATAATTACGTAACAGGCTGCGGCATAAGAAATATGAATAAAATAAACTCGATTTATTTTTAAACTTTTAAGTAGAGACCCAAAGAAAGAAACAAACCGGAAGAAACTTATGGAAAGCTCAAAGTGGAGTAAAAAAATATTCAACCAAAATGTCAATATTATGTCAGAATGGAAACATTAAAAAAAATCTTAAGTTATAAAATCCCTATCGTTTTCAAAAGAAGCCAAAAGAAACTTTCATAAAATAAGGCGAGCTATTATGAAAATTCTCAAAAAGTGTGCGTCTTGGTTTAATTTTATACTCAATGAGCAACTCATGAATCAGATGCATTGCGGTTAATTTTTCACTATGTGTTGCTTTAGTGAAAACTTCATTGAATATTATCCGATGCTTAACGTTATAAATTGTAATCGTTCGGTTTTGTGTTGTTTTGACCCGAGGTTAATTGGCCCGATTGTCAAATTTCGGACTAATTTTGCCGCGATTCAAATCAGAAGTCTTATACCTTACTATGTTCATCAACAGCTCTCATAAATCATCATTTTATGCTGTGAAACACAATTCTACTTCATTGTTGTATAAAAATTTGGTTCACCTTAGTGCTCACAGTTGAAAAAATATTGCTTATGTAATGCAAATTGCATTCCATATAGGTCCAGTGTAAGGCTGTATTACAAAAGGATAAAAAGCTTGCATTAAAAATTGATTTGATACAATTCGCATTGATTTGTAATACAGCAATTACAAGTATTAAATTTTAAAGCAAGTTGCATTAAAAGCTCCTTAATTTTAGCGATTTTTTTTTCCGGGGTTGTTCTTTGTGTTTGGTGCCTTGAGGTTGAGGGTCGAAATCTCAAAAAACAGTTTACTTAAAAAAATTAAAAAAACTTTTATGTTCATCTCATCATTCATTCGTTCAATGGGCGGGCTAGCCTAGTTCACTTTATGGTCGCCCAAGGTAATAACTTATAAATTAAGAACTGAAAAGCTTACGTTAAAACATAACAGATAAGCTGCTTATGTGTATATGTCATGTAGTCGGTTTGATTTAGTGAATTTTATACAAGTAATGCAAACCTCGTGCATGATCTTATTATTCATATATTCATATTGTTTTAGCGAATTTTATTTCGGTATAATTTTTCAATTTGAGCAGGTTGCTTTAAAATGTTTAACAGTTGTATTAAAAATATTTTTAATGCAAATACTGCTTTAGAAATCCTCATAATCATCTCATCATACTTTACATTTTGATAATAACTTTCATTACATAAGTCGTAATGCAAAGCTAGATGAATGTTATACGTGGTACTTTTTTTGCCCTAATAAGAAATATCATAAAAAATTTCATTTCACAAGAATTTAAGCAAGGCAAGATGTTTAGATATTGAATTGGCCCGTTTTTGGTTGTAGTGATGGTACATTGTACTACCAAACCACTGTCATTATGTACAATTTTTAAAATTTTTGTAAAGGTACACATTGTAATCAGCATTAGCAGAAATTAGCGTTAATGAAAAGATCCTTATCATTTCAAAAGGTTCAGGAAGGTTAGACCATTTACTTACCCTAATACAAACTTTCAGAAAAACGCAACGTGATCACAGTGTAACGGATTTCGAATTGATAACTTTCGAGAAGTCTATAAAGCTCCTCTTGATTGAAGACCTGAATGTGACCTTGATAGGTAAATAATTTTAAGCACATTAAACATATTTCAATCAGATATTTCACGATTTCCTGAAACTGTGTGTCTACAGATGTAATTTTGAGATATTTAGGTGGGTCAACTTAAATTGTTCACTCTATTTACATCTATTAAGTTTATAGTACAATATTTTTCGATAATCTAGCACAATCTCCACACAACTTTCTGAATATTGGAAATGTCATTTGTCAAACATTATCTATTGAGCTTTTACATTTTTTAAATATTAAATTTTAGTGAAGTTTCATTTTGTCTGATTTTTTTGCTATATTTGCAACTATGATCTTTTAACATTCCGCCCATAGCCTGTTGCTTTTTTGGCCATTATTCTCACTAGAATCACCATTCCTCCTGGTTTCTCCGAATATGATCTGGTTTTTCAAACTTCGGTTTTTAGATAATTTTCATTCTGTCGCTAAATTTACTAGCGGCAATGCAAATTTCCGGAAGAACCAGAAAAATATTAATTTCAACAAAATTTAAATATTTTATTTTAGAAATCGAACTCCACCCCAAATGATTTGGCCCAAAAAATTCTTTAACCCTCGCAATTTAATCTATTTTAGATTAGGTGGAAATGTCTCCACCTAGGTGAAGAAAATTTTTTGGGTTGACCTCATATATGATTTGATTTATAATATCGACCATATAATATCATTAGTATAAGTAGTGTCCCCAAATTGCTTGCCGTTGGGTCATGTTACGGCCAGCTTAACGTTATGGCTGAAAAAGTTTCAGACCATGTCTGAACTTACTGGGAGTTTTGGTAAAATTTTAATTTTGGTTATTTACAACCCACCTCCTGCTTGTAGTAATGATATTAACAGTTTACAAACAATTTTTGCTGAATACCTAATAAGCTATGAAAAGATTTTCTGCTGTGGTGATTTTAACTTCAATATGATGGTTAATAATCAACTAGAAGCTTGTTTGAATTTGCATAATTTATGTTATTTACCTTATAGACCCACTAGGATCAACAGTCTTTTGGATCTGATAATTTTGTACGTACCTGATAGACATAATATTATTTCATTTGGCCAGGCTGCTGTTCCTGCTATTTCTGATCATGATTTGATTTTTGCATCTTATAAGTTTTCTCGTACTAGGGATCAAATTTCTTATACTGTTGTTCCTGATTATAAAGCTATCAATCACGAGCATTTTGTAAATAATTTCTTTTCGTTAGATTGGTTTAATATGTACAACTATTCCGATGTGAATGACATCCTTGATATATTTAATTCAAATTTCTTACATTTAGATTTAGCTTGTGTACCCCAGAAAAGTATCATTAATAAATGCCCTACTGCACCGTGGTTAAATTCATATATATTAAATTTAATGAAATGTAGGGATTTGGCTCATAAAAAATATAAATTGTATGGGTTGGATGCTGATTTGACAGCTTTTAAATTTTTTAGGAATAAAACTGTTAAAGGCATCAATCAAGCTAAACAAAAATGTTATTTTGAGAATGCTCATAACTCTAAGACAACTTGGAATAATTTAAAAAAACTAGGTGTTTCAAGCTCTACAGGTGATGCAGCCATTGAATTTTCTGCGGAACAAATCTTGTCTGGGATTTGTAATATTTGTGACTCTACTGGGGTTTTGCCTTTACCTGATATTGATTTCTGTAGTTCTGAAAATGATGCCTTTGTATTTGATTGCGTTGATGAACTTATAGTGTTGAATGCGATTCGTGCAATTAAATCAGATTCGAAAGCTTATGATATGGTAGACTTCAAGGTACTAAAATTATTTATTGATCTGTTCCTGCCTCTTATAACATTCATTATAAATCAATGTTTGACAAAGTCTGTGTTTCCTGATTTATGGAAGATAGCTTCTACCACACCACTACCTAAAAAGGATGTTATTTCTGGTATTGGTGATATACGTCCAATTAGTATTTTGTCTGCTCTATCTAAGGTCTTGGAAAAAGTTATGCAATTGCAGATCCAGGAGCACCTTAATAAATTTGATTTTCTTTGTAAATATCAATCCGGGTACAAATCCGGCTGTAGCACTACTACAGCCCTTGTACATATTGTTGATGATCTGTCGTCTACCTTAGACAGTAGAAATTCGATGGCTATTTTGGTGCTCTTGGATTTTTCTAAGGCATTTGATTGTGTTAATCATATCCAGTTGTTACAGAAGCTATATTTGTATTATAAGTTTTCCAATTCTGCTATTATGTTGATGCATTCGTATTTATGTAATCGTAAGCAGTTTGTGAGGTGTGGTGATGATCATTCTTGTATTGCGGGGATACTTGCTGGAGTGCCTCAGGGATCCATATTGGGTCCTTTGTTATTTTCTATTTATATAAATGATCTATCATGGCGAATCCTAAATTGTCGGTTTCATCTGTATGCCTACGATTTGCAACTGTATATTGGTGGTAACTTATCAGAATTGAATGAAATTGTTTTGCGACTTAATTCTGACCTTAGAAATATTTCTTTATGGGCCAAGAATAATTCACTTTCAATTAATCCAGGTAAAAGTAAAGCATTGTTTCTTTCTAGAAATACTTCTCTTAATATTAGACCTGTGCTTTATTTGGTCAGTGATATCATCTCATTTGTTCCAACATTAAACAATTTAGGGCTTATACTGAACTCAAATCTTACTTGGAACGACCATGTGCGCTCCTTGTGCCAGCGTATTAATTATAGCTTGTACACGCTTAGGTTGATAAAAAAGTTTTGCCCTGTTAACTTAAGAATTTATTTAATTAAAAGCTTGGTTGTACCCATTTTCAGCTATTGTGATGTAATTTATAACAAATGTGATAGTTCCTCAAGACGTATACTTGAGGTAACATTTAATAATTGTACTCGATATATTTATGATCTTAGAAAGTTTGATCATATCTCTGAGTATAAAGATATAATTCTTGGATGCGACTTGTTTCAATTTTACTGCTATAGGACTGCCGTTTTTATGTTTCGTATAGTTAATTCGGGCATGCCATTGTATTTGCATGAAAAATTAAATTTTTCCCAGTCACTGCGCACAAAGAATGTTAACTTGCCTGTTAACAGAACTAATGTTAGGAATAATTCAGCATTGATAAATGCAATTATCACCTGGAACAGCTTGCCTTTGGAGCTGAAATTCATCAGCTCTCTAGGCTTATTTAAAAAGGGTCTGTTTAAATTGATAACTGAACATCGATAATATTTGTAAATATGATTGTTATTCAAAAGCTTCGGCTTATTTAACATTTTAATAAAATATTACTATTACTATTACTACCATGTATGACTAGAAGGATGCTAGGACGAACAACATTTTATCACGATTATATCATTTAAGCCAATGAGAATTTGCATTATTTTAGCTAAAACCTTCTGGTACGTTCAATTACCAAGCTACCCGTTTAAAATAATTTAAGCAATATTTATAAGTATTTACTGTGTGACTCGTGATTGTTAATTAATAATTGGTTATTACAAATTTGTAAAAATGACTCTGTCCTGTGAATGTAATGCAAAAGTTTTTGAAAACTTTTTTACTTGTGCTGGTGAATGTAATAATTTCGTTGTGCAGGGGCGCTATTCTCGAATTCCATATCCATTTTCCACATGCGGACATCTGTTAAAATTCATCAAAATGTTTGGAAATTGTAATTCGTATATAAAACACATGAGGCATGGACATTTTCCTATATAGGGAATTTCTTCCACCAGCTTATTTCCATTCGAAAATATTCCCTTAGTACCGAAACAAATCAATTTTTATGAATTTTGACAGATGTCCACATGTGGAAAATGGATGTGAAATTTGAGAATAGGTCCCCAGGGATTAAAAAAACCTGTGTTTGATGCCAATTCGATAATTCCGCATTTTTCTTGGCGATGTGGTGATGTTTATAAAATTCTCAAGGAAAATAATGATCACATGAGTAATTCTACTGACGCTATATCAGAGTAGTCCTTGTCCTTGCTAAATAAAACATCAGCGGCTATTAATAATAACATGGAAAGTTTATTAAAACCAATACAAGAGTCGTCTTCTGCAAAATTAAACAAAAAAAAAAAACAGAATCTAATATTGAATTTGCTTCACTAATAACAGCGGCTCCAACTGCTCAACCGTTAGGCAAAAATATAGAATTGCCTTAAATTATTATTGGTAGTGTTGAATTGAACTCTACTCCACGTACTGTTGAGCCACTACGGCGGATTTTTATTTCTTCACTATGCAAAGGACATTACTGATGATGATCTCATCATCATTAATGTCGTGTGATCGACAAATCTGTATTATATTGCTTTCGACGTAACGATGATCGCGATTATGTATCATTTAAAATCGGTAGTAAATTTGACCAAATGTCTTGTTTTCTTATATACGTGTTATGTGAGACTTGGTTTCATTCAGGCGTTTTAAGTTCCTAATATTTTACGTATAATTATGTATAGTACACAGATGTGAACGATCAACTCTAACTAGGGCTAAATCTGGTGGTGGTGGTGTGCTGGTGGCTGTGCCTAACTCAATTTTGAACTGTGATGTAATATATGTTTCCGAATTATAATATTGAATTTGTTGCGTTAAAGTTGTCATGGATTGTTAAATCATTATATTTATATGTGGCGTACATTCCACCTCATCGTGCTAACGAGATTTTTAATTTACACTGTGATAACATTCACCATTTTATTGCGGATTGTAATATGAATGGCATAGTTTGTGTTTTAGGAGATTTCAATATTCCTGGCATAACCAATATTTTTAATGGTGATGAACACATTTTTACTGACTCTATATGTCATCGCTTGATTTGCATCAAATTTGTAAAGTCACTAATTTAAATGGCCGGGTTCTTGATTTAATATTTGTCAATGATCCTAATTATTGTTCGATTACAAAGCCAATGGCGCCATTTGTTTCTTAATTGATTTTGACTGTTTGGAGCTATTTTGTAAATTCAATAATCATAAAAAACGGATATTTCTGGATTGAGCGATGTTGATGCTTTAGTTGATGAATTTTACTGTGTTCTATTTAAGGCTTTTGATAAATAAGTACCTAAAAGTTATAATCGGAAGAACAACTATGTGGTTTAATAATAACTTGATCAATTTAAGAAATAGGAAGAATAAAGCTCACAAGCTTACTAAGTTGAATGGTGGTAACAAACATTATATTAATTCATTCCGACGTCGAGATTTCGATAATCAGCATCGGCTCGCTTACAGAAGCTATATCTCAAATCTTGAAAATAATCTAACGGTGGATCCTAAGTTTTTTTGGATACTCATTGATGTTAAACGGAAATGTTCCGGCTATCCTCAGACGATGTCTCTGAATGATGCTGCTAATAACAATGGAGACGATATATTCCTGAAGAATGACATTTTTTCCTGCGAGATGGAATAAGTTAATCATTATTCCAATCTTCAAATTTGGTACACGTTATGACATCAAAAATTATCGGGGATTATCCTTACTATCATCCATACCTAAATTATTTGAACTGATTATAACTAATTATTTGTATTTTAATGTAAAATCTTCATTAGCAATTCAACAACATGGTTCATCCGACAACGTTCTACCAATACAAAACTGTTAAGATTGAGATCGAAAGTATTTGAAGCGTTTGAGTCTAGAAGTCAGCTAGATGTCATTTTTACTGATTTTTCGAAGGCATTTGATACACCGCGGATGGCAGATGGAACGGCAGAGTGATCTAGATTTATTATACAAATGGACCATTTTTATACTATAATTATAAAGGGTTTTCCAATAAGGACTTGACAACTTTGAACTTTCACTGTAAACGCACTCTTAAACCAATAACCAAACTGTCAGTATCAAAACATTCAGTAAAGACAACATTTTCATCGTGGTGAAGTACACGAACGAACAACGTTTACAAATAATTAAAATTTACTACAAAAATTCCGAGTCGGTGACTGCAACTTCAAGAGCATTAATTCAAATTTTTGATCGTAATTATCGTCCTAGTAGACAAGCAATTCATAATCTAGTGAAATAATTTGAGTCTAAATATTCGCTGTCGGATGTTCCCGTGCCAGCGAGACAACGGGTTGGTCGAAGTGTCGAGAATATTGCTGCCGTTCAAGCGTCCGTCGCAAACGAACCAAAACAGTCGATTCCATGGCGTTCTCAAGAATTGGGCATCGCTCAGACCACACTTTAGCAAATTTTGCGAAAGGATCTTGGCTTGCGCCCTTATAAGATAAAGTTAACACAAGAACTAAAGCCACTCGATCATATAAAGCGACGTACGTTGTCGGATTGGACTCTCGAAATGTTGGAAGAAGATGACCAATTTCATCGCAAAATCATCTTCAGTGATGAAGCGCATTTTTGGCTAAATGGCTTCGTCAACAAACAGAATATGCATTATTGGTCAGGTGAAAACCCTCATTTACTTCAAGAAACACCATTTCATCCACAAAAAATAACTGTATGGTGTGGTTTTCATGCTGGTGGTGTCATTGGACCGTTTTTTTTTCGTTGATGAAATTGACCGTCAAGTTACAGTCAATGGAGATCGCTACAGAGACATGTTGCAACATTATTTCTTTGGTCAATTGCATGAGCTAGACATTAATGATATGTGGTTTCAACAAGACGGTGCGACATGCCACACAGCGGGTCTAACAATCGACTTATTGAAATCTAAATTCGATGAACGTGTTATATTCAGAAATGGTCCTGTCGATTGGCCGCCTATATCGTGTGATTTAGCACCTCTAGACTTTTTTTTTGGGGCTACGTTAAATCATTGGTCTATGCCAACAGGCCGACGTCGTTAGAAGAGCTCAGAGCCAATATTGAACGAGATAGCGGCCGTTTCCGTCGAAATGTGTGGCCGAGTCATTGAAAATTGGGTTCAACGAATCGACACATGCAAACGGTCCCGTGGTGGACATATGAATGATGTCGTATTCCATACATAAATGTTTTGATTGTACTTTGATCCAATAATAAAATTTTTGAGATATCTTAAATGGTTTGCGTTTTATTTTTAAAAAAAAAGTTGTCAAGTCCTTATTGGAAAACCCTTTACTTAAATCTAAATAAAAAATGAAAGGTTACGAGTTTCTTCAGGAGAGGAAAGATGATTACTAATCCTTATCATATTAATAATCAGCCGCTCGAAAGATTGACGACACTTAAGGATTTGGGAGTCATCTTGGACCATCAGTTGAATTTCCGGGATCATATTAACTTAATTGTAGCTGTTCGGGTCAAACATTTTATTTATTTACCGACTTTTAAGTCCAATTATGCGCATAATGTCCCTATTACGGCTATGTGTCGGCAATTTCAACTTATATCCAAATGTTTATTTAAAAAGCAAACTAAATGTAAATTGTAGTTATTTAATGTCCATTTTATTGTCAAAAAAGGATTTTTCCTGTTGATATAAATAAATACATAAATAAACGTAATCATGTGTATCACAAATGAGATTTTTAATTTAAAATATCCAATAAATGTTTTAGTTGGGTGAAAAATTGGATTTTAATTTTTTTCTGTTAAAATTTTAGTATTTCGAAATTTTTCAAATTAAAAATAGAATAGAGGCAAAATAATGCAAGCATGTGGGAATTATTGCGATTTAACGCTTCACCTGTTATAACTTCTATTAAATTCTACTAAGAGCAGATGGTATTCTTTAAGCGGCTTTGGTCAAATATACCAAAAATTGCGATGGATAAATTTAACGGAAAACATTTATTTAAATTGATTGTTTAACGACAAATCTCAACTACAGATAGCGCCATATGTTATAAAAAAAATAAAATTATGGAGCAGGGCCAATAAAAATTTTAGAATACGGTCCGGATGGAGATACACGTCTAAGACTATCTCTACTAAAATATAGGATACGAGAAGTTAGGAAGTTAATATTTTGATCGTAGATCCTAAAACCTGGGTGGTACAAAATAACTCTCTCGTGAATAGTAGCCCCAAGCGCAACTGACGGGAGGAGAATTGCTACATAAGATAATTCGTGGTTTTATTTACATATTGATCTTAATACTTAATATTAATCTCATTTTTTGTTAAGTGCATTTACACATACCTCTTTTAAATCTTAATAAATATTAAATAATCGAAATGTTTATCTACAATATATATATTTTTAATCGTTTCATTACGAAATACAATTTTTATACTTTTTTAATAATTTCATTTTAATTTTCTTAATTTTGTTTTCTTTCCAATTTTACTTTTAATAAAAAAAAAAATTTGTAATAAAAATGTCATTATATCACCGCAGTTTTATTATACGAGTAATCTAATTTAATTGTTGCCCATAATAATTATAGATCGGTCGAATAATTTACGCGGGAAATTTATACTCATATACGTGCATAATATATAATTAGACCGTTTTTACACATATTCTAACTACACACCTTTAGCTATATGCATGCAATAAAAATAACTAAAATTAGCAATTTTTTTTTAATTTAATTTATATTATTATTATTTGAAAATAGCTTTATTTAAAAACAAAAAACTCTAATTATAATCGAAAAAATTACAAATTAATACGATTAACCTAAAAATCAATTTTTATTTTAATATCTGTTTAATTGGTTTGTATTTCAACTGTGCAAGTATGTATGTATATCTAAACGTTGCACTTAATGTTAATGTTGCAATGCAATCCATGTCAAGCCATGTCTTAGCAAAAATGGTAAAATCAAAATATTTTGTATTTTTGCGTAATACCTGATCTCTAGTGGGAATTCTTTGCGCATTTGTTCTATATAGTATGTATACGAATATATACAAGTCATCGACTTCACACTTCATTCAAAATGTCTATAGCATATTTTTGAGGAGCAGACTACACCTACACGCGTAATTATCTTTAGCAACTTGGTAACGTATTAAGTGGAAAAACTGTCAATTGATTTCAACACGAAATTCCTTATATATATAAGTAAAAATTATTAACTTTTACTTTTTATTATCTTTGGTCCATACAGATGTTGATAAATTTACTAGAAAATGAATAACAAATGTCATGTATAAATCATAAACTGCTGAACCTTTTTTAAAAGACACTATACGTAAATAAACATTAAAAACAATATTGTGGGTGAACTATAAAGTCATAATAAACCTAATTACAGTTTAGTTGCACGTACATTATTCACAAAGGCATGTCGAGGTCAAATTAAACCACAAAACCTTTATCGTAAGTCAATCAACCGAACAAAATTAATTACAAAACGATTTTACATAATATGTATGCATATATTATAGGTAACCAAATCTAATTACGATTTTGACTTTGATCTTCGAAAACAGCAATCAAAATATATTTACGTACTTATGAGTATGTTGAAAAAAAAAAAAAAATTCAATGCTATACCAAAAACCAATTACCTAATCGTTATTATGATTCTCAACATTGCGACTCACGAGAAAGTCTATTCATATAACTTTTACCATAACATTTTTGATTTTATATGTTTGTAATTGATATTCCAATCTTGGATTAACATTGATCTAAGAGTATGTACTCGTACATGTATACATTCAGATGTTTAGTATGCAATTGACTCATCCACATAAAACAAAACTTTACCATGTTTTTTTTTGTGCGTGTGTGGAAGATCTGTATATACACACCCAAGATTTTCTAATTGCAAATTGCATGCAAATTTACACGCGCAATTTAATTACGTTAAAATAAACCAACTCGAATTAATCTTATACCATTAATGAATCAATTTTAATCTTAATTTATGCATAGTTTTTCAATAAAAATTAATTTACACCTACATACTCGCAGTTAATTAACATATGTTATGTTCAATTGGTATATAACCATCTGCTGAAGATGAATTATTATTTGTTGTTTGATCATTTTGTCGATGATTCACTACATTTGACTGCAAATTAAAAAAAAATCCGAGTTACAGGGAGTTTAAAGGAGATCTGACTATGTATGTGCTTTTGATAAAAAAAAGGAACCAATTTCGCCAATAATGAGTGCGCTTTCGCTATTATGTTACCTACGAGTATATGCCTGTTAAATGTTATATTTTCGTTGGATGTGACCCCAGATCGACAGTTTCACAAACACATTGCAATTCTGCGTTATTGATTTTGTATGTATTGATTATAGGATTTTTTTCCCCCTATGAAACGACATAATCTTGCATTTTTTGATATTTAAATGCAATGAGTTGCAGTCACGTCACTCACTAAGCCCATTATAATATCTACTTCTAATCGATCTATCACATACCTTTCTGTGATGATATGGAAAGTTTTACTATCATCTGAGGGTCCAATGTTTGAAATCTCTCTGTAACATGTCTAATGTCTTCTCTTTTACCCAATTTAAAGATTGGTGCGATTTTTGATATTTTCCATTTATCTGGAAAGACGCAAGATAATAACGACAGGTTGAAAAGATTCCGCAATGGATACACAAAAATATTTGTATATAGTATGTTATCCGGCCCACAACATCAGCTATTTCCTTGGCTTCAGTATTTCCAAAAATGCTTAGGGTTAGTTTTAATTTTATTTTGGGCACCAGCTACATAAGAAGTGTATTTTAACTTAAAGTAAATGCTGAATTCAACATTATAAATTCGATATTCAAAAATATTCCGAATTCAATATTTTAAATTAATGAGTCTATCGTCAAACCACAGAGGATGGTTCCACATTGATATATGATTGTCAAAAGAATGAATCAAAAAGTCCAATATAACCTGCATGCACCATCATGTACTCATCAATGAAAATCGTTTCATACTGGCACGCAAACATTAATCAGGTAAGAGGGCTAAATTTTATAGTTACCTTTTATTTTGTTAAAATTCACATATTTTTTTAAGCACAACGAGAAGCGACTTTTAATTTAAGATCAGCTAGATCTCCTTTAGTGGTGTAGAGAACAAAATCATCCAGTTTATGGTTTTTTATAATCCAGGTAGATTTTCCACGACCAGTAACACCTTGGACATTTGTAAGAGAGAGTTAGTATCGTAGATATTTTTTAAATGGTTGTAAGTCAGGAGATCCGACCTGATTTTCATGCCCGATGAACAGAATATGTATCTGCGTGAAGCTTAAACATTTTTGGAGTCCTTACAAAATTTATCTAGATTTTTGTTATCAAATCCAAATTAATTTTTATTGTTCAGTTTCTTCAAGATAATGTTTGGTGTGACTGTTGAAACTTTTGCAATAAATTAGATTTTAAAGATAAGATACATGATTTTGTTTTGGAAGGAGTTGGTCTAATATCACCCTCAGTCTGCGTTTCATAATGTTGAGATACAATAACAAGTAATTTTCAGAACATGCAAAATGCAGCAAGCCGCCAATTGTGTCACAAATTGCATTTCGAATTTTGGTGTTATAGAAAGAAATAATCGAGCAATCAAAATGAAAATTGTCACAGCAATAACAGGTCCCGAAACCTATTGATAGAGGTATCAACCATCGTAATCGGACCATTTTAGATTTTTGCCGCCCAAAAACTTGTGGGCAGCACAGTTAATTTTCAATAAAATTGAATTTTCTAAGAAATGTTTAGAAATAATCGAGCAATCAAAATGAAAATTGTCACAGCAATTACAGGTCCCGAAACCTATTGATAGAGGTATTAACCATCGTAATCGGACCATTTTAGATTTTTGCCGCCCAAAAACTTGTGGGCTATAGCACAGTTGATTTTCGATAAAATTGAATTTTCTAAGAAATGTTTAGAAATAATCGAGCAATCAAAATGAAAATTGTCACAGCAATTACAGGTCCCGAAACCTATTGATAGAGGTATTAACCATTGTAATCGGACCATTTTAGATTTTTGCCGCCCAAAAACTTGTGGGCTATAGCACAGGTGATTTTCGATAAAATTGAATTTTCTAAGAAATGTTTAGAAATAATCGAGCAATCAAAATGAAAATTGTCACAGCAATAACAGGTCCCGAAACCTATTGATAGAGGTATCAACCATCGTAATCGGACCATTTTAGATTTTTGCCGCCCAAAAACTTGTGGGCTATAGCACAGTTGATTTTCAATAAAATTGAATTTTCTAAGAAATGTTTAGAAATAATCGAGCAATCAAAATGAAAATTGTCACAGCAATAACAGGTCCCGAAACCTATTGATAGAGGTATCAACCATCGTAATCGAACCATTTTAGATTTTTGCCGCCCGAAAACTTGTGGGCTATAGCACAGTTAATTTTCGATAAAATTGAATTTTCTAAGAAATGTTTGTCAGTCGTTGCTTTTGAAGGCACACATCTAGTATCTTCAACAGTCAGTACTACGAAATATTGGGATTTTTGAACTTCAACCATTCTCGCGGTGTCTGTGAGATTTTTAGTGCAAGGAAAGTTCGTTAAAATCTATTTATGCCACAAGCTTTGTCTAAGATTTTTGTGGTGATGGGATTATTATCTATATCTAAGTCAGCATTTAATTTAGTTAAGTTGCTCCATTGGTTATCCCCCCATTTATATCCTTTAGGTGGAATTTGATTTAATGAATTCTTTAAACCGTACATTGGTGACGGATGGATTGATCCTATTTATAAATAACCATCGCCTTGGTTTCACCGCAACAATGGCATCCTGGGCTTGATTGTAATTTCCATTATTTATAATACCAGTTTCCATTATTAACGGTCCACCAGTATTAGATGTTTTACATAATTGGACTGCTTATTATTAAAGTCGATTACTTGCTGGTCCATCTGAGCTTTTCCTGATTCATTATTTAAATGTAATTTTTAAGATTGAAGCCTTGTTACATGTCGTTCAGTGGATGGATTAGGTACTTCATTTTTTTAAAAGTAGACTTAGTGTGGCAAGCTCATTGCTTTAGGCCTGGCTACCTTTAAGACAATCTCTCACTCAATCTTTTACCTCCACGTTTTCAGAATGAAATATTAGATGGAAATTTTTAAACTTCATGTATATTCCTCGACATTTTATGCTAAATGCTTGGCTTGTTATATAAGAGAAGTAACAAATTAAATAGGATGAATTATATCGAATATGAATGTTCCAAAATTTTATAAATTTTGTGTGTTGCTTCAGGTGTATTAAAAACAAAATAAATCATTGCTGTTTATGATAGGTAATTTGTAATTATTCTTCAATGCAAAAAATTATTTAGTTTAATGCAATATGGCAGTGGCGTAACTATAAATTTCGAGCCCCCACACAATTTTCCTGGGGCCCTTAGAAATTTCTGTTTTTCCTAAGAATATAAGTAAAGCTTTTAGTTAAAAACTTATTTCTTCCTATTGTTCAGCCTCACAATTCGAGAGTACGAAACGTACTTGATTCAGTTCAATGGTCTCAAACAAAACAAAATTTCGTACAATCAACTCAATGCTATGACGATTTCCAAGTATATCGATAAAGCATCACAAATTCGAGTATAATATGAAAATAGCAAGAATTTCGAAACTATCTCAAAAATGTCGAATTTCTCAAATATCGAATTATCCGTAAGTATGTTAAACCACGATTCAGATTTATATGTGTTACTCTACATGTGGTCACAACTCAAAGTTAAGCGCAGAACGTTGTCATACAAAGTTCGAATAAATTTGAAAATTTTAGAAATGTCGAAAAACTTAAGAAATCTAGAATAAACCGCGGAACAATCTCGATTAACCCAGAAAAAATTCGAATAATCTCTTAATAATCTGAATATTAATGAATAACTTCGAAAAGCCTGTAAAAATCTAGAAAATCCACAGAAATTTTGAAAAAATCCGAAAATTCGTCTAAGTATCGATTTATTTGTCAAGTAATTTAATGTTACTAATACTATTAACCAAAATTCTAGTAAGCAAGTTAAGGCTAAGCTCAACAAAACGATATACAATAATAATGGAACCCTGAAATAGTAATAGAATAATTTCGAATAACCTGACTCTTTCGAAACACCAAATCAGTAATTAAGTCCCGAACATCACGCATTCCATGCTATACTCCAATAATCTCGAGAAATTTTAAAAAGTGATCAAAAGATGAAATCCGAGACAAGGGAGAATCCCACCGAAAACAACCAAAAAGAATTGCAATTTCCTTATATTTTTCTCCTTTTTTACTGGTAATAAAAATGATTCGATAAGTGAGAAACTAATCAAAACTTAATTTGTAAAAGGTTAAATTTGAAGTGCAAAAGAGATAAATTTGGAGTGCAGATCGTTTACTACAAGTAAATCAACCCAGCAAACACTAAAATCGTTATCGCGTTATCAATATTGAAAGCTTTGATTTCAAACGAGTTTAACAAATTTCCTTCTGTCAGCTAAAGCCATTTTTATTTCTATTACGATTACATGTAATTACTCTGACATTCATACCTTCAGCAACCGAGGAGAAATTGTTGGGTCTTTCTTAAGAAACTATTTAATAGCAACAGGAACGAATTATTCATTCTCTAAAAACTAAACCACCGCCTTTTCTTAAAAATTTCCTGTAGAAATGTCCCGTTATGGAAATTTTAAGGGGTGGTCTACCGCTTATCTAATCTTAATTTTAAACTAATATTCGCTTATTAAATCTCGCTAATAACGCTTGTTAAATCTCGTGGATCCCAATAACCGTAGCCGCCCTTCTTCGCGGCTGCGGGTGCTGAGGGTACCTAGTTACGCCACTGACTTATGATAGTTCTGTATAATCTCTCCAATTGGAGAGTTTTTTCAGAACAACAGTACAACAAGAAGGCGTTTAGTCATCGACGAGCTACTTGTTAACCAACAGGATCCTTGCTTCATTGTCCAAAGTTATGCTGATGATCTGGTTGTTACAGTTTCAGGCAAATATCTTAATGTCTTGGCAGACTTAATGCAACATTCCCTACTTAAAGTGGAGGCACGGTATATTGAGATGAGCTTACGTGTCAATCCCGAAAAACGCAAAGAAAATCGGGTTTAGTTTTTTCGATATAATTTCAACCATATCGCTTTGTTTTCGTTAAAGTCTGATTCTTGACCGAATGTACCGTTAATACCCACAAATCACTTATAATAGATTACGCCTTGCGCACTTTGCCTATTTGGATTATAAAATAAACGGCAGTCAAATGACGTCAATTGAGACTGAACAGTTTTGTTTCACAATATCGTTGTATGTAATTGAATCTAAAAATTAAATTAAATTAAATAAATAATGCGGTGCGCCGTATTTAATTGTTGTAATAGCAATATAAATAATTGTTCATATAGTTTTCATTCTTTTCCAACAAATAAAAATAAGACATTGTTGAAAGCATGGATCCTGTTTTGTAGGAGGAAAGAAATATTCAACCATAATACATCCAGAATTTGTAGCGCCCATTTTACTGACAATGATTTAGCAAACAAGTTAGAGCATAAAATGGGTAAGAATTATTATAAAAAATTTTGTTAGTTGAGTTGTAATTCTAATATTATATAAAGGATTTTCAAAAATTCTAAAATTAAAATCGGGTGCGATGCCAACTTTGCGACCAGTTTGTGAAGTGAACGAAAGAGTTTTGTTAAGGAATCAAGATAAAAAAATGATTAAATCATTACTTGGTGAATCAAATTTCAGTTTACTCGAGCTTGTGTATTGCGAATCAAATGATTTAGAAGAAATGGTATATGATAATAACAATGATCGGGAAGAGCCAGAAAAACAAATAAATAAATCGGAGTTAATGACTTAAAGGACGAGATGTATGTATTTAGTTTGTTATAAAACATGAGAATTAACCGCTATAATGTTATCATAATTTTAGGGACAATTTTAAACAGAAAAAGCTTACCGAAATTCAAAAGTTAAAAGCCGAAATTCAAAATTTAAAAGACCATGCAGACTTACTTAAAATGAATTTAGAGAGAAAAGATTTTGAACTACAGAATTTAGAAAGTAAATTGAGAGAACTATTAACACCAGGCCAGATACAAAAATTAAAAAACGGCATTAATAAACGTATGCAATGGGCAGAAGCTGACATCGCCAGATCTATTACACTGTATTCGGCCAGCCCTTGAGCTTATAAATTATTAAAACAAAAACAATTTCCTCTTCCTGCTGTCCGCACTCTCCAGAAATGGGCACAACAAATTGATATTTCTCCAGGGATTCTTGAACCGGTTATGAAAATTATGAAAGCAGCAACTGAACTAAGTGAATCCCAGAAAGTTTGTATCTTGAGTTTTGACGAAATGAAGATTAGGGAAACTTATTGCTACGATCGGATTCCATGTATAAACCTGCAAAATATTGTCAAGTTGGAATGTTGAGAGGTATACGTGAATTATTATTACTATTGTACGTTTTATTTTAATAAAATGAATTCTTATCAATTTCAGGGTTAATCTCCAAATGGAAACAACCATTTTATTACGATTTCGATCGTAAAATGACGAAACAAATTTTGTTCGAAATATTACAAAAAGCGGAAAATTGTGGTTACACTGTGGTGGCTATAACTAGTGATGATTATTAAATTATATTTCTCATGTAAAATTTATTAATTTTTTTTTATTAGGTTTATCTTTGGATACAATAAAATATACGTATTTGCGGACGTACCTCACCTTATTAAGCTTATAAGGAATCATTTTATTGATAATGGTTTTTTGATAAACGGTAAATGCGTAAAGAAACAAATAATTTTGAAACTTCTATCGTGTACATCAACAGAACTGACCATTACTCACAAAATTTCTAGTAACCATTTAAGTGTTGCTCAAGCAGAAAGAGAAAAAGTCAAAATGGCTACCAAACTTTTTTCCCATACCGTAGCACAAGCTCTCTCGAGGGCCATCGACCTACGATTGATAGAAGACGAAAATTGGGAAGAGTGTTACAATTTATTTAAGCTTGTACAATTGGAAATATTTTAATATTATGTACATATTTAAATCATTATTTTTTTAGACTAACGATTGGTTTGATGTGATGAACGTCAGAGTATATTCTGCTGATTCCAGAGAGCGAGTTCAGGCCTACGGACTAGCCATTAAAGTGCAGAATGACATCTTAGATAGGATGACCAAAATTATGAATGAGATGCTAGTATTGGGAAAGAATACATTACTACCGTTTCAGAAAGGTAAACTATTTTATGTTAATGTATTATTATTAAAAATTATTATAATTTTTTAGAGGAATTATTCAATCAAATACCGCATTAAAATTGTTGTACGAAGATATGAAACAACGTTTCAATTTTAAATACATTTTGTCGTATCGTTTAAACCAAGATGTTTTAGAAAATTTTTTTGGTACTATCCGTGCAAAGGGTGGTCTGCACGATCACCCTGATAGGGAGGAATTCAAATACCGTTTGAGATCCTACATTTTGGGGCATAATGAAGGGGCAATATCTGAAAATGCAAATGTGGCAATTGACGATACCCCTGATTTGGTAACATCAGAATCAACGCTAACAGGTAACAAAATTAGCTTTCGTCTTAATAAATTATTAAAATTTTCTTTCAACAATTTTTAGGACAAATTTTTAGAAATGTTTCTGGGTTAAACGAAAATCCCGAAGATTTTCAGGAAGATAATTATTTTTCATTGATGGAATATGACGGACTTGAAAATCATGCTGGATATATATGTCATAAATTGCATAAAGAAGTCCCCAATATTCGAGTATATTCCACATTCCATTCGGTGAACCCCCATTTTTCTTATACTTGGGTTGATCAATTAAATGAAGGGGGCCTGTCAAAACCCACTCAGAGTATGATGATACACATGTCCTCGTTGGAATCTATTTTCAATGATGCAAATGGGGATAAATTATTAATAACAAGGGACTATCAGCAGCATCTGTTGTTATTAGCAAAAGACATCGACTGTGATAAAAGAGTAAAAAAATTATTCTTTAGGGCAAGAATGTTTTTCAGAATTAGGAAACTAAATAAAGAAATTTCTGAAACAAAATCAAGAAAAAGAAAATATAAAAAAATTATAACTTGAATGTGTTTTTAATATAAAATATAATATTTATCCAAAAAATAGTTTTTTATTTACATATATTATACATTTATTAGACAAATTCCTTATTTTTCATACAATTCCTTTGCAATATTTTACTAGCAAGTCTCAGTTGACGTAATGCGCAGTAAACTACGAAAACGAAATCCACGAAGGCGTAATCTATTATAAGTGATTTGTGGTTAATACCCTTTTCAATTTAAGAAATTAAAAAAAAAAACAAATTTATTGGGTGTACAAATAAATTTCCGACCTTTTTTTACTGAAATAAAAGATATTAGTTTGTGTAGAAAATGAAAGAATGTTTTATTCAAATTATGCTCATTCGGAAGCTATAACCTTCGCCCATCGTTCAGGCAATAAACGGATTCCCCGAAGGAAGAAATCTGGTGGTTTCGAGGAGATCCAGTCATCGACCCATTTTTTGACGTTTTCATATGAAGTGAAGTGCTGCTGTGCCAGGGCTGATTGCATCGACCGGAACAAGTGGTAATCAGAGGGAGCAATGTCTGGTGAATACGGCGGGTGGGGTAGAATTTCCCAGTTCTGCCTGTCCAAGTAATTTTTGACAGGTATAGCAACATGTGGCCTAGTGTTGTCATGTTGCAAAATAATCTTATTGTGCCTTTTGTCCCATTCCGGTCGTTTTGCAGCTAGAGCTTGCTTTAAAGCCATCAGTTGTCGTCGATAAACTTGTACTGTAATGGTTTCACGCTCTTTCAGCAGCTCATAATAGACGACACCCTTCATATCCCACCAAATACAAAGCATCACCTTCGAACCATGGATATTTGCTTTTGGCGTCGACGGCCCTGGTTCACCTGGCTTAACCCACGCTGGTTTGCGCTTTTGATTGTCATAATGGATCCATTTTTCATCCCCAGTAATGATCCGATGCAAAAACCCCTTCCTTTGTCGAAATCGTTGGTTTTACCAATCCTCTCATATACCAAGACTTTTTAATTAAACTTAATGGACTAGTAAATATTACTTCTTGCTATGGATTCTATTTTGAGTCTGCCCCAGTTGAACACCTTCATTCTAGGCACTGCTTGCTCTGCAGCATACCGTATGAGATGCATAGGTGCATGGAGTGTTTTGGTATGATAGGCTTGGCTGAGTTCAACTTCGAAAATTTATTCTCGGTGGTGCAGGATTTCGAACTTACGGCCCTCTAAATGATTTCAGATCTTATGGTAGTCTGGGTTCGCGCTGCTCTGTTTTTCAGGCGGAATTAATAGTTTTGACTCATATAGTGTTATTGAGGGTTTGTGTCTTTTTTTGTTAACAAAAATAGTTTTTTCTATACGGGTAGTAAAACTGTGCTGAATTCATTGAAAAATCGCTTGACTATTTCCAAACTTGTTAAGGACTGTAAACATTTCATCAACCTTCTTTCCTCTATCAATAGAGTTATTGTCTTATGGAATAAGACACCTACAACGGTAAGAAAGCTATAAAATCCTTCGCTCTCAAAGAGCTAAGGCTGAAGTGGCATGCTACTTCTGGTGGCCGTAAGGCGAATCAATTTATTAGTGAGCCAGACCGGAAATTTACTAGGTTTGCTTTATCTTTAAAAAGAGACAAGCTTAGAATACTGGTTTCAACCCTCAGTGGTCATGACCATTTCAAGGATCATCTAAATCACTGGGGTTTGCCTATAGACCATATATGTGATGACTGCATCGAAGAGAAAGACAGCCGTATTCACTTTGTATGCAGTTTTCAATTGTTTAATCGTATGATTATCGATAAAGGTAGGCTGCCTTCTCTCCCTTGGTCTAAACTGTTGGTCTTGAATAGAATCCAATAGAATTCCATCTCCCATTGGTGTTCAATTGCTTCTGCGGTAAGTTAAAATAAACTATGTGTTTATAGTCGTTTATATAACTGTGTTGCCTCAATGCTCACATGTTGTAGGAGCTGCTTTGTTCTTGACATGCCAGTGCAGCAACGATGTTCCTTAGTACACTGAAAAAAAACTCTAGGTATTATTAACAAAAATCATAGTTATCCTTACTATAATTTTGGGTAACGAGAACTTTTTGTTATTAGAACAATGGTACTTTTGTTAAACAAAAATAATTTGTAAATAAGAAAACTTTATTAAATACAAATAAAATTTACTTCCTATAAAAGACAAAGTTGTTTTAATAATACACAATAATTTATCTGGGTTGGATATTTATTTAGTTACATGAAACAAATTATTGATTTCTTATGAAAGAGGTATTCTTTTAATATAAAGAATCCTATTTTCCTCATAGCTACTATGTTTTGTATTAGGAAATGAATGATTTAGTTATTCGAATGAAATTATTTATTTCGTCTGACAGGTCTCTTTTGTTGAATCAACTAAACCTATTTAGTTGAAGTTACTAAATATATATTTAAGATAATGGAGCAAGGCTTATTCAAATAAAAGTCAACAAAGTAAAATTTATTAAGTTTATTTTATAAAATTCAAAAATCAGTTCAAGGTATATAACAAAAATTATATAAATAATAAATACGTAAATACGTATGAATGCAAATATACATATATACTTAAATATAATTCTTAAAAATTCACTAAAGTAAAATAAAAATAAACCTAATTTCTACACTGCCTTTACATGATATTAGATAAATAGTTATAATCATGATCATTCAATTCAATGTAACAACTATTATATACTTAAATATAAAACTTTTAAAGTAAAATAAATTAAAAATAAATCCAAATTGTACATTGTCTCTACAGGATATTAAATGTGTACTTATAACAAGTTCGTAATAAAAATAATAAATTGTTCAAAGTTTAACAAAATTAATCAAATTTACTTAAAAAAACCTAGTCTGGAATTTCGTTTTTTAAAGATTTAATTAATGTTGTGACAGACGAGTGAATTGTTTCATTTTCCAAAATAATGTCATAGAAATACACCTGAATGAATTGCCATACTTTACTGCATTCTTTTGGATATTTTAAATTGAACACAAAAAAAATTTTGAAAACGGTGTCTACGGCCAACTGAACACTTGGCAATACATATTTTATATCATCAAAATATACATATATGGATTTAGGCTCAATGATGGTTCCTTCTACGAAGATTAATGGTTGAATCCGTTGGTGATTTTCTTTTTTCGCTGCAATAAAATTATTTATTTCATTTGCCGAATTAAAAATTTTAATGAAAGTTTCTTGTGACTGTAATATAGAAAACTTGGTGTACTGCTTCGATCCATTTTCTGATTTGGTACATCTAGCAGTAGTCGGTTTCAATACGGCATGCAACAAAAAAAATATAGCAGTAACCTTTCCATCTGAAAATATTCGCATTGTAACTATGATAGAAAGGGTTTATTTATTTGAATCATTGAAAGATATACTTACTTTTGCAAATATTAGTATTCTGCTTGATTTTATTGAGAAGCTTAACAGATCCAACATCTCTAATTTCCCGTTCAAATATTTGTATGATATTTTCTTCAAAATTTTCGTATTGGTCGAAAATTTTATATTTTTCGATATATATCCCTTTGAAATCTATGTCAATCTGAAAATATATGATTCAAAATAAAACTAAATCATAGTCTTTAAATTTAACAAAAAAATTAACAAAATTACCAATTTAAATCCATTAGAATTTCGGAACTGTGGCCACTCTGCAATACAATCACTGGTATTCTTGGAATTTTTAATTCCGTTAAGACGATAATATGTAGTAGAGGCCCAATGATAAAGTAGCTCATCTTCCGTCAATAAATTAAATTTAATGTTTCGTAAATGACCATCAATGGATTCAACCACAGGAGGTTCTACTTTTCTGGTAGCCATGTTGTTCACAACTCTTTGGTTTTTCTTATTTGAAAATTGGTAGTTTAGCCCCGATTTTTTATAAATGTTTCTTTTATTGTGGTATTTTGTGTAGAGGCGTCCTAAAGGGGCTAAATTTTTTCGTTTATGATAATAAACCGTCTGAAAATTATAAATACAAAATAATGTAATAAGTGTAAGTAATTAGGTGTAGAATTTCTTACTTCCTCTTCTGTTGGGAACATTTCAACTATTTCAGTTGCAATTGCTTCACAGTCGTCCGTCGAAAATGGAAGACTATTTTTTAAAAATTAATCTACAATAATGTCAACCAATAAACTCTTTCTTTGAAACGTAGCATGCCTTGAGCATTTCTCCTTGAGTATCATTTGCCAATATTTCACTAAGGTGGACACTTGAACAAATTGTATTTGATGTGGATGACATCGGCGATACCGGCATACTCGTATTTGTTAACCATGATGAAACCGTTGTTGACGAACTAGTTGTTGGTTTATTAGTATTTAATCCTTGAGCATCTTGCCATTGAACTAATGCGTATTCAAAGTCTACTCTATCACCAAAACAGAACCCGTTCAGAAGCTTTTCAATATGGTAAATTTTTAGACATTTCAGTTGCTTAAGGTACACCTTTTCATCTAGAATTTTTGTTTTTTAATTAATAATATTTAAAAAAAATTCAAATAAAACTTAGGTGACTTTTACTTACCATCTAAGCGACGATATAACTGCATTAAATTCCACTGTTCTAGTAAATTCTGGAGTTCTGATTGCTCAGTAGTAAGAGTTGAATTGGTATTATCCGGTGGTACCATTAAGTAATAAGTAACTTCCTGCCGTTCCAAATTACTTTCATTTGATGAATCGATTTGTTTTAGGTTTAGCATACTTTGTGATTTTTGAAGATCATTAATTTCAGTGGCCTCCATCGTAAAACAATTTTTCAATATGGTTTAACTACAATTCAATTTAAAACTCTATTTCAGACAAAATTAAATAATAAATTAATTTAAACAAATTTTAATTTTAAAATCGGTTGAATTTATATAATTGTTTAGGCCTTATCATATATGAGCCATTTGAAAGCTTTGATATCTCAATAGGGGGACCGCTAAGCTTATCAATTTCGACTAGATTTACACTGTCAGATTCTAAGTCTACAAAGTAACCTCTATGGTGTGAACTGTAACCCTTTATTTCTAATTTGACGCATACGAATTTAACATCTGTTTTGAAAAGTATTACTACTTCTAGAATTTTATAAAAGCTCAGTAGACTGCCATCGCATTTATCCTCAGTAAGACAAAACCCGGTTTTTAACATCGTTCCGTCATATTCAATATTTGAAACACAGAGAAAATCCTCATTGCAAATATTAAGGCTATGTGAAATATAACTGCTGTATTTACTGATAATAATATTAGTTGTTTCAAACTGAACAGGTTGATATGTCAAATCATTACATATAGAACTGGCAAATTTCAATTGAAATTTTTTGGCCAGTGTTAATGAAACCTGTTTTCTCGATGTAGTAGAATTTGCGTATAGTTTAAATTCCCTGTGTTTTCCTTCGTATCTCATGCTCCAAAAATGACGCGGTGGACCAGAATATTCTATTACGCTCGGATAATGCGTTAAAAAATGGAACTTAGGTTTTAGAGAATCATTGAATAGTCGCTGGAATTCCATATTGTGAGTTTTAATTTTATCTTTTAAAAGTAATATATTCGTGTTCGAAAATTCATAACTTAGTAAAATATCATTTATATCTATTAGGTTTAATAAAAATTTCCAAACTTCATCATTTTCAGGAATTCCATCACCTACCATAAGAGGCAAAAAATGCAGAAAAGTCATCATTTCACGAGCGCACATTTTTAGATGGACATTTTTAATGTTTTTCTGAGAAATTGGTGGAGACATATTTTTACATTCTAAATAACCATAGTTGAAGTTTTGTTTACGTTCATTCAAAAATTCTAACGAAATATATTTTTTGATATAAACTAAATTATTAAGTACATGACACAAGTCGTAATGGCAAATACCTTCGTACAAATCATGCATCAAATCGACAGCAAAGTTAGTTGAAACGTTGAAACTCGGAATTTGGTTAAAAATAGATTCTTGCTGTATACCAGTCGAACTTGGCTCGTTCGCTTCAACATCAAGTTTGTAGTTAATTTCGTTTCGTAAATTACTACTGTTTTCTTCGCCTAACTGTTTTGTGTTTGTTTTATTTTCTCGACAGAGCCTACAAAAATAATTTGAAGAAAAGGAGCTATTGAAATCTAAAACTGCATTCAAACCTAAATTATCTCCTAAAATTAATCCTAACAGAAATCGAACCTTTTTTATCCCCTGACTAGTTTCAATATTTAGACCTTCTTCTTCTAAATATTTTAATTCATTTACCAAAGATTTTAACGCCATAGAGTTGCCATATTCTTTTAAATCTGTTGCTTTAATGGAAGCTGCAAGGTAAATATTTTCTAATTTGGACGAATTTTCAAGAATTGGGAACGAGTAATAGAAATTTGCAACTGATTTATCTTTCGAGTGTGAGCCTAAAGGATTGTTAATTCCAAATTCATCAACAAATAAAAAATATGGAATAGAAAAACTGTTGGGATATTTATTTTTTTTTTCTTGCCACAATTTTCCTTGCGTAAAATTTGAAACTGTTTGTCTTTTAGTAGACAAGAGTTCCAATCTATTCAAGGACTTCAGTAAATTTTCATGGCGTTCAAATACTTTACGGAATTGAAATTGAATCGGTAACAGTGTGCCGACAGAATGTAATTCATCGATAATTATTTCACCGTTTCTATAAACTTCCGTGATTTCCTTATTAATTGTAAATTGCTTTGGGATTTCTATTAAATCACTCGATTCTAAATATTTGATGAATTTATACTCTGTATCAAACTTAGAAAACGGGTTTTCACAAACTTTAACTAGTTTTTTAAATTCGAAACTCATATCCTTATTTAAACATTTATTTAAAGAATCTAAAATAGGTTTTAAAATTTCGTTTTGAACTCCTTTTTGTATTTCAATCACATCTTTTTTATTTAAGTTATTTTTATTATGAAGGCTTAAAAGAAATCTGCATGCTTTATTTTCTATTATTTCTATTGTAGTATTACAATTGAATTCGATTTTTGGTTCACTATTGGCAGCAGGATTTCGATAATCATTTTGAGAATGTGCAAAAGAAATAAAAGATTCAGATAAAGGTTTGAGATGTGGATGACCAGTGGATTTATGTACATCATATTCTAATTTATTTTCGTGAAAATGTTTCACTATGGCATGTCTACGAAAAGACCGCACGTTTTGGAAAGAACTCGAACAATTTTCTTCACAACAACGATAAGTGTCATAGGTCGTTAATTTATGAAATTTATGATAATGGGATATCAAATCTTTCAAATTGTTATATAATTTAAAACACTTAAAACATTTCATTTTAACGCAATACAATAAAAAAACTTTATATAGTATAGTTATAACAAACTATATGTAAATAGATACGAAGAACTAACACCAAATTGTAAAATTAATTAAAATAAACTGCGTATTGTATTTGTAATTGAGACACGTGTTTTTATCTTAAACAAAATGAAATGCACTATTTAAAATTAAAATAAACATAATTATAAGTATTAACTCACCACAACAGAAATCTATTTTAATTATTTAAACAAATTAATTTAAATATATTGTATTCGTTTTCGCTTGCACAAGGCCACTCAATTTAATTAAAATAAAATGGTTGTACTACTGACTCACTGAATGCTATAAAAAGTAACCTTTTGCACTAATATCCCGAATATAAATGAACGCACAACTGCACAAAAACGAATAAAACGAGAGAACGGAAATGATGCATACCTATCTCTGTTTTTATTGTGTCAAATAAATATTTAGTTATTGTAACTAAATTTCATTCTAAAATAACGGAAGACTTTTTTCTCTTTTGTTTTAGTATTATTACAGAAAGATTTTGTTAGCTCAAATAATCTTCTTTCTTAAATAAACTAAAAGTTTTGTTCTGCACACAAAATATTTATTTACAACAGCAATTTGTAGTTTGTTATCGATCCTTCTCAAAATAGAGAATTATTGTTTGTAGTAAACATAATTTTATTTATATTTACTAACTTATTTATTAAATTTAACTAAAAATTTTAGAAAACCCATTTATTTGTGATAACTCATGATTTTTATAAAATAGAGAAGATTTTTTGTGATAATAAATAAATTTTTGTTACTGGGACGAAAAATTAGTAACTAAAGTTCTTTATTTACTAATAACACAGGATTTTTTTCAGTATACTCTATTCTGAAATCCTTTAGTTAAGACTAAATTGTTTTCAGTATTTACACATAAAGTAGAAGCTTGTTGTATGTCGGTAGGGAATAGATTCTTCCCAACAAGCAATACATCTTTCTGTGTAGTTCTTCACTTTTCTTGCTGACAATACTTTCAATCCAAGATCATAATACTTTCCGATGAAATATGTGTAATTACCAATGTAAATAATGTGTAGGTTAGAGATGTTTCCTTCCATAGGTTTGATTAATGTGTAAACTTACTATTAAAACCAACAGACTAAAATCTAAAAGTTGATTTTGAAATCGGAATCCTTACGCAATCGTAAACTTCTTACTCTACACACGTTAATACAACAATGTGGTCTCACGCAAATGAAACAACTTTTGACGGAAACTAACCGCTTATAAGTTATTTAAAATATAAAATTCATAATTATAGGCGTTCGAACATTTCGAGCATTGAAATATTTATTTATACTTTACGTTAGTGTTTAATGTATGTAAATAGGTAATTCAGTTATATATTTGATTAATAAACAAGTCACTCACAGTTTGGTGGATATTTTGTGTTGCACTTGTTTGCTGTTTACATGATTTTAAATGACATGTTTGGCATTTAATAATAATCGTTCACAAACGAAACTGATTAGCTGTTCTGTTGTGTGCATTTCAGTTTCTATCGGAAGTAATTATCAATAAAATATTATCGAACTGGCGTTACTTGTTTTACCGATGCATCATGTAAGTAAAGACTTTCATTATCGTCTATTACGCTAAAATACAAAAAAAAATGATCAAAAACCAACTTAACAATTCAAAATATCTTAAACAAGATACATTGTAACATAATCGTAGAGGACGTATAGCGAATATAAGGCTTGCGTCTATTTGCATTTAATATAACGATCATTATAAATCAGGTATGTAAACACAAACAGTACCGATTAAATGTTTTTGTATTATGTACATACCATATAATTAAAAGTATGTTACTGTACCAATAAATTACTTGCTACTTTTGGATATATAGAGCAAATCAGTTCAATAAATATGTATAGAAAAAAAAAAAATACAAATGTGTAAAAGAAAATTGTACGAGAAAATATTTCTCATTTTTCATTTTTAATGATTAAAATAACGATAACATTTTTTAAAATACAATTTCCTGTTTTATAATTTTATTACCAGATTAGGTGTATTGATCTTAAATCGTTTCAATGTGATTTGTTGATATTTTCACCCTAGGTAGTTAGATAACATCGTGTGTACATATAAGACACATTAATTTCTGCTAATATAGTAGGATTACAAATTTCCAAACAGGATTGCTTGGCAATTAGGTATACATAGAAATTTAGCCAAAAAATGTCTGTTCTACTTTAAGCAAACAAATCGAAAAGAAATAACCTTGCATGAATGCAGAGATCATCTTATCATCTAAAAAAAAAACAAACAAATTTTAAAACAATTATGGCTACATTACATACCAAAACTTCACCATATTAGTTCGAGGAGGCCTTTCAAGGTCAATCCCAAGGCCAAATAAATACACATTCGAGATAATTGACTGTTCCGGTAATTTTAAATCCCGAAAATTCAAGTTTTTTAACTGGGGGCTACCGCCTCCAAATACCCGCTTTTTAATTTTAATTTTTAAAAAATCTAACAGTAAAATAAAAAACTCCTCAAAACCGCTTAGTATTGCTCGTTTCCGCGTAAGGATGGCATGAAATTATGTAGATTCCTTTTGTTTTGATATTGTGTCCTTCGGCTCCTACGAAAATTCTACTTGGGAGGTCATCTTCTTATGACTATGATATTCGGTTCAGTTTCTATTGTATTCCATTCATATTTTTTTATGCTACTTCAAATGAAGTATTAACTACACATACTTAAATTACTTCGTAATTTATGAATCGTTAAGTTTACTTTTTTATGATATCTGTAAGCTCAAGTTAATTTAGTTAATCAATTAAATCCAAAGTTCATCATCACCTATTTGACTGGTATACGAGTGGTAATAAAATTATGTACTGTACTCGTATGTATGTTTATACACATATGTGATCTACTTACATTACAACCAAGTAATGTTACATGACTTATATATAAAGTTACGATTCGATGTTGTAATCTATATCGTATGTCATTTAGACAGAAAAACTGTAATATAACTTCCTTCCAAGTGGCAAAGCAATATTATTGAAAAATTTTCACTTTTCTCCACACTATCCGATTGAATATTAGCATAAGCAAACCAATAATTCAACTTGATTATGCAAACAAGTAATAATAACAATAATTATATGTGTATCAACAAATTAATTTAGCATAATTGTATTACATATAATACGTTCATGAGATTATTAAAATGTTTATGGTATATGTGGTGAGGGATAGATAGGGTGTTTACCGTTTATGAAGCAATGTATACTCGTAGCTTGTTTAGTTGAAAGTTGGAAACTAAATTTACAAAATAAAAACTGTCAACATTTAATTTTTCATATTGATTTATGAGAACAAAAATGATAGCGATACAAAAATTTAATTGCATTTAATTATTCATATCAGTGTTACACAGACTTAAGAATAATGGCGGACACCTTAAAGATTTTCTTGTCTTTTATTGTAGATGACACAAACGAAGCCTATAAGATTGGCTGAATCTAAAAATTTAATGGTGAACGTTTCACCAATGCAAAGCTATGTGTATTTAGGATTGTTTTTTAAGGTTATTTAAGCATGTGTGCATTTTAATATTAACGGATTCTAGAAATACTTGGTGCAAAATGTTTTCTAAAATGCTTTTACTTTTTGGTAAAAGGCTTAAACCAAACGAGATAGAAATCAGCAAATCTATAATTAAAAGTCAAGTTTGTTATGTAATCGAAGTACATTGTTCTTAGGGTATTTCTGATAGAGTGAAGTAGAAGAGGAACAAGACGTCAGTGGTTAACGGAGGTGCTTCGATAACACAATTAACCTAAAATGGATTAAATAAATTAACGATGTAATTAAAAAGCATTGTGTGTATAATTTAATTATAATCGGAGAAACAAAACATGGGCCCTATTGCACCAACTACTTATCACTTATTACTTATCAACTTATCATAAGTTAGTTTTCTTGATAATGATAAGTGATAAGTGTTTCACCAAAAATAACAAAATCTCACTCACTTATCAATTTGAAAACTTATTAAATTTTGATAATGATAAGTGATAAGCGTTGCACATCTGATTGTCTATAACTTATCAATTGACGAATTATCAAATTTTTATGATAAGTTGTAATGATCTATACAAAATACTATAAATGTGATACTGTTTGCAAAATAATATACTTTCCGCACATTTTATATGTTAGACAATGGTTTTGTACGTATATAGCAAAACAATTAAAAAATTGTTATTCTGTAATTTAATAACAACAACCATTTATCATGTATATAATAATACATGAAGAGAAACCTTTCTCAATTGGGAGTTCTTATTTCAGTGTTTGTAGAATCAATTGTAAAACTTTTCTTTTGTTCCTTTTAAAATAAATTCTCTGTTCTAACTGTAAATAATTTTTCAGCAGTACTTAAACGTAAACAATTTATTTTCATAACAAATGAATTAAGAGAATTCCTATTAACAAATACATTGAATTTAACTACATTATACAAAAACTGTAATCGTCATTTACAAACCAAAATGATGTTCCACTATTCGTCTCGTCCGCTTATGAGCACGATTAAATTTTTGCTCTATTGCATCATCCGGATTTCTTCGCATTGGTGGGATAAACAATCTTTAAGGGAAAGCACTGTCACCCAAAATCACAGCACCAGGGAACGGGCGAAAACAAGACTCAAAATTGCTAAATAGCCTTGTATATGGCAATACTCTGGAGTCATGGACACTACCTGGCCAATTTGAATTTACTGCATAAAAGCTGCGGTCTGGGCCACACGCCATCATTGCATTCAGTGAATGTTTTCCATGACGATTCGCAAAGTGTTCTTCATTGACCGTAGGTGCATCTATATTAATCATTGTTCCATCGAAGCAACCAGCTACCTGAAGATAACCACCCATCTCAATAAACTTCTATCCTGGATATTCCTAACCAATGCAGTGTTGTTAGTAGCTGCTATAGAGGACTCAATGCGCAGTTTCGGTCGCTTCCGTGTTGCAAATTTGCTCCGATTTTTAATAATACGTCAATTTGTTCATGTGACAAACGAAAATGTTTTATCACTCGCGAGTCCAAAGAATATTTGGTTCTGGCTTTCATTACACGATTTCCTCGAATAATCTTTCGAACCGACGCATTTATTTATAAAAATTATTTTTCGTTTAATACATTTCAGTTTTTATTCACTAAAGTTGATATAATACCTATATTTGATAGTTTTATATTAATTTTAAAATATCGAAAAACAACTGTCTTACCTCTATGATAAATCGAACAGAATGAAATTGTTCTTACTTTGACTTAATACTATAACTTATTAGGACGTGTCCGATTTCTGTGCGAAATAAATTTTTAGTGATAAATTTGACATTAGTGAAATAATTTTCTCTTCCATATTTGAAATAAGTTCATTTGCTGTCCGAATACTGAAATAATTTTGACATAATAAAATTGAAATTTGCAAATACAACAAACGACAAATTGTACGTAGAGAGTTATTTAAAAGTGTATGTAAAAATGATAGAGACAGAATTTGATCCAAATATGGTATTATTTCTATTAATTTTGGGTTACATGTGTTTAATGAGAAGAACACGGAACTTTGCGCGACATTTAATAATTTCCTAAACTACCAGGTATATACATTTAAACTTACAGGTATGTATGTTAGGTATTGCTCTCTAGTATTTAAAATATTAACAAAATTCATTCTTTGCAGCGACCAATAATGTACACAATTCCCTCAGCAAACAGTATTGTTAATTCAATACTCAGTTATAATGATCCTGTGACGAGAATACATTTAAGGATATCGTCTAACACTTTCATCGCTATTAGCAAATAATTACCCAATAAAAACCATGGTTGGGGACCGGAAATGGAACATGATATTTTTGCTGTGGCTGGCAAGTGGGACTAGTTATATAATTGTAGGTGCAGATATGAACATGTCAAGATCCACAGTTTGTGATATTGTTCACAAAATGCTGGACACTAGAAAATGCTGGAACTTATTATATTATATAAATTAAATTATATAAAACTTATTTTGTTTACTTCACTGGCACAGAAACAAGAATTATTACGGACATGTCAAAATTATAACACACCGGTGCTGGGACAATTTGGTTGCGTACAGTTTAACATTAATTTATTACAAAAAAATTATTTCGCACAGAAATCGGACTCGTCCTTAGAATACAATAAAATAGCGGTATAAATTTTGAAATTAAAATTATTATACACTTGAAAACACATTGTTATAGGTATTGTCATTATCATTTATAATAATTTGAATAATAAATAATTTTATTGAAAAATGTATTTGTACTCTTTTAAAATTGAACAAAAGCTTTCATCTTACAATAACAGCAAAAAAAAAACGTTTTTATCAGACTTCCGTCATACCACTACAATTTGTAGCTCTTATCAATTTTTTTGAGTAGTGAAATTTTTCTTATTGATATTTTGGATAAGTTATCATTAAAGTAGTCGATTATTGATAAGTTAAAACTTTTGGTGCAACAGAACTACGAAAAAATTATCAAAAACCTCAAACTTATCGCTTATCAAAATATTACTTATCATTTATCATTTTGCAAATTGGTGCAACTTAATTTTGATAAGTGAGTGCTTATCACTTATTATAACTCAATAAAATACTTATCAAATTTCAATTTGGTACAACAGAAAATTATCAAAAATTATGATAAGTTGATAAGTAATAAGTGATAAGTAGTTGGTGCAATAGGGCCATGGTGGCAGCGGTAAACTAATCTAAAATAATAAGATATCGCTCCATATAACAGTAATCGTGGAAATTACAAATAAAAAATAAAAAAAAAAAAAAAAAAAAATGCAAAATATTCAGGCGCCGGATAATTTTACATTTGACAAATTTGAGGCATGGCTGGCGTGGAAAAAACGGTTCCAAAGATATATGACAGTAAGTGGTGTAACAAAGAAAGATGATTTCTATGTAATGGGATCAAAAAGTGAAGAAATAGCATTGCAGTTTAGTGAACAACCTGTTACATTGGAAAAAGCATTTGAGAAATTTGACGCTTATTTTAAACCTACGAAAAATTTAATATTTGAGCGATATAAATTTAATACAAGAATACAGTACCAAGGCGAAACTGTAGAGGAGTTCATCGGGGAGTTGCATTCCATAGCGGAAGGATGTGAATACAACATCTACAAGAACTACAGAAACAACAGACACAAGTAATATTTGAAGATAAAGAAAAATCGATAAGGGCAGTGACAGAAAATTCAAAACATGGGAATTTTTTTTCGAGCGCACATAGAAATCAGCAAAAATGTATGGTTTGCTTTAAGATGCCGCATGAGAGGGTAAAATGCCCTGCGTTTAGGGTAAATTGTTTATCCTGTGGCAAGAGGGGGCATTATGCAGTAGCGTGCTTTAACGCAAATAAAAAGGTGATGAAAGCAGCACAACCAGCTGTTTCAGGATTTAAATCAAATGTGGGTCAGAAGAGGGCAAATATGATCGAAACCGAAAGTATCGAAGAAGCGGAACTTCAATCAACGGAATCTACAATAGGAAATATTATTATTTATAATACTAAGGGTAGTGACGATAGTAGCTGGAGATTAGACATTTTGATTGTGGAATTCGGATGTCTCGACAGATTTTTGATCGATACCGGATCTGACTGTGTATGTATTGCGGGTAGCATGGTGCCAGAGGTGTTGAGGTATAGGATAGGAATTTTTTAACTTTGAATCTAGAAAATGTAGAATTTAAATGTTTTGCATATATTGTCGAGGGTTTGCAGGTGTCAATTTTGGGGCGTAGGGCTATTATGGAGTTAAATGCATTAAAGTGTAAGCAGTTTTTAAATGTACGTTCAATTAACAGTTCGGTTCAAGTGTATACAGAATTTCCTGAGCTTTTTAAACCCATTGGGGAGTTCAAAGGAACGGTGTCAATAAAATTACAGCCGAACGCAATTCCGTTTGTACAATCTGTACCACGCACGGTGCTAATTTCGTTATTGGGAAAATTGGAAACGGAGCTCAAACGATTAGTAGAATTAGAAGTGATTGAACCAATTCAGGAAATAACAGAGTGGGTTTCACCTATTGTAATTGTTCACAAAGGACAAGAGATAAGACTGTGTTGTGATTACACAAAATTGAATAAATATGTCCAACGTTCATATTTTCCTATATTTAAGGTTGAATCGGTTCTGAATAAATTGCAGGGCGCTCAGTGGTTTTCCAAAATTGATATTAATAAAGGATTTTACCAAATTAAATTAGATAAGACAATCCAGTTGCTTACTTGCTTTATTTGTCCTTTCGGTCGTTTTGTTTTCAAAAGGCTTCCTTTTGGAGTATCGTGCGCATCAGAATATTTTGTTACGCAATTTTCCCAGGTAATAGCAGGAACCCCAAACGTGGTGTTCCATGTGGATGACATCCTCATTTACGCTAATTCGATTGAGGAACACGATGGAATTTTGAGACAGGTGTTAGACAAATTAAAGCAAGAGGGCATAACGATTAATAAGCAAAAATGTGAGTTTGGTGTTCAAAACATCAAATACCTAGGGCATTGCTTGTCGGCAGCGGGTATATCGGTGGATCCAGATCGTATTGGAGCGATAATGGAATATTCACCTAAGAACAAAACAGATAGCTCCTCAGGTTTTTGGGCATGTTGAATTTTGTAAATCGATTCATTAGAAATCGATCAACTCTGCTTGAACCTTTGAATTCGTTGTTGAGAAATGGTATGGAATTTGTATAGGCAATAAATCAACAACAGGCATTTTTGAAAATTAAAGGAATTTTATCAGAATCACCAACCCTGGCGTATTTTGATACATCAAAGAAGATAGTAGTTAGTGCGGATGCTTCATCCTATGGTATTCCTATGCATCGCTAGCTTTAACGGATGCTGAACGTCGTTATGCACAGATTGAAAAAGAGGCTTTAGGTTTGACTTGGGCTGCTGAAAAGTTTGCAGAATATATACTTGGTTTGAAGGTGATGCTTGAAACAGACCATAAGCCATTGATCCAGATTCTTCAATCAAAGGATTTGGATAGTCTCACTCCTAGACTACAACTTTTCCGAATTAGATTAATGCGGTATGACTATGAGGTGGTTTATGTACCAGGCAAACAATTAGTGGTTGCGGATGCTTTATCTCGTAGTCCAGATAGTAGCACAAAAGAATTGTATGATGAAATGGGCATTGAAGTGGAAGCATTTGTTAATTTTGTTAGGGAAAATTTGCCTATTAAAGATAGTTATATGGAAAAGATTAGAAAGTATCAAGAATTAGACGAGGTTTGCAAAAATTTGAAGCGTTATTGTGATGAAGGATGGCCAGGGAGAAATAGATTGTCGGAGTTTATGTGGCTGTACTATCAGCATAGAAATGATTTTAATGTGATTGACGGGGTATTATTGAAAGGGCAAAGAATTATTATACCACCTGCATTGCAGAGGGAAGTGATCGAATTTATTCATTTAGGGCATCAGGGAATAGTCAAAAGCAGACGTCGTGCACAAATGTCGGTATGGTGGTTTGGTTTAAGTTCACAACTAGAGACATATATTCGTAACTGTCCGCAGTGTATTGAAGAGAGAGAGAATTATAGAGAGCCGTTCGAAAGAGAATTAACCCCAATGCGTCCAATGGAAAAAACTGCAGTGGACCTATTTAAGATTAACGGTAAATGGTATTTTATATTTACGGACTATTTTTCGAGATACTTGAAATTTCGCAATTAAATTCTATGAATGAAGAGTGCATAATTAGATGTATGCACATAATATTTTCAAGGTTTGGTATATGTGATGTTTTGCGAACGGATAATGGCCCTCAGTTTCAAGCTAAATTTCGAAGGTTTGCTCAGGAGTATAATTTCGTCCATGTTACAAGTAGTCCGTACTACAGTCAGTCCAACGGTGCTGTGGAGGCAGCGGTTAAAGTAGCTAAGAGTATTATAAAAAAGAATTCGAGTTCGGAATCAGAATTTTACAAGGCAATGTTGAGTTATAGGACGACACCTCTTTCAAATGGTTATTCATCGGCTGAATTGATGTTGGGTCGAAAAATTAAGTCTCATTTGCCAGTGCTCCCGAAGTTACTGGTTCCTAGTTATCCTAAAAATGTGTTAAAGAATGAGGAAATCCTTAAGGATAAGCAAGTACAAAATTATAATAGAAGACATAATACTAAGAAATTATCGGAACTAAATGAAGGAGATGGTGTTTGGATAACCGATTTGAGACGATATGGAAGAGTGGTAAGGAAATTGCAGTATCCTAATTCGTATTTAATTAAAGCAAGTGGTGGAATATACCGTCGAAATAGATTTCATATGATACCGGCTCCTTATTTACAGAATAGAGGTGAAGACGATTACGGGATCCAAATACCAACTTCTTATACCGAATTAAATAACGACAGTAACGAGATTGAAAGAAATAATGTAAGCGTATTTGGCGACGTCAATGAAAGGGCGGATAATGAGGGTATTAATGAAAAAAATACTAATTCTGATTCTAGGCTTCATTTACGTCGGCAGTGCGTATTGCCTCAAAGGTTTAAAGATTTTGTAATGTAAGTTAGTATAAGAACATTGTTTATATATATAATATATATGTATATGTGAAAAGAGGGATGTTGTGTAATCGAAGTACATTGTTCTTAGGGTATTTCTGATAGAGTGAAGTAGAAGAGGAACAAGACGTCAGTGGTTAACGGAGGTGCTTCGATAACACAATTAACCTAAAATGGATTAAATAAATTAACGATGTAATTAAAAAGCATTGTGTGTATAATTTAATTATAATCGGAGAAACAAAACAAAGTTAAAACAGAATTTCTGACTTGAAAAATGCTACAAATTCTACAAAAATGCTGAAAATGTGAATTCAAAGCTTTCGCTGAATTAAGTTGCAAAATAATACATAGTTTGGATGGAGTGGAACCCAGAATCAAAACATCGCTTACAAGATATATCTGAAACACTGAAACTAATTACCTGTGTTTTATGGTGGCAAAAAATTAGATAAAAGACAGACTTATACATTAAACTAAAAATTATTAGATATTTCAAAACAATTGCATTTTAAGCAGAGATATTCCTATAGCAGAAAATCACAATGGTAACCATCCATTTGGCGCACGCGATATACGTGAATAATTAATTGAGATAATTTGGCGGGCATAAATTTGGGTTACTTTGGTTTTTGTTTAAAGCACAACGAACCACCACCGCTCTCTGCTCGCTTTTCATAACGTAATAGGTAAATAAAGTAATAAACTAAAAGAATTTATTTAAAGATTAAAAATAATAAAAATTAGATATTTTAAGAAATTAGGGCAGCGCTTATAAAAACTAAAGCTGTTTTTCTTATTCATATTCATTTGTATGTTATTCTATATATCTACTCGTACCTTTAGCTATAACTTCGTTTACCTCAAGACCATATACTCGTATATTAAAGATTATAACTAAATAAGAAGAAACAAAAAATTAAGAGTGAACGCGAATCGAAATGCAAAACAAACACAATTACTTATATAATTGAAATCACGATTTAATTTTATTGATATAAATATAATAAACCGTTAATGATGGAAGTACATAATATATTTATGTGTACGTTTGATTTATATGTAAATTACGATCGATTGGTTATAGTTGTATACGACAACGGTCTATAAAACTAGGTAAATCTAATTAAGCTGTTTTAATCCTTGAAGTCAATTAATTAATAGTATTCTATGTACTAAACACAAATATTGCAATAAAATTCTATTAATAGCAGCAAGCATCAAATTTTACATATATAAATGCGCACAGTGCTTTTATGCGCTTTATAACTCTTACCCTTTTATAATTACACCGTCTCTCAAATAAAAAACCAAAAAACCAAAAACAAAACAAAACGATTTTCCCAAGGATTTTCAAAGCACAAAATTGACATTTGTTAAATGTGAAAACTGTTTTGGTTTATTCATATATGACACAGAATTGCAAATATACATTTATTGGCAATTTCATTAAATGTTCCAATCAATACCTAAAAATTATGGTATCTCAATTGCGCGATTGTCTTATATGCGCGAGTACAAAAGATCAGATCAATACAATAAGATATAGAAATACAAAATTGATGGTATAAAATTAGATATAAATCTAAGTAATTGTTTAATAAATTTGAGCGCGATTGTTTGTGAAACGATTTATTGATTTTATTCTGAAATTGAATTGAAGTCGTGTCTTTATAATGGTTCCTATAAAATTTTTCGAAATCGAAAGTGCTACAAGGTTGCCACGCGGGGTTTTGGTTAAGTAGAACGTAGCTTAGACTGTTATGTTTAATAATTAGAGTCTTTAATTTATCCACTAGCCATCAACGTCTTAGCTTTGAACAGGGGTGAGAAATGCATATGTCCCTGAGGACAACTTATCAGATAATTTTTCTTGCAAATATACACAGCCAAAAATGCATTTTTTTATTCAGCGGAAGAAGATCTTGATAAATAAACTCTTTACTATTTGAGTATCGCATTTTTTCTAAAGCTTGCCTAGCTGAACCAAACAAATTTTTCCAACTTTATAGAATGACGTCCCCCTGGAATAATTCCAATATTTTGAATAATTTATTGCCAATAATATATTTATTAGTATTTTTGGTCGCGTAACCTTTTAAGAACGCAGAACACTTGAATGGTTTGATGATGTCCCAATCAAAAACGAATATAATCACATTTCAGAGTATTTATCACATTCCAATTTAAAATTAAATCAACACTAGGCAAAGATATTGGTATTTAGGGTTGAGATGAACTTATATAATTTAGGCAGAGCATAACCCCTTTTGTAAATATTCGACCTACCTCAAATCAATGTGCATTACTATCACAACCAATTAAAATTCAGTTTTGAAGTTGCAGACTTGGAGACTTTGGTTTGACAATTATTTTTATTAGCCGAATTTTAATGGATTTCAATGAACTTTAGGAACTTAATAAATTGGAATAAGTGAAACAATGGATTGTTTAGCATATACTAATAAAATCTAGTCCGAAGCTTCCGCCGTGAAGTCTTAATTAATATTATTAAATTCCGTGTCGTAAATCAATGAAGTGAAAATTTTACTAGTAACTCGGCGTTAGACTAATTTGAAGCTAAATTCATTACTTCAAAGACCGACTTAAGAAAAATTTATCTAGAATGATCACAAATATTGAAATTAATGAAACTTGCGCTTCTTAATTCGCAAAATAATAAATCACTTTAATTTTCTAACACAAATTCCACGATTTAATAAAAATGCCGGTATTGCCGGGTAAATACATAAATAAATAACTGACTGAACACTAAATTCAATTAAACTTTACCAATTCTTTCCACATTGTCGACTAATATGCATACCTAACAACTAATTCCAAAGCAAAAACATTATCATACCGTGCAACATTCTTCAACGCCACACAAATTGAAACTAAATATATTCCAATTAAAAAATGCAGCTATAAAATTATAAAGTAAAAAAAATTCAAGATTGGCGGCAATTTTATCTCCTATATTGCATAATCCTCAACATCACATTACATTTCACTTAAAGCAAAGAAAAACATTTTTTTTTTCTCAAAGTTATGCATTTCATTTACTTCATACAACCAACTGTGCTATTAAGAAACGACATAAGAAAAACTAAAAATTATAACGTCCTACCTTAAGTTCAATTGCGCATATACCAAATCAAAATAATTTTCAGTTAGAGAAACAACAACAACAACAACAAAAAACACAAAAAACTAACGACAACAACGATCTCATATATGATCGCGATCAAAAAGACAACAACAGCAACAAAGTAACTTTGGGGTAGGGAGATGTATTTTGTGTGTATGTTAGTTTTGAGGAGGTTTGTAAGAATGAGATTTCAGATTTGTATAAATAGTCTTGATGACCATTTGAACAACATCAGTTTGAGTCTATCAGTTCATTCGAGTATACAAAGAAAAAGTACATTTTACTTAAGGATTACGAAATCTTGTGTTCAAATCATAAATTGAATAAAAATGAAGGTTGGTTGGTGTGTGACAATTTTTAAGTGAACCGACGAGTGATAATTTTAGTGACAATAAACTCGCATATAAAATTTTGGATTAATGTTTGTGATTTTTGTGTGATTTCAGTGCATCATTGCTATCGTATTTGTCGTTGCTGTCGCATCAGCTATCCCAATCGAACTAAATTATGCTCACGGACCAGCATACGTTCATGCAGCACCAGCCTATGTCCATGCTCCAATTGCTAAAGCTATTGTAGCCGAACCAGTTGCATACCCAAAATACTCATTCAACTATGGAATTAAGGATCCACATACCGGTGACATTAAATCACAAGCCGAAGAACGTGACGGTGATGTAGTTAAAGGGCAATACTCGCTCGTTGAACCAGACGGTTCAGTTCGCACTGTTGATTATACCGCTGATGATCATAATGGATTCAATGCAGTCGTACACAAATCGGGACCAGCAAAAGCTATCGTTGCCGCTCCAATTGCTCATTACGCTTCCGCTCCAATCCTAAGCCATTACCATTAAATTATTTTGAAATTATTTATATTTTAATATTACGTAATATAAAATAGCCGCTGCCACCCTATCCTTCGAATGTGCCGTCAAAAAAACCATCCAAATTCATCAAATCACCCACCAACCATCAAACACATTTCCCCTCCACCCAATACACGTAATTTCTTCATCACAATATAATTTTATGTTCATTGCAACTTCTATAATTTTCTATTTTCTTTAAACATTTTCATTTTCTTTTAATGCTGTAGAAATATTTCGCTTTTCTTGATAAAAAATTCACTTTCAAATCACATACATATTTGAAATGAATTCAATGTAAAGAAAGCAAATAAAAGCTTAATGAATGGTAGTGACATCTACTAATAAATAGTATTACTACACCAACAATTATTAAGCCGCTTTACCAATGTAAAATATTTCGCATGTACGCATGGAAAACTAAAACTTAAAAAAGCATGAAAACTATAGAAAACTCTATTAATATTTTCTTTTATATTTTATTACACCAAAATTTACTTCTAAATAATTTATATAAATTGTGATATACATAATTATTTTATAAACTTTTTGTTATTTTTATACAAAATAATGAGCACAAAACCACAAAAAAAAAAAAATTCTATATTTTCTATGTTTTATACTTTTTTTTTATAAACAACACCAACACTATCAAATTTGTAAATATATTGTATACACGTAAATATATAAACAAAAAACTTAAAAAAAAATAATTAAAATAAATAAAAATCTTATTTAAAAATATATAAAATTAATCGATGTTTTCGTTCTACATTTTGGACATCCATGAATATGATTTCGCACGAAATGTCAGTTGGTTTGAAATATTCCCGTTGGAAACAACGTGGAGTGTTCATTGAATTGTAATTGGACATAATTTACAAAATATTTGTATTTAAAAATGAAAATTCAAATTCACAATAATCCGAAAAAATCATCAAGAAAATAATGGAAGTAAGTTAATAAAGTATTAGACGGTAGAGCTTAGTGTCAATAAGGAGCTGCATATATGCGACTTACAACATCGCATAACTGCGTTTGTCGTGTTGCATGCTGCTTATCATATTTATCATTTTTGGGAAGGATATTTTTTTTATTTTTCTGTTATTAATTGTAATTAAATGGATTACAGGGAAACTACATTTAAATTTTTTACTTTATAGAAAAATCTAGATAATGAGTCGGGCTATTACATAAATTAGAGGCCATTGATCAATAATCCGGGAACTATTGCTTTGTTATCAGCAGCTGACGAATTTCGCCAAATAATGTTAATAGGTAAATTAATCTCTGATAAAAACGGAAATGTTATAGATTTGGATAATATTGTTCGCTTCGTGACATTTACAACTGTCAGTAAACTGTATTATTTTCTGGTTGCTCTATCCAAAAACAAATACGAAATTATACATACTGTAGTAAAGATGAGCCAAATTCAAAAATTGTGTCGTTTTGATTTCAATCACACCTCACACGTCTTTGTTGTGCTCGAAAGTAATAAACTTTACCAATTAGACTATTAGACGATTAGCACGTTACGATTATAATTCTTAAGAGAATATTCGCCTTCGTTTTTTAAGATATAGAAAGATAAAGTAAAGACCAAAGAATTTAGATATAAACAAAACGTGTGACGAATTGTTTGTCAGTAAGTAAACAACAGATGTGAAGCGAAAATTAAACAATCGACCACTTCATTAAACTCATACATAAATATACGCTCGAGTAATGTAGTAAGAAGAAAATAGTTTAAGCAAAGGTTCCGTTACAAGTTTATTTGATTGGCATATATTTATATTCACTATTTAGCGCGACGCCAGGATGGAAATCAAACAAGCAATTGTTGCGCGCGCGAATAAACAATTGAGATGAAATACTATATTTGGATGACGATGCTCTAGTAACTCACCTTCAACAATAGATGGTTTTGTTATATTCGAAAAGTTAAGTTTGCATTTGATGAGTATTTTTACGCTAAAACAATTTGTTTACCTTGCCATTGTAAGTAATGAAATAGAACACCCACTTTCTTTTTTCTAATTAAATAATTTTCTCAACCGAGTATTATTGTAACGTAATAACGAAGATAAATAAAAATAAATTTTATGTATCTTAATTTAATTTGCCTGTAAGTAGATATGTTGTAAATTAAATTTAATAGCATTGACCATATTTGCTGGAGATTTAGGATTGTCGATAGAAATGATGACAGAAAATTTTAAATGTGTTTATTAAATACGTGGTTAATATATAGACACGTACTTAAGTGCATTAACTGTTATTTTATTGTGTTTGTGCCGATGATAGATAGCCGATTGAGAGACTACGAGAAGTTACTTTTAGAGTATTCAATAATTTACAGACACCGCTAATTCATTGAGTCATTGGACGAAGAAATGGCGCCTTCAACTCAACGAAACTAAATCTGTGCATATAAACTTTATCAAGAAAGATGTTAATTGGTTACCTGTTCAACTGAATTCGCAACCAATTTCACATGTAAACACGGCGAAATACTTAGGAATGAGCCGCTCTTAAGTCAAATAGAAAGAGCATGTTAAAAAGAAAAAAGAAGAGTTAAATAATAACAAACAAACATCAAATATAGAAAAATGTATTGGCTCATAGGAAGCAACTCTGAGCTAACATTACATAATAAACAACTCTTATATCGGCAAATATTGAAACCTGTAAGGAAAATAACGTAAAATTAATTCAAACCTTTCAAAATCAAGTATTGCGTAGCATGGTGAATGCTCATGGTACACAAGGAGTGGTAACCTTCGTAAGGATCTAAAAATGTAACACGTCAGAGAAGAAATTAAGCAAGACGGCTTCGACGAACGAAGCCCTTAGAAATAGGACAGCTAAATTAATGAAGTAACCAAGTTGAAGCTAATCAACGGGTTATACTCCACAAACAGTTAGGTTAACAACATTTAATATAGATAAATTACTAATTTTTTGAAACTATTATAGACAGGTTTTGGTGTCACAGTTAAACTTTTCAAAGCTTGGATAATTTTAGAATGGTTTTGGCGATTTTAGAGAATAACTGGTTAAATTGATTATCCCCATTTTAGTCGCCATTATTTTTCGGCACCCGATTCAACTGCGCCATATGTACCAATGGAGCACAGACCATAATTTTTTCTCCATTTACCACCGACCAATACCTTTTATGTTATTTTTAGTCCACAATTCAGCCTCCGACAATACCGATAACAAACAGTACTAAATGACATTGCTACCTGTTCGCAAAATTTCCTTTTTTCTGACTGCACTTTTAATGCTACAGCTTTGTCGCCAATCGAATGACTTCCTTTTCATCTTTATTATTCTGCAACTAACTTTGTGCGAACTCCGTCCGTTACCATTACGGCGTGTAGGTCGCACATCATTTATAACGTATTGATAAAATTCCAAAGTTTGGGTGTGCAAAAACCCGGTTTTTATAAATTCTTGAAAATTCAGATTTTAATTTTAAAATAAAAATAAATAAAAACCGAGATTAAAACCGACATTTTTTAAAACCACGATTTTGAGACGCTCCCCTTTTATTTCAATTGCAACTTTACTTTATTTGATTATTTTTTTTTGTGAAATCTATAGGATCTAGGATATGTCGTTGTCATGGAAAGTTCAAACTATTACAAATTTCCCGAAAAACTGAAAATAAACTTAAAATCACGAAATCAAATTTCGCATAGCTTCGATTCTAAGATCGATTGAATAATTGCGGAAATCTACATTGATCCAAAATTCTCAAAATCACTTCGATAACCTCATCTCTGAAAGATCACGCAACTCAGTAATGTATCGAATTTAACTCCAAGCTAAACTGGAGTAATATCGAAAATCTTAAATAATCTCGATAAATCGCACCAATTCTGTAACATCAGGTAATTATAGCGCAAATTTAGGATAATATACTAATATCGAGCAACTGAAGCATAGAATCAAATAATCTCAAATTATTTTAGTATTCTAAAATAATCTGAAAATAATTGGAAGACTTCACCTCATTCAATGGTAAGCTTAATTCAATCCAAGCTAGACTCGAATAATATCGAAAATCATATACTACTAACACTAAATAGTATTATCGTGACATTTAATACTCTCAGACCCGAAAATTCTACTTTCACGAAAGGTTTCAATATTTTTTTGTAAAGTTAGCCCAAAATTCTATTCCCAAACACAATAATATGACAAAATAATATATTTATATTATGAAAGTTGTACATAACAAATACATTAAATCATCCTCTATCTCATACCGTATTTTCATCTGAGCCAACCAACAAATATTTTCTGACTTCAGTTTGCAACAAATGCATTAAACCATCCTCTGTTTAATTCCATAATCATCTGAGCCTGCCAACAAATATTCTATGATTTTAAGCGCTGTATCAAAGTCCATTGACAAAATTTACAATGAATGCTTTAAACTATCCTCTATTCAAGAGACTATATTACAGATTACACTCTTAAGGGGGAACCAGCGAGTCAGTAACAACTTTAAGTAAGAACGCGATATACAGAAAGTACATGTTACTGACCAGCGAATCCTTAAGAACTTTTCGTTCAGTTCAACTGTCACTTAACAGAGCGAAAATTAACGCACAAACTGAAGGATATGTCAGAATACATCAAAATTTTCACAGCATACTTTTCGTAAAAATATAAATTTTTCTATTCACATTAAAATTTTAATACTGTATTTGTCATTTGCTACGGATTCGCTGGCCAATATGTCAAATATTCTGTAAGGAAATAGTTTCGTCAAATTCTGTAAGGATTCTTACTGATTCGCTGGTTGCCCTTTTAGGGGAATACCCGATTATCTAGCAAATCGCAATTCGGAAGTTGAAAAACATGACTACTCGATAAATTTTACTAAGCAATTTTTTTGTTATATTCTATTGACTGTTGTAAATCCCTGTGTGTACTATAAACAAATTGTGAAGTGAAATGGTTTCAGCCATCCTGATTGGCATATATTTTGCCGTGTTTTTATACAAAGGCTATCAATGGATGATGTGGAAACCTGAAAAATTCCCACCAGGTCATTTACGAATACATTGTTAAAATAAATTTAAAACTCAAAAAATAATTTATTTTGCTATATTTTATCAGGTCCACCTATACCAATATTTGGAAGTTATCTGTTCATGCTGATGATAAATTACTTTCATTTACACAAGGCGGTACAATTTCTGTGTAAAATCTACAAAACTAACGTTATTGGACTTTATAATGGATCATAAATCCGTTAAAGAGATATTAATACGGCAGGAGTTTGATGGCCGCCCCGATTTATTTGCAGCCCGTGTTCGTGAACCAGACTACAATTTAAAAGGAATATTCTTTACTGACAGCGTTAAATGGAAAGATCAACGGCGATTTGTGTTACGTCATTTACGTGATTATGGATTTGGGCGACGTGACAGATAATTCGAATTGGAATAATTACAGGATGAAATGTCCAAAGTAATCGAATTGATAAGAAATAGACCAAAATATGAGCACGAGAATTATTTCTTTAAAGATGATTCTATATTGTGTCCGAATATATTTCATTGTGCATTTGGTAATTCATTTATGCAGACTTATTGCGGGGCGAACGACTACCAAGGTCTGAACAGGCGGTATTGATTCAAGCCGCTTTAGCCGCTGTTAAATTTCAAAAAAATGCTGATGATTATGGACGGTTAATTAGTCAGTATCCATTTATTCGACACATTTTTCCAAATTTGTCGGGATTTAAAGGTTTATGTGAGGGTAGCATGGGCATGTATAGTTATATTAAATCGGTGATAGATCGTGAAATAAAAACCTACGACCCGAATACGACAAGCCGATGAAAACAATAATTTTTTGTGTACATATATAAATACAATTTAATAATAGCAATTATTTAACAGGCAAATACATTTTAGATGACAATCTGGTTATGTTGTTCACCGATTTTTCAATAGCAGCACAAGCTGCTGCTAGTATGCAATTGGCGTTTCTATTCCAACGACTTGTACAATATCCTAATATCCAGAAACGAATACAAGATGAAATTGAAAAAAATGTCGAAACTGGACGATTCCCTACCCTGGATGATCGAACAAATTTGGACTTTACTGAGGCTTCGATACGAGAGATATTGCGTCATGGAACACTCATACCGTCGAGTATTCCACACCAAGCATTGCAATCGGCTGAATTTATGGGATACCAAATGGGATACCTTGGGGCGATGCATACGCTTTCGGGCCTGACCGATTTTTAGAGAAAAATGGAAAATTGTCTCTAAAATTAGATATTAGTTTACCATTTGGTGCTGGAAAACGACTTTATACTGGGGAGACATTCGCCCGGAACATACTGTTTTTATATACGGCTGGAATATTGCAGAATTTTACCCTTAAAAAATCGGCTACCGTGAAATTTAGCGATGAGTCCTACAACAAGACTGGAATATTTCGATACATTGGTGATGGGCTGCGTATTAAATTTGAGCCACGTTAAAAATTGTTTTATGTTTATGACTAATAAATGATGGTGATGGTTTTTTGTTTTAATTTAATTATGTGCAAAAGATTTCTCTTTTTGTACAGGCGGTGTATGTACAAAATTTATTAAGGGCTAGTCCAATGAATATTTGTTGGTCCGACTTTTCTAATTTTTCACAAAATTAAGTTCAAATTTATGAAAGCCTTCATACTATTTAAAAACATTGTTAAAATTAAAATATTTGCATTTGGTCGGCCGAATTTCAAAATGTCGACCTTATAGCAAATTTTTATGAAATTTGTAAAAACAAAGGCCGTCCGTCAGTGTTGGCTGTCCGTGTCCATCATAACTTGAGGATGTATGAGTATATATCAACTTAATTTCTACACTAAACTTTTGAAGAATCAAAGGGGGAGCACCCCTCATTAAGAATCAGAAATTGTTTTACGAAATAAATTAACAAAAACGCTTACATTGTTCAAGCCCGAAACTTTTCGATCAATTTGAGAAATGTCGATTTAAAATGTTAGACCGACATGTTTTTAAACCTTACTTTTTCAAAGCCATAGTGTAAAAAATCAGAACTTTTTATACAAAACATAGGGAAAACCACTTTCTTTTTCTCAGCCTAATTTTTAAGTGAAACCGTTACAAATTCTTTCATAAATAAAATATAAAGAAGTCATAAGTAAAATATAAAACATAAAGACTGGAAAATAGGAAATTTATATTCTATTTGCCTGTTTAAGCTGCACCTGGATCCATAGATGCTAAATTCTTCATAGTAGAAGTTGAGCTCCGTTCAGTTTTTTGCGACAGTTGACCACGACATTAATTCCAATTATTATGTTTTCCCAGATTTTGTTTGTTGTTTTAAAAAAAAAACAAAATGCTAACAATTTTTGGATCGCAAATATTTTGTTTCCTTCGCCTGAAGCAATTTTCATAAGAAAGAAACAAAACATTTGCTAAACTATTTACCCCTTGCCCGAAAATTCGAAAAATCGAAAAGCCCAATTTTTTACAAAAAGTATTCGAGATTAAAGACCTAGGGGTTACTTTCGTTGAAAACAGGTGATTCACTAAGCCAATCGAGCAACGCGTCGCTAGTGTTAATTCTATGCTTGGTTTTATTATTGTATTTAACGGATACACATATGCGATATGCGAACACTTGATAATTTCACACTCTTCTTACAAATCAATTATCTGGCTAAGATCCCGAATAACCTAATATTTCAAACCAGAGAATATGTCAAAAAAATTCAAAAAACCGATCTCATTGCACTCCAATTTATTAATATTCTCATACATACATAAATGTATAGATGCAAGTTGGTTTAAGACAAGTTATGAAGCAGTTTCCTCCTCTTCAAAAGATTGTTCTGCTCTATATATTTGAAGTCATCTCATAGCAAACAATACCGTAAAATTTGTAACCTGCACAATATGTTCAATAAACAATATCAAATTAATCATTAATATTTATTTTATATATAGGTGGGATATAATTAATAGTGATTAGAAAATTAATAAAAAATTGAAATTAATTTCTTTTAGAATATATTAATCTTGAGGTCGATAGAACCTAAATGAAATTAGAACTACATATACAACTACAGAAGTGACATCAGTTTATAAAACGTATATTTTCTTATTATGAATTCTGGCGATCATAAGTGTAGGCCGCAAAATTATTGTATTTTTATATGATCAATTTCATATACGTATTGATCAATATTCGCTTATTTACCGATATAATCGGATTAAAAAATTTACCAACAAATCTGTCACACGTTTCAATCTTCAAGACAATTGAGATTGACCGATAAGTTGATTAACTACATATTAATTACATTTGACAAATATATCAATTTTAGCACAATACAGTAATACAATAAAATAACCGCGCGATAAAAATCAGTTAACAACAAATTTAACGCCTTCAAACGCTTTGGTCAATTTCTCAATATTCATTCCAATTTTTTTTTTTTTTTATTTGTTTATCGAACATTTTTTAGTAAATTGAAAATTATGGTAGCAATAAAATATATAAATATCTTAAGTAAATTTGTTTGGTGGCGCAAATTTGTTATGCAGACATAAACATCAGGTTAACTTCTCAATTTGTTTATAAATGTAAACTGCAATGGTTTGTTTTGGACAAATTATAAACGATTTTATGGCCTCAATAATCGTTTCGATAAATGATTATTTGGTTGGAAAGTAAATATGTAAAGAATTATTTATTTGAAATGGCCTGTGTCACAAACTCTTCGAAGCGGAACACGGACACCCACCCCTAACAGACATATTAAACATTTTTAAGTGCCAATAAATTGCATAGATGTAGGTATTTTTTTATGAGCTGGACGTGTTGTTAGTTATATGATGAAGTGTTTTGTTTTATCGAGTTGCGGGTCAATCACTTGTAAATATTTTAGTCATTCTGATGTGGATTAATTGCTATTTTTCCGCCTACCAAATGGGTTTGGTTGTGTACATTTGTCCAAAAGTTTATCTAAAAGCTATTAAGTTTTATTGGTGTATCATATAAGATTGTCAAATAATATTAATGATGACCGAATAAGGTAATGTTATAAATCATTAAAATTTGATACGTACATTTTCACGGTACAAGACTGTTGCACTTATATTTTAAAGTTTCAGCGCGAAATTAGACTTTAATGATAAAATTTATTATATTTAGAAGAACGAGGCTTCTCTTTAATGTATAGCAAGCTGAATAGAAAATCACCAACCTAAATGATTTGCTCATCTTTCATGGAATACCCAATTTTTTCTAGGGTATAGATTCCTATCAAAACAACGACTTACTTAAAGAAATCATACAACCGATCACAAAGACATACGTTTGTCTATTTTTATCTTGTATTACGTCCGCACGTATTTATTGTGGCTTTGCGTCGATTTATATTTCGATTTTCCCTTCGAAATTTGATAAAAAAAAATTATTTTATTTTTTTTCACAGAATGCTTAATAGAATCTATACTTATTCCAGCTGGTGGTCCACACTTGAAAATCTAAGGAAGTCTGTATAATATGTTATCGGCTTTCTCTGGGTCAACATTCGCTTATTCAATTTGAATTCTAACTCAGCTTCATATTTAATTCAATCGTCCCACTTTCAACTACTATACCAACCTTTAAATTATAAGCTGATCTCTTTAAACACAAAAAAATGTTTGCTTTAAAATTCTTGGCTTCAACCTTGAGATAAATATATTTCATGTAGAACCGATGATTGCAGTTGCAGAAGGTTAACGGCCGTGGTAATATTATTAAGTTAATTAATAGATAAATATATTGCTGTGTATCAAAAATTAACACTCCTAGGAATTTGAGCCAATCATATTTTATGTATATTATATAGTTTATATCTCAAGCCAGCTTTTAGTGTCTATTGTTAAAGTCCATCTGGGAATCTCTATAAATAACAAAAATAAACTCACCTTCAATTTTATTTGTATTAAATCGACTAACTTGGAGTTTACCTCATGCTTTTCAAAATGCTATTGTCTATTGGTTGGTAAACATTTTTTAAATTTATAATCTAATCAGTGAAAAATCAGGAGAAGACACAATTTGAACCGGTGAATGATTTATTGCCGAGTACATAGATGTTCTCATGACCTCATGTTCAATAACGAGAACGACTCTGTTTACTAAATTGATTTGGTGAAAGATAACCATATTCTAGGACATGATGATTGTTCAAACTGTCGTTTTCCGTTAGGCCCAACATAAAAGTAGACTCCCGATTCTTAATCTTTCTGGAAAATATTATTTGTCTTGCACTATACCGTTTCGTCTAATTAAGAAGAATTTTAACTTCTTATGTTTACCCCAAGTAATTCTAAATGTTATACGTGCAACTACTACACTACAATAAAACTAAGTTTCATATGTAAATAACACTTGCTAAATTAAATATTAAATAAAGAATTAAATTTTATGATCGTCATGAAAACACAGTTGATAATTGTCATCAAATAATTAGAGATGGTAGTTTATAGATAGAATTTAGAATACAATCTTGTATAGAATTTCTTTATACTCGTAAATCCTACGATGCGAATTTGTCAAAATTCTAATCCATCAATCATCGCGCGGCTTTATATTTACATAAATCGTTTATTGTTTTGGCAAAAAAGTGATTAAGAAAACAAAAAGTTTTTTGTTTTGTGGGAATGTGCAATTCGTCCGTATTTATTAAGTCATACTTATATAGAATAAAGAAGACGAAAAATTTTCTTGTGTCTCATTTCTTTTTGCAAAAAAATATAAAACAAACAAAATGTTCATAAAATTTTATTATTATGGAAGTTTAAGAATTTTATCGTTTCTATAAAAGCACTTGACTAGAATCAGAATCGTTATATAGCGTTCAAATATTGATCGAAGTGTTAACATAGGTATAAGAATTTTCGATTCTTAAGATTTTAATATAAGTTATTAAAAATATTGAGTTAATTAATTTTTTTTTTAATTTAAATTACTTAATTATTATTTGTGGTGAAGTGAAAAGTTGAAACATGAAATTTGTAAGTTAATTTACGCGTTGCGTATTGTGAGATGTGAATGTGATCGTATTGTTTGAATTTAAGAAGTTGATACATTTGTAGTGATACATTTTATAAAAATGTATTAGCAAGTTTATGTTTGTACAACATATCATCGAAATTTACAAACTGCTTATATTTCTAAAAATTGAATATTGTTTCTAAGGGTTGGAGCTATCCGTTTGCATCCCTATTACGCGGAAAATCGCTTCTCACAAAATAAATGTCCAGAAGTGTAAAAGACTTGTTTCATAAATTAAGAACATTTCAAGATTTTTTGGTTTCTGAATTGCCAAATTAAAATTTTGGATTTTATCACCATTTATTTTCGAGCTCCCAACCTAATCAAATCACTTAAATGATTAAAAAAATTGTCGTTTGATTAGATTAGGAGTTCAGAAATAAACTCTTGAGTAAAAAAACGATAGTGATTTTTGCTTAAGTCGTACAATGAGCAAATTGGCAGTGAATTTTATAACAAAAAATTAACAGGTACATAAATATTCGACCCAGTGGGAATTTGACATGCTTCGCCTTACATTTAATCCCTTATCTTTAATCTTGAAGATCGTCAAGGAATAGATAGGAAATTTAGAAAATTTTGCTTATTAAAATTTAGTACTCTTCGTCGAGTTGAAAATTTCGCCAATTTTGAAATCTTGAATAAATTGAATACAATTTATATTACAACCATAATTTAAACTTGTTAAATTTAGAAAATTCCTCTAAAATTTTAATTTCCTATTAAAACACGTTGTTCCAAAATACCAAACATTTTCAAATTGGGTTCCTATAAAATCTCAGGAAGGCTGGAAAATCTAAGTTTGTATAATACCAAATTGTTTAAAAATTTCGTTTTACCTTTAAAATTTGGAGCAATTCAATTGAAACCTTTGCCAGAATTACATACTTTCTTCTTGTCCAAATTATTTCGAGAACAATGACTATTTGATCTCCTGTGTAGTCGCAATATAAATCAATCCAAAAGCGGATAAAACTTCCTTTCCAAAATATACCAACCAATAAATTGCATAGAAAATAATTTACATATGTACATCTCAAAAAAGTAAGAAGATGATAACGCCATGTCACACATTAAGAAATGAGTTTATGTAAAATTTTTGAGCAGTACTGTCTGTATAATTAAATTCTAGTATTTCGATATAAAACGTTAAGCTTTTGCTTACCAAACCTCAACTATATTCACATTCAGAAGATAATAAATAAAATTATTTTGTTTTACGATACCACATTTGTACGAATGCGGTGGGCTTGTTCCCATCTTTATTGTGTGCTCGCATATTTTTTGGCAATTTTTCTTAATAATGTTGAATAATTAATAATTTATCTCAATTTAATTACCATGCCACTTGGATGAATTGCACGCGAGTAGGAAATTTGGACAATGACATCTTGATGTGACATTGGAATTACTTACCTAGTGCAGGGAGTTTTATATTATTTGTGAGATGGCGAAGAAGAGATAAGCTACTAATCACAAAATAACATAGAATGTTGTTCAGCGCCCACCTAACAAATTTCTTTTAATTTAGCAAAGAAAAGACATAAAACCGAAAATCCGCTACATTAATTGAAACTTGAGATGTCATAAAGATTGGTCTAACGGTATAAAGACGTTTTCCAAAAATGGTAACAATTTTTGGTTGATTTAATCTTTGTAATTTTGTTTCATTCTTCACCAATAAACAATAAACTTTTCCAACTACCGCAGCAGAGATTATAACTTGACACTGGTTATAAATAATAATTAATTTGTACCGGCTATTTTCAATGACAAGGAAAAATTGTTGAAACCGAAATAAAATAAAGTGCGCTACCGAAAACGAACATTAAAACAACACGCGCCCGCATTTACTAATATGGCTCCGCACATTAATCATCTTTTGTTCTATGATTTTGTAAAAACAACTTAATCAAAAAAAAAAATAAAAATAAAAATTAAAAGTCTGATTCAAATATAAATAAAAAAGTAAAGCTCACCAAAAGCTTGAAAACCGCCTTAATGTTTACTATTTCTTTGGCAGATATTGATTTTGTTCATTTCGACTTTTGTCGGCTATGGATTTGCGGATGATTTTCTCGAAGCTCGAAAGTATCGTAAATCTGGAATGGCACAAACTTTATCATTATCTCAATATCCATCGTATAATATTAATGAACCGGACGGTAAGCTTTCATATTAATCTCCTTTACCTTATGCAATTTACAAAACCATACTAGATTTCATTATGAATACAACAAAAATTAATTATATTATAGGTCCGGGTACATATGCATACGGTTATGAAGTAATGGATCCAGCTTCCGGTAATTTACAATTCAAAGATGAGGAACGGTTACGAAATGGAACAGTGAGAGGAGCTTATGGTTTATTGCAGCCGGACGGTTCCATATCAATTACTCGATATGTGGCCGATCAATTGGGATATCGACAAACGACTGAGACTAAACACGATCCCAACTTAGTAGGTGAATATCAAGGCAACAAGCGTCCAATTAAAAACAAACAACCCGCTCGACCACATAATATCGAACAAGTGACAATCTCCCCAGAAGTGGCCGCACAAATAATTGCCCACCATCAAGGTATAGTGACGACAACAATGCGGCCAATTACGATTGGAACGACTACATCAGCGCCAAAATCGAATGAAAATTATGTTTCACCGCAACTGTCGAATAACATCATTCAACAACAACATCAAAATGGCGAACCGAGCAGATTTTTCCTACCAGGATTTCGTCCTCAATTTCCATTTCAACTACCAACATTTGGACAAAATGCACAGGGCCAAACAAATTATTTGCCTACTAATATTTTCGGTTTTAATCCAAATGAAATCCAAATCCCAAATTTCTTACAATTTCCTTTTGGATGGTTTCAACAAACCTCTCCACAACCTCCACCGCAACCACCACCACCACCACCTTCCACATCACAAACTTTCCAAAACGACCGATTTTATTCACCAACCGTGACACCAGGCGATTATTTGAATCATCCACAAGGGCAAAGTGACTTTATCCAAAATTCCGGCTTTATCCAAAATTCCAAACTAAACCATTTCTTTCAAAGTCCCTACTACGCCCAAAACGTAAATCCTGAAACAACACAAGTTTTTAACGATTTAACCATACAACAAATGCGGCAGCAGTACCAGCAGCAAAACTACGGATTTCCCAGCCCCCTTAGCAAGGAAGCCCTTTGGTATAAGGAGTATCTACAAAATCATGGTGTAGCCAATCAAATACCACCCGAATATCCTCAATACTAATCGCACCATCTCACATTAATGTAATTTATTTATTTATTTAGTTTTTAATCGTGCAACACATGCGTGCGCACCTAATGTTAACACATACCGAGTATAGACAAACACACCCACACAAACACCGCTTCTTTTATACATTTATGAATAAAAAATACAAAATTAATGAACAAAAATTTGTAGCTCAATCATATTTCGCCCATAATCCGACAACAATTTCCATTGCTCTTCCGTTATAATGAGGGCAGATCCACTTTTATACAGTGTCGCATGATCTTGTTCATTTCGCAGCGAGTATAACATTTTCGAGTGCACCAAATGGCATGTGGTTGGATGTTTCAGTTTTTTCGGTCGATTAGGATTTTGATAATCGGACCATACGGTTAGACTATAGTAGACTGGTACATCGGTGACACATAAACCGGTCAACCAAATCATTAAGAAATTTGAATTTGAATTCGAGCATCGAGGATTACGTTCGAATAGATGCTGGGCATCGACTCGTGTTGACATCACCATAACAGGTAGGTAATCTTTGTATTTGCTGTTTCCAAGGCCTGTGATTTTATCGGCTATCAAGTAAAACATTTGGCATTTATTTACGCCGATTCTATCTATTCGCGGATCAAGAAACATATTTCGCCAGCGACCCGGTGTTATACTCTCGATCAATATTTTTTGATGATCGATTTTTATGTGCTTCGAAAAACTCGATATAAATATAAATTGTTCACACGATGTTATCGGACACTTCACCGGACTGCGATCAATATTAATTTCGGCAATTGATTTGGGATATACGGGTGGTGCAGACTCCTCACGACTTACATTAGTTTGAATTGGTATTAATTTTAGTGGTGGCTCCGATTTAAAGAACTCCGTTGATCCAAAATAGGCATAAGCTCGGCAAGCTGTTGAAGCTGCGGTCGATGGTATTGCTGAATCGTACAGAAAATCATATTGCATCGAGTCGCGTACAGTTTGATCAATAAATTCAACAGTTCCTTCAGTCTCACCGTCCGATTCGTCGTTTTGAAGTTCCAAATTTAATTCAGATTCACTATTGGCGATACTCTGTTGAACCAAAATTAAACGATTTCGGCTTGGGGATAATTTAGTAGACGAGTTAGTTGAACTCAAAGCCTTGTAGCTTACTAAATAATTGTCATTGTCTTCGATAAAACAATTTGGTGGTTGTTCCTCCTCATTTTCTGCATTTTGTTCAATTGTGTTGAATACACTGTACATTTCGGATTTAAGCTTTTCCCGAATTTCTGTTTTTACCCTTTGAAGTTCTTCGATTCGCTTTTGTTCGCAGCTGCTCGAAAAAAACGAGAAAGGATGCATTATTTGAACTCGTGGTTGAATAGAGACAGCTTTTTGTGTGGTACCATTTGAGGATCGCCTGCTACTGGGCGACTCCAAAGGCTTGTTAGAATCGAACTTAAGTAACGATTTTAAGCTCGTTAGTGTCGGATTGACGATCATAGAATCGCCCGTCGTTCCATTTTCAATAAACGTATCATTATTTCGAGTCACAGTGTTGTTGTTCTCGAAGCTTGAATAAATTTCGGCTTTTAATTTTTCCCGAATTTCGATTGCCCTCGGATCAAGAATTTGTGGAATCGATTTTTTTACTTCGCTTTGTATTGCAATTACGGGAACCACTTCATTATTTGGTTTATCGTTGTGTGCCATCATGTATGTTCTTCTCGTATTGTGTTCATTCTCTGCATTGTGTATGGTTGATTGGGATGAATTACTCGACGTGATTATCATATTTCCTGATGTTTCTGAATAATTTTTATAAACTTTAAATTTTTTTGGCGGTTTATAGCGTGTTTCTCGACGAAATTCTTTAAGGTGGTCAACTATCTTCTGAGAGTGTGGTTTAAAATTTGCATTTTTATTTATATTTTCGGATGAGGTTTCGTCTAATTTAGAGTTGGGTCGACGGTTACCATCGCCCTGCGACATACTAGATTGCACAATAAAATCTCGAAATGCGTTCAACTCAGCCATTGTTTTGTAGTAATGACTTCGTGCATCAAAACTGTCATCTTCATTTTTTCCAGTATAAAATGTCTTTAGGAATAATTCTTTGGGGTCTAATATGATCGGTGGTTTCGGGACAATTTCTTCAGTTTGGAGTATAGCTGGAACACTTTCCGGGTTTATTTTTATATTTTCTTCGCTTTTCGTTTTAAATCGGCTGATGCTTCGCGATGATCCTAAACACATCGAGGAATGGCTACCTTTTAGCGAAGGCGGATTTTGTGGTATTTTAATAGAACTGCGATCATCCTCATCCTCGGACGGAAAATTTTTCACCGGTGGATGTAAATCAATAACTTCGGGTTTCACTTTCTGTCGGTGGTCCTGTTGAAAATTTCGCACATCACTTTCAAAATCCGAACTAAATTGTAATGTACTACTGTGATTTTCTATCGTATCATTATCGCTAAATTCAGGTGCGTCCGATGGAACTTGGTTTTCGTGTGAGGTGCCCTCTTGAGATTCCGAAAATGCGCGGTGATAATCTGAATCATTATCACTGTCGATTGGTAAAAAATATATTTTCGGTGTACCGTCAACGAACATCTGTAAATTATTATTTTAAAAAACGAATTTATTTATATATTTCTCCCAAGCTACTATATCGATTGCAAGCACCTTAATTTTTTGTTTAATTTTAGCACCACATAAAGGACACAAGTTCCCTTCTAAACATCCTGTACACAGTAGATGACCTCTCGTGCAAACAATACGATCGAAATTTTTCACATGAATTGAACTCAATTTACATTTTGAACACCACATTTTATATTGATCGGCTTTATGGACAAAGGATACACAATAAATAGGCAGGGACGAGGTACAGAGATGATAACAAAAATATTTTCTAGCAAATAAATTATTAAAAAATAAAAATTAATTTATTTATGGTCATATAAAAAAAAAAATGAAGATTGACATTTAGAAATAGAAAACGAAATAAAAAATGAACACAACCGCGCTGCAGAAATCACGCGGGTAAAGTGATTGGATCGCGGCGATTAAAGTTGTAAAAATGATAATTATCTAAAACCCTATATTTGATAATATTTTATCCGTTTGATATCTTATAGCAAAATGTTACAGAGGCCCTTTAGTGTCAATGTTTGATCAACATCTTTAGTTTGAATGCTAATGGAAACTTTTCAAGCATAGAAATACAATATTGTCCTTGCTGTTTTAACGAATCTCCCTTCCCCCACCGAACCACTTTTCGTACTTTTCTTCCTCATTTTTTGAAATAAGATACTGTAAAAGCTTGTTTCATAAAAGATTTCCTTATTTTTTATTTAAATTGATGGAAATCCACAAATAAACCACATTCATAGTCCCAAAAAGCCCATGTTGCAAACCCAGGGTTCATTCCAATTCAAGAACATAGCAGCCTTGGCATACTAGATTAATGGCCCTACATACGACCTGATATGGTCGGGCGGTTTATATCAGACGTAAAATCAGGTCGTGTGTAGATTTGTCATATGACAAATTTTCTGTCGGGTATGTCAGATGGTAAAAACCAGCCAACCATCATCCGACCATCCGATCGTCTTACCAAATCAGATCGTATGTATTGTTGTCGGGTGGTTGGGTAATTTTTCTATCAGTGAAACGTCAAATGTATACAAACATATTTATGTAAAATGGCGGAAACACCAATTACAGAAAGAGAAGTTTTAATCCAATTTTTGGAATTATACAAAGAATAGAGCTGCTTGTGGTGCATAAGCAGCAAGCAATACTCCAACAGGGATGCCGGAAATGAGGCACTACAGCTGTTACAGCAGAAATTGTGCTTGATTGATAGCGAAGCCACTATCGATACAGTGAAAAAAAAAAAATTGAAAACATGAAGGCCTCGTACAAAAGGGAGCGAAAAAAAGTAAAGTATATGTGTACATATAAACAAATTATTACTCAATTTATATTAAATTTACAGTTTTATTTAAAAAATCATTTAAATAATTATTTACATAACCTTAATAAAAATTGTTCATGTCCATTTTAGGCTATAGATAGTAGGAAGACTGGAGTGAGTCCGGCAGATATATATATATATATATATATATATATATATATATACCATCACTATGGTATTATAAATAACTGTCATTTCTAGATGAAAATGAATTAGTAAATAGAACCGGAGTCGACACTTATGATAATTGCGATGATGATGAAGTAAGTACCTAAATATTCTAAGTTTTTCTCCCGGCCCTGAAAATTACACGGTTCTTATCATAAATATATTACAAACAAGTTTTGTGATCGTACGTACGTTTCCCTGAAATTGTCAAATTCCTCTGAATATTTTGTCTGTTTCTAATTAATCAATTTATATTGTAGACATCATAAGAAATACCGCAGCCACAAAAACCGACCTCAAACAAACGCCGTCCAACCACTTCAGCAAATATAATGAAAAAACAAGACCGGTTAATAGAAGCTGCCGAAAAAATGTTAACATCAGACACCCCAGCGGAATCGTATGTGATAGCGACTGGGTGTCAGTTGTAACAAATGACGAAATTACAGAGAACAATCGCAGAAAAATTAATTTCTGAAATTATATTTTATGGTAAATTAGATAAATTGACTTTTCAATCCACCATCAACTTAAATTCTGAGTACGAACACGTGGTACTCTCTTCATCACCATCGCCGTCAGCTAGCTTCGGATATAGCAAATCTAGCCTAAATTTCCCACAAGCATCAACACCTACGCCAACTGAATTAACTATGGGCCTACAAAATGGCGAAGTTGTAAATATTGATAGTAGCCAATACTCGATGGAGGATTACATCGTTTTCAAAAATTATAATTATAAAACAAAATAAAATAAATACTAATTTTGATTGTTAATTTAAATTCTTTTATTGTTAATTTTTTAATTTAATCAAATCTGTCCCCCAACACATTAATCATGCGATCTTGAAAAAACACACGACCTTTATCATTAAAAAATTCCGTAAAATTATTCCGGACATTTCTGTCGTCCTCCATTTGTTGCCTTTGACTTCTACGATCAATCTGTAGCATAACATTTTGTTGTCGCCAGCTAGCTTCTCGAAACGCTCCATTCTCTATATCTTCGTGATCTACGCAATTTGCGGTAAGATAATTATTCGACGTTTTCCTTAACTGCTGTACCAACGCGTGTTTAGATTCCATAATTATTTCCGTACATTTCATAGAAAATTCGATTTGATGAAAATCTCCTTACTAAACATCAGACGATTTAGAGCTATAAAAATCCAAAATCTGCAATTGTGCTCCGATTGCTGTTCTTGATACCTCTATTGAAAGGCCTCGGGACCTGTACATGTTTATGTCAACGAGTATTTAGGTTCCTTGATTCCATTGAAAATCACCTTACTATACATCAGCCGATTCTGAGCAGTAAAAATCCAAAATCTGCAATTGTGCTTAGATTTCTGTTCTTGATACGTTTAATGACAGGTCTCGAGACCCTTAACTGCTGTACCAACGCGTGTTTAGATTCCATAATTATTTCCGTACATTTCATAGAAAATTCGATTTGATGAAAATCACCTTACTAAACATCAGACGATTTAGAGCTATAAAAATCCAAAATCTGCAATTGTGCTCCGATTGCTGTTCTTGATACCTCTATTGAAAGGCCTCAGGACCTGTACATTTTTAGGCCAACTAGTATTTAGGTTCCTTGATTCCATTGAAAATCACCTTACTATACATCAGCCGATTCTGAGCAGTAAAAATCCAAAATCTGCAATTGTGCTTAGATTTCTGTTCTTGATACCTTTAATGACAGGTCTCGAGACCCTTAATTGCTGTACCAACGCGTGGTTAGATTCCATAATTATTTCCGTACATTTCATAGAAAATTCGATTTGATGAAAATCACCTTACTAAACATCAGACGATTTAGAGCTATAAAAATCCAAAATCTGCAATTGTGCTCCGATTGCTGTTCTTGATACCTCTATTGAAAGGCCTCAGGACCTGTACATTTTTAGGCCAACTAGTATTTGGTTCCTTGATTCCATTGAAAATCACCTTACTATACATCAGCCGATTCTGAGCAGTAAAAATCCAAAATCTGCAATTGTGCTTAGATTTCTGTTCTTGATACGTTTAATGACAGGTCTCGAGACCCTTAACTGCTGTACCAACGCGTGGTTAGATTCCATAATTATTTCCGTACATTTCATAGAAAATTCGATTTGATGAAAATCACCTTACTAAACATCAGACGATTTAGAGCTATAAAAATCCAAAATTTGCAATTGTGCTCCGATTGCTGTTCTTGATACCTCTATTGAAAGGCCTCAGGACCTGTACATTTTTAGGCCAACGAGTATTTAGGTTCCTTGATTCCATTGAAAATCACCTTACTATACATCAGCCGATTCTGAGCAGTAAAAATCCAAAAACTGCAATTGTGCTTAGATTTCTGTTCTTGATACCTTTAATGACAGGTCTCAAAACCCTTAAATAATTGTGCAGCGCACAGCACCCTAAAACAATCCAATCTACATTTTCTACGTTGATTAAGATCGGTTTCCGCAAAATTCTGAATCGCGAAAATAATATCCCAAAGACATTCTCCACTACTCTCCTGGCCCTCGATAACCAATGACTTCGTCCTTAAATCTTTTAGATCGATGTTTTTACTTTGCTTACCATTGTTAAAAATAAGTGAGATGTTAATTGGCTAATGCCCTAAAGAATCAGCAATTGCATTACGTTCAATTTCACGATGAGCCGGCACTCACAATATCGTAATTCTATATTGTTGAACCAACGCTTTGGTAGGTCTACAGAACAACAAGCTACGAGTTAAATCCTAAAGAGGGTTCGCAACCAAAATATGAATGGGCCCGGGAGTAACAAAATCAAGACGAAGAGCACCTTCTCTACATACAACATATTTGGCCAAAGTTTGTTCAGCCCAACTGTTAATTAAATCACAGATGCGTAGTCCAGGATCCGCAGCATTAATTTTTAAAAGTGAGGTTAATATTCATCTATAAAGTAGTTCAGATGAATCTTTTTATATGAAACCAATTTTTAATTGAGACGGCTTGGGAGTAGTTCGGATTTTCGGAATAACAGGAATCCATGTTATCTAACATTCACGTTATTTAATTGACTTTTATTCTTATAGCTTCAGAGCCGGATTAATTGTTAATCTCGTTTTAGTTAGTTATCGAAATGCTTTGCTGGTTTGATAAGATCAAGTTTATGATCCATGTTTGAACATGATGCAGTGAATACATGCTATTTAGCATGTATTTCGCTAAGGGATAGATCCAGTTGTATATATCTGCGTTAATTTATGTCACTAATTCTAAGCGGTTCATTTTAAATAACATAAAATGCGCAGGATCATTGTTGGTTTTACTGATTTGCACAGATTTTTCATGTGGTCGCGATTGTAGACGGATTGGCCCGTTTCTATCGATATATGGATTTTTTTAGGACATATACTTTTATACAATTCTAAAATCTTTCCTCTGAGTCATATACATTTTTTCTGAAATTTATAATGTGCATGTTGTAATCTGATCATCCTTAAATCGTATTACACTATCAGCGAAATTAGAAATTTCAAAGAATTGAATTATAAAGAGAGTCGTTTTTCACTTAATTTATTTTTTACTGTAAATCCGTCATCTTTAAATAAAAACCATATATCTCAACTCTCAGGAAGTAGGTAAACATCCTGCCAGATAAAACAAAAACATGGTGGTGTTGCTCAAGAAAAGTAATTTTTCGTTGATCTCATATCGGCTTGCCCGAATAATTAAAGTTCATAAAGGAACGGATTGTTTCTCGTCACGTTTATTAGCAATTTCCGGTATGTTTGAGGCGGGCGAATATTCCATAACCACATTTTGTACAAAACTCCAAATGGAAAAATGTGCTCATGATTAAGGAAAAATAGAAAAATTTCACCTGTTAAAAATGATCGTCTTTAATCCGAGAAACAAACCAAAAAATCGGCGTTTGTTTTTGTTGGTATAACACATAAAAATAAATCAAACATTTACCATATACGTGTAGCATTTTACCATTTTTATGACATTATTTGTTTACATTAAATAGAAGTTTGTTATGCAAGCAAAACTTACTTGAAACTGGATATTCAAATCACTTTCCACTTGAAATATGTACTAAGGAAGATTCCTATTAATAAAATTATGCGAACTGTTGCACAATATCTAATGAAATTCTAATGATCTCTAACATTTTGTATAGACTGAATAAATTATATCCAATTATTCCCACCTTCACAAAACAATTTAAAATGCTCAGTAAGCAACAACAACAAAAAAAATAGAAAACTTGAACTTCTTATCACCATCAAAAGAGATTTCAACTATGTATGTATAAGTAATAACCGTTATGCTTTTTCTTTCTTCATTTCCATTTTTATTTTTATTTTAAATGTCTAGTTCATTGTAATCAAGGTAATTTCGATTTTATATATCTGATCATTAAATACGAGTATCATTTCCATAAACAAATATAAAACTTGAATATCGACTCTTTAACGTTTTGTGTAGATCTCGATCGGGCACCGGCGACGTAACATGTGTATATACAAATAAGAAAACCGAAAACATCTTTATCATACAATTTTTTGTTTTATTCACTTTCATTCGATTTCTTTAGCGAAAATTTGCGCGCTCAACTTGAGGATATTTTGCATATTTATGTGTTTTTAGAAATTTGACTTGAATTTGATGGTGCGCTTTTCATGTGGCGTATATAGGAAATCGGATTACATGTATTATTCGTACCGGTATACGGTATACGTAATAATAAATTAAAAGTTTTCTTTATACAATTCTGGTTTATACAATTTAAACAAAAAAAAAAAAACCAGAGGGAAATTAATAAATTTAAAAAGACATTTCAAAGTTTGTCATCGATATTAATTATTATGGCTTTTAATTTCAATTCAGTACAGTTTTCTCCCATTCAAAATTTGCATAATTTGTTTAAATAAAAAAAAATTAATTTTCTATTAATTATTTAAATTTGCACCGTAATTATGAGAAAAGTCGAATGAAAGTTGTCCACCAAATTGTAAATTCAATCGATCACACGATATGATTAATTTATAAGAATTGAACGGAATTGTCGTACCAACTTACATAGATTTGGATTGCTCGATTATTTTTACAAATTTTGAAAACAATTCAATAATATCATTCTAAGGCTTACAGGGCAAAGTCGATCCTTAATATGCATCTCACTGGAGACCTTTCGAACCATGCTTATAACCTATTGGTGAGCCGAACTCGAGAAACTCGCTTAACCACACAGCTATACTTTCGATGGCTTCTTTCTCGATTATTTCTTCACATATTGCTGCATATTCAATTTTATTTCAAATTACATGCCCACCAATTCTACAGGAAAAAATCTGGGATTCGATTATGACTTATTTGAAAGGAAAGCAGAGAAGAAAAATATTAATTATTGGAGATTGGCTCTTTTTGTACATTTGCCATGGAAATAATTCTTAAATAATGTTCAGAAACTAGTACACCACCAGTTCGACAAATAATCGTATGAGGCATAACCCACTGTTCCTATAGAAAAATGTTGATTTATTTATTTGGGCTTGATTTGAAAATGGTTTGTTGGGGTTAGACAACGATATACAACGATTTACAACGATACACTTGTCATTGCATTGTTGGAGCATTTAAGTTGATCATTTTATGATACTATTTAAGCAATCAAATATATAGTAATATATACATACGCTTCTCAAGTGAGATATTACTGTCCATGACTTCACCGATGAAAGTCCCATTTACTGAAACAGCTTGGAAAGGATATGGCGCTCCCACAACTTTCTCGTGGCAAGCGAGGGTCATACACTCCAAAATTTCAGTACCAACAACTGAAATGTGGTAATAATGTGGACATCAGGTGCCGCCCTAACGAACCCTGGACTTTAAATAATAAAAAGGAAGGTTCCTAATTATTTTTAATTCATCAAAATATTAGAAGCATTCGTAAAGAATTTAATTTATTTCTAACCAATATTGCTGCACTTCACCAAAGACCACGAAATTTTCTGCTATTATGGATTGAAATTTTTTTTTTAATTGTTTTGGTAAACGTAATTCTACATAGAGATCGCGGGTGGCATTGTGCTTTCTCTTACTTCGATACTACTCAGAAGTGTCAACGTTTTATCGATCATATATTTTTAAGATGTTCATCAAATTTTAATTTTAGTTTCTCTGTGTATGATCATTCGATGACCATTACAGTATTTTTCGCTCGTTTCTTATTCGAAATATTTGGAAGCCATGAGCATCAGGTTAAAATAATTAATTATCCGAATCTAAGAATAGTAGGTACTATAAGCCATAAATTTCTCCTGGCGATGGAGAAAGTTAATAAAATCAGGGTGAGAATAATCTATCGAAAATATTAGCGCGAAACTCAAATGATTTAGATTTAAAACGATAGTTTAAGGAGTTAAATAATTTTTTATTTTATATGATTTTAATACGTTCCGAAGATTGTAAGAGAATTCAATCCAGTTTCGAACTGATGAGCTTATGATTATGAAAAAATCAATCTTCTCATCAGGCCGCGGCGACTGGACTGATTATACCACAATTTACATTCTATATATATACAGAATATACTGTGCGTTATGGTACTAGCGAATCATACTAATACAGATAAATTCTCTTACAATTTTTTCCTCTTCACGAAATTCACACAGCTCTATTTCTGTGTAAGCTAATTTTACTTTTTTAATTTTTGTGAATGTTAATTAATTCATGTTATTTCTAATATGCTACCGGTGATTAGTATGATTCGCTAGTACCATAACGCACAGTACATTCTGTATATATAGAATGTAAATTGTGGTATAATCAGTCCAGTCGCCGCGAAACGAACGTATTGCTTGCTGATTTTGCTCACTCTCTAATCCCTACGAATTGGAATCGGATTCTCCTTTAAACCGTACAAATCAGGTGATGCTGATGGTATTTTCCTGGCTAAATTACAGCGTGGTTTTCCTATTATTAAGCACAATTTGCTCCATCTTTAGAAAGCGTGCATTGCTTTAAGCATTATTCCTCAGATCGGATTACACTGTACTCAACTTTTGTTGACAGATTTACTAGAGATAAATATTTGTCTAATTCTCGACTCAGTAACATGCAACATGCTTATAGAATAGGTAATCCCTGTTAAACCTCCACACTTCCCGCCGTTGTCGTCCGATTGTGTTATTACGAACATTCCAACGGTAATTTCTTCATCTGTCGTATCGAACTCTTCGCCATTACTGTCATGTCAGGATGCCGTTCGAGCTGAGAGGTCTGATGTTCCAGGTTCGGATTGTCCAGTCATGGAATTGCGTACAGTGCCTGTGGTTCGAAGGAAGTATTTGTACATTTCCGGTCTTCATCCAACAACTACTTCCGAATCGATATCCCGGTACATTACGTTCAAAAACAGCGTTTTTAATCCATCAAACGTGTCCTGCTTCTCACTGTTCCCTAGAGACCGGGATCCAGCAGAACTGACGTTTGTGTCTTTTAAGATTGGAGTCATCAATAACTTGCATGGTACCTTGAAAAATCCTGATTTTTGGCCACCTGGGGTTCTAGTTCGCGATTTTCAAGAAAGGCGCGATTCAAAAAACGAGGAAGGAGCTCGCAGCAAAGTGTCAATTTAATTTCATTAAATGCATTAAATTCCAATATTTTAAATTCTAATCTACCAAATTTTAACAATAATCTTATCACAGTTCATCCTAACATTCTAAATTCATGTTTATCTAATTCTAACAATGTCGTCAATGGATCTAACAATTGCATCAATAGCTTATCAATTTTTTATTTTAATTGTAGTGGCATGCGATCAAAATCAAAAAATTTCTATCTTGGAATATTGGAGTCTGATTACGACGTGTAATAATTCTGACAGAAACATGGCTTACAATGGATTTCAATGATGCGGAGTTTTTCCCTTCGGATTTTTGCGTTTTCCGTCGCGATCGATATAACCTCAGTACAAAACGTAAAGGTGGTGGTGTGCTTATTGCAGTTCGGAATATTTATTCTTGTGAATTTTTATTTTCCGACCCAATCATTGAGTTCATTGCTGTTAAACTCAAACTAGGTGCATTTTACTTAATAATTAGCACAGTCTACTTTCCTCTAGAGCCATCCTCGATATTTTGTCAAGATTTTATTGACAAGTTCTCATGTAATTTATTACCTTTTATTTCTGATAACACTGACTTTGTTATTTTCGGCGATTTCAACTTTCCAGATCTAATTTGGATGATGGTTGACAATATGTTCATTCCTGCTAATACGAATGATTCTTCCGCCTTAATTTGTGATTTTATGGCAAACATGGGTACTTCACAAACAAACAGTGTACCAAACAGCCACGGCACTTATCTGGATTTGGTTTTCTACACTAATAATAGTTCTTTTAAACTAGAATCATGCGACGACTTTGCCGGATCTTCGAGTGTTTATCATACCCCGGTTTCATTTCAGTTGTTCTACAAAACTTCTAATAATTTAAACTTTACCAAAAATTGTACAGTATTTGATTTTTCGCACGCCGATCACAGCTCATTAAATGATTTTTTAGCTGAAGTTGATTGGGCTGGTACACTGTCAAACATTGATATCAACAGTTCATTAGATACCTTCAATGAATTGTTGAAGGTTGCTTTTGAAAAATTTGTTCCTAAAAAATTAATTAGAAAGTTTCATACCCGCAACGTCCCATGGTTTACCAAAGAACTGAAACAACTTGAAGTCCTACGTAATAAATGTCATAGGAAGTATAGGCGTACAGGGTTGGCCCATGACTATATCCAGTTTAAGTCTTTGCGCAAGCAGTTTTGCTATCTCAACCGATTCCTCTATAACAATTACATAATTGATATTGAAGACGATTTGCGATGTAATCCGAAGAATTTCTGGAGATTTGTCAAAAATAAGAACCATAATAACGGCTGGCCGCCATTTTTAGAATTCCATGGTCGAAAATCAGATAATCCAGAGGCAATCTGTGGTTTTTTCGCAGAATATTTTAGCAGTGTTTTTGTTAAGGATAGCTCATTATCTCCTAAAGTAGCTAACACCAATAATTCAAAAATTGTTTTTTCAGAACTTGACGTGATGACGGCTTTGATGAACATGGACGTTTCTAAAGGTCCTGGACCAGATGGTTTACCAGTGTCTCTATTGAAGCAGTGTGCATTTGGTTTTGCCGCTCCTTTGTGCCATTTATTTAATTTGAGCCTCAGCCAAGGCAAATTTCCTGATCTGTGGAAAACATCAAGTATCATACCGATCCACAAAAGCGGTTCCCGCAGTGATGTAACAAATTATCGTGGAATTGCAATACTGTCTTGCATTTCTAAAGTATTCGAGTCAATGGTCAACAAAGTGATCTACTTCCACTCCAAGCAACTTATTAGCACACGTCAGCATGGATTTTTTCCTAGCCGCTCAACGGTCACAAATTTAGCGGTCTTTCAAAATAATCTAATTAATTCTGTTGCCTCGAAAGTTCAAGTCGATGTGGTCTATACCGATTTCGCTAAAGCTTTCGATAAACTTAATCACAGGTTATTAGTGAATAAGCTCAGTGATCTTAATTGCGACATTATTCCCTTAAATTGGCTTATGTCTTATTTATCGGATCGCAAAATGTTTGTCAAGATCAACGATACGTTCTCAGAATGTTTTATTGCGACATCTGGGGTGCCTCAAGGTAGTCACTTGGGTCCATTATTATTTTTATTGTTCATAAACAATGTTGTTGAGTGCTTCAAATTCGCAGACTGTATTCTATTTGCTGACGACATGAAAATATATGCAAATATTTCATGTAAATTGGATCGCGATCACTTTCAGCGGGACCTCAACACATTTTGCGGTTGGTGTGTTACTAACCTTATGTTTCTGAATGTTGATAAGTGTCACGTGATCACCTATTCCAGATCTAAGTCTCCTGTAGTTTTTAACTATTATCTAAATGACGTTAGTTTGAAGAGAGTTAATATGGTTACAGATTTGGGCGTTATCTTTAGCTCGGATTTAACGTTTAACTCTCACATCGATGCGGTTGTTAATAAAGCCTTTTCGATGTTGGGGTTTATTAAAAGAAATTCGAAGGATTTTCACGACACATTAACTTTCAAGTCACTGTACACTTCATTTGTTCGTTCACAGCTTGAGTACGCGACTGTCATATGGTCTCCGTTCTATGAGTCTCATTCAATCAGAATTGAAAGTATTCAGAAACAGTTTTTGGTATTTGTTCTCAGAAAATTACCGTCTTTCGAGCGGAACAATAATTTCAGACTATCACCATATGTAGACCGATGCCGTTTTCTGGATCTCCAATCTCTAAGTGCTAGACGTACATGCGCAAGTGCCACATTTGCGCGTGACATCATTTGTGGTAAAATAGACTGTTCTGACATTCTTTCATGTTTTAATATTTATGCTCCTCAACGCAACTTACGCCCCCGGGAACTTCTTCATATTCCGACTGCAAGTAGCAACTACAGCTTCCATGGCCCTATAGTGCGCATTCAACGAGATCTCAACGCCGTAGCAGATTGTTTCGATTTCAATATTTTCAGGGATGAATTTAAAAAACGAATCGCTAAGATTTTGTTTTAAATGTCTTTTTGTTTTGTTGTTAATTGTTTGATCTATTGATGTCGTTATATCTTTTATTCTTTTATTGTATACATTTTTTTAACTTTTTATAATGTTTTTTAATTATGTAAGCCATTTTTCCATATACATGCTGTTGGTTAGTAAATAAATAAATAAACGGCTCTACCATGAACTTGTCATTAGGATTGAAAGATCCCTCAATAATAACTTCCCTGAACATTGCGGGAGTTTTTGGTAGTACCAATTTTGGTATTGATCAAATCTCGCATTGTTGAGGTTGACTTGGATAATGATTCAAACTCGGTCAAAGTTGCCAAAGGTTGTCCTCAAGGAGGTGTGCTCTCACCTCTGTTATGGTTTTTAGTGATTGACGATCTACTTATGAAACTTAAGCAGGCAGACTTTGTTGTTCAAAGCTATGATCGAGATATTGGTGGTCTAAATGTGCCCTTTCTTTTCTGGAGGCCGATTAACAGATCCGATTACGTTAAACATTTAGATGTTTTCTTAGACAGTGAACTCTCCTGGAAATTTCACGTGGAGTATAAACTTCAAAATCCACTGTCATCTCTTGGCAGTGTGGACAAGCCTTTGGGAAAACGGACGACCTGGGGTTTAACTCCCAAAATGCTGTCTTTCATCTATAAATCGTTGGTTTTACCGATGTTATCTTATGCTCTTTAATATGGTGACCAGTGGTTAAATTAAACGCTTCAATTATTAAACTCAATGGTCTACAAATTATTGCTTGCAGTGCCATTACAGGAATCAATTCTATTCTTTCCACAGCTGCATTTTTCATTTTTAGTATAGGATGTTCTGCTGCGCATTTCGGCTAAGGAGCATAGGGATGCGGAACATTCTTCGATCAGTTGTGGGTCATGGAATAATTTTTAATGATTACACATCATTAGTACCAGAAATTGATATGGTTAATGATATAGTGTTGTTTGAATTCAATTTCACCAAATTATATTCGGTGGTGTGCCCTTCGAGAGATCAGTGAGAGTCGATAGCCTTTTATTCTGATGGCTCGTGCTTCGATAATAGTCCTTGTTATGGTTTGATATGAATTTATCAGGCTTCCTGGGTAAGTACAGCACAGTTTTTCAAGCGGAACAAATTGGTTGCCTGCTGAAGATTCCCAGGACTGGTGATGTCATTAGTGAAGGTAACATTTTTAATGTTGGAGCTCCGCAAGGTTCAGTGGTTCAGTGTTGGGATCAATGTTTTGTTTAAATTTGATTCAAGCGTAAGCATTTTATCGTTAACGGAGCCGTAGCATATTTTCTCCAACTTTAAGTAATCTGATGAGCTGTTGCTTGTTTTAATACATCCGTTATTTCATGCTTTGGTTTTTAGTGTGATGTCTAAATAGTGATTAAGTTTAATTGTTATGTCTTATACAAACAACTTCGTGGAAACGAATAGAAACAACACAATGTTGAGCCAATTTTATAAAACAACAATTGCGGCTTGTATTTCTGCTCTCAACCTAGCCTCATTTTACCAAATTTCGTGTACAAATTTGTTTGTTGCTTATTATTTTGTTGGTTACCAATGGGTTTTTCTTAACCTAAAAAATGTTTGGTGATTTTTAAAGCAACGTAAATTAAAAGGAAGGTTTAATGTATGACACTACTATACCTTGATCTTAGCTATTATACAGTGAATTAAAATATTCTGCCATTTTGAGCCGAATTCAATTAATAAAAACACCGCGATCGTTCCACTGAGCTCATTTAATAAAAATATGTGCGATATTACAGTATTACATCATGATGAACTGTAACGACTTATTATACAGTCTTCACTATAATTACATATTCAAAATGAGCTTAGGTAAAGAAACCGTGTGCTTCATTTTTTATACCAAAATTCTTTAGAGCTGGGTACAAAATGGGCAAGGTAAATACGATTTTTATCTAACCGTAGTTTATTGAAGCGTTTTCTGTTTGGTCCGGCCTTTCGTGAATGCTGAAAAGCTAGGTCTAAAAGTTTCCATTCTTTTGTACCCAAACTCGAAAAGGTTTTGGTTGACCTAGTATGATACAAATAATTGTGGGACGCACCGTACACTAAACTATTTTTAATTTTAATTTACAAAATAATGAAAACATAAAAAAATCATATTTACGAGTATGATCTTAATTCCATTTCCATCGATCGATTGGTTATTATATAGTAAAAGTAATTTGTAAATTGTATTTAAAAGCATTACGATTAGTTATGCTCACAAAACAATGCAGATTGTATATAGTGTAATAAAACTATTTAGTTATTGGCAATTTATCTACTGGTATAATAAATATTTATTTTTCGCAAGTTGCCCCTGGTTCGGGTTCCTCTATTTTAGCTGATTTACACGTTTTAAAAATAATTTTATCTCGTCCAATGTAAGATATTCTAAATGAGTCTGGATATTTTAGGCAACTATTGCGAATTTCGTAGCAGAACACCACCAAATCACCAACAGTTAGAAGTTTTGACGTTCTTCCAAAATCTACAGCAAATTTCATACGATCTTCTACCTCCTTCTTCCAGTCCGTTTTGCATTTTTTCTTTCTTTCACACACTAGTGGTATAATACTTCGATATACATTTAGGAACCGTCCAATTATATCGTTGGGTACAACCGCAATAATTACACAATTTGGTCGTTGGCAGGATAGTTGAATGGCTGATTCACCAGTCGTTGATATCGTAATGATTGCTTTAGAATTCATTACGTCCGCCGCCAATGCACTACATTTGGCGAATATATTATTTGCTTTATCAATTTGATTGGCAAAATAAATGGCCATATTCTCATAGTAACTATCTCTCATAAATTTGAACATTTTAATCGCTTTCCTCAAATTAATTTTATTGTTTACCACAAAGCAATCGATATCGACCAACGCAAATCCATCCACATTTAGATTGAGGTACAAATCGTGCATAAGTTTTTTATCGTTCGGCCACTTAACAATATTGAATTTTTCATGGCAACGTGCACAATCAACTAAAATCCTTGCATCGTTCAAATTTTGTAAACTGTTGATCCATATTCCGTCGAACAGCTTAATTATTTCCCGGACAGAAACCATATCTTTCTGCAGGCAAACGTCTATACAAGCGATTAGTTTACATCGATCCTGTACCACACTGTGTAGTGCTGTATGATAATCGACTGTGGTGACTAAGGGGGCTACTATAAAATCAGCACCATTCGCAATCGCAAAACTAATCTCATCAATTTCTTCGGCAGTCGCTTGAACCGTTTCTTTAATATAAAACGGTAAAATGACTTCTAGGTATGATTCACATCGGCAATTATTCAATATGCAGCATGAGACGTTAACTCCAAGTATTTTTACTACAATCAGCTGTATTGCTTTACCATTAATGAATATCAAGTCACCAACTTTTAATTTTGGTATATAATTTTTGAAGTTATACACGTAAATGATTTCCTTCATGCCGCAAAATTCATAATCTGCTAATGATGTCAGCACAATCATTTCACGTGATTTCAAATTAATTCTCTTATTATTTCGTAATCGACCCAAACGCGTCACACGACCACGTATCTCAAATATTATACTGATCGGTATATGATAACAAGGATTTTTCAGGTAAAAAACTCCGATTGCTGTTTGTACGTTTAGCATTATGTTCGCAATTGTCTCGCGTTGAGCATTCCATAGTATAATATGGACGAGGCGTATACCATCCCAAAATGATCTTTCAATCTCTCGAACTGTGTACGTCGGAATGATGGTATTGATAATTTTGGCTTTTAACTTTAAATTTCCTAATTTACTCATAATTTATAATTCGTGTCAAAATCAAAGAGCTTTATGGGTTTTTTTTTTCGGAATGACGCGAATTTTTTTTTTTTAGCTGATGACTTGATTGGAATTCATTATAGAGACGAATGAACGGTCAATTGGGAAATTTTGTTTTTTACGACCTATTAGTCGATTTGATAGGCGAAGTGAAGTTATTCCCGTAAACTAAACATAATGTGTCATGTTAAATTGCGAGCCCCATTTGCTTTACACGGATAAGATTGGTTTTTTACTGTACGAGCACATAAATTTTAAATGTACAACGGTAGATTAGTGGTAATCGATAATATAAAGTTCAACACATCACACAATATTTTATCATGAATCACCATAATATTATTCCATAATTATTACTACATACTCTGCTTCTCATTTATGCTTCCTATACTTTGTCTTGAAAACGTCAAGCCTCATTCAATTTTGTATCTGTACATTGTTCAATAGATTGTGGATAATATTTGGAGTTTTGGTACACGATGGGATAAGGTCCTACATTTTGGTGTTTGGAAAATTGTTGTGTCATTTTCTGAATTGTTGCCACGTAGCGAGAATTTCTTGGATACCGTCCGCCCAGAGTTTTTACTGAAACAAATTACATCTTGTCGATACATTACCAATTCATTGAGAATTTAATTTAACGAATTTCGCAAAACAATTTGATGGTGGCGAGGTTACTGCGATTCTGAAACTCTGCTTTACCAAATCTTATAGGATTAAATAGACCACACTATACAGTCCTTTTAAATCGTCCTTTTTCTGAGGTATTAAGAAGGTTTAAAAAGGTTTCTGAGGTGTTAGTTAAACGACATAGCTACAAGTAGTTTCAGTCTAGCGCAAACAAAATTATTGAACCACCCACAAAGTATTTAATTAGATAATCCTCTTGCCGGAAACAAACTATAAAACTCGGGTTGTTAGAAAAACTAAACACTCATAACGACTGTGTAATTATCAGTTTTAAGACAATTTCATTTTCTTACTACTTTAAATTATTTATAATTTATTACCGTTAATTATGTATATACATAATCACAAGAAAAATATACGAATTCATTACGTTGGTTAATAAAACCAAAACGTATAACGAATGAGATACTGAATAATGGATAATTACAATAACGTAAACTACTTTAAATGCATACGAATATGTTTATCTGCCACTTTTATTTACTTTAATGTGCCCCACTTAAGACCTTCCCCATATAAGACAATGCTGAACTGTATGCTCAATGTGCCATAAATGAGGTATGAACATTTTGCAAAGTGAAAATTTATTTTCACTCATTAAACGAAAATCAAATGACAAGATGATAAAAAGTTTGTTGACAATTTTGTCATCTCCAAAATTTGTTTAAGACTGAAGATTTTATTACCATATTTCTTTAGTTAACAACGAATTAAATGTTTAAACAAATCTTGTATGCAAACAAATTTTTTTTTTTTAGTGAAATTTGAGATAAATTGTATCTCAGTAAAACAATAAATGGAAGTGCGAACATATTTAACAGTATTGTTGAATGGATGGTGATGCATGCATAGCAAACACATCGTAGTATATTCATAAATACAATATAATTAGATGATTAGTATTCATCGATGTACGCTCATGCCGTGAATTTAATTTTTTTTATTTTAAATTCATTCGTCTTCTTTACACACGAAACCGTTACAGATCAACGAGTTTCCATTACAAGATCACTTTAGTGGATTAGAAATGAAAGAAAAAGTTAGTATTGTGTTTTACTATATGTACAATGCTTATGTTGTGAATTTGTAATGCTGCCGGTTGATTGTTTTCATGTTGGTGAATGCAAAAAATTTGCATGTAGAGGAAATGTCAAGAAAAAAAATTTTTTTTTGAAAATACTTAGCTGAGTATTTTAAAATTGTTTAAATGAAGATGAAAGCGATTAAAATTTGCTCAGTTTGTAATGTAAAATAAAATCGTTTCGATTATATGCTGTTTAACATAATTGTCTATGAGGTAATTCGTTCATTATCGGCATAAAGACTAATAATGTCATAATGATTTATCCATTATGACTTACGACATTAATTGCTTTATGTTACGTTTCATTGAAATGGTCATATTCCAGGAACAAAGAAAAAGTTTTTAACCAAACCAATTGGATATCGTTAACAAATGTATCATTTAGCCTCAGTTTCGAAGGAGCGCCGAAATGGACAATTACTCACTACGACATTTTGTTATTTGAGTTGAAGAGAATATCGTTTGATATCTGGGATGATGAGAAATTGTTCAGCCGTACGTAAGAATTTAATAAAAATAAATTAAGCTGTCTGTGCAGGCAGGTCATTTGACTTGCAAATACAATACTTGTAATATATTTCCGCAGGAAGCAAAAACCAATTTGAGCATTTGTAACCTCATCAAATAATATTTTTATATTTGTTATTGTAATCAATGTAATAATTTTGTATATAAACCATAACATTATAAGAATGTAGCTACCAAAATAACTATCTTCGATTAGTTCCGATCCCGACCAACTATTAGAAGAAAGTAAGTCTTCAACACAACAAAAAATTAATTTCTCTTAGAAAGAAACATTGTTCTTTCGAACGAAGTAACAAAGCAACCAGTCCTTTGGAGGTATAGGATGTACGTCCCAAAGAGCACACCCTAAATGAAGAATAAAATAAACATACATCATGAATACGGCAAAACTTTCCCGCGAACTACGAACAAATTATGGCAAATGCAAATGAAGAAGAATTCGAAGCCAAGGAATACATCAACATCTTAGTAACAACTTAGCAGTTAACAATAAAGGGAGTGATGCGACCTTTGTGAATGCAGTTAGGAGAGAGGTACTGGATCTTACCCTGTCTGACCTGGATACATACAGTGCAATTCTCGACTGGCATGTGTCCAAGGAAGCGTCCCTCTCAGATCATATGTACATCAGGTTTGATATCAATATCCCTTTGGGACAAGAGTTGATGGTAAGGATACCAAAACGCACCAACTGGCCAGTCTATAATGAAAGACTTTCAGATAACTTAGCTGGTCTACAGACCACGATAAACTCTGTCGATGACCTCGACAGAGTTGCAAATAACGTTACAGAGGCAATAATTAATGCCTACCACTCAAGCTCAGCCCTGGTGCGTATTAAAGGCCCAAGAGATGTTCCTTGGTGGAACCAAAACTTGGAAAACATGAGACGGAATGTCTGTAAACTTTTTAATAGGGCTAAGAGGACGAACGATTGGACTATCTATCGGAATTCCCTTACCCAACACAACATAGCTCTTAGGCAGAGCAAAAGACTCAGCTGGAGAGACTTCTGTAAGAAAATAGACAAACTACCTATGGCGTGTCGACTTCAGAAGGCACTCTCCTTGGAGCACAGGAATCCCTTGGGATCTGTTAAGAAACCAAGTGGAGAGACAACCACAACCAGGAAGGGGACTCGGAATGTCTAGTGAGAGGTCACTTCCCAAACTGTGTAGTACTGAGGGATCAGGAAGAATCCAACGCAAGTAGCGTACATCCGTATCTGGTCCCAAAGCGGGCTCACAAGTTCTCGAGGCCCTTTCAAATCACCGGGAAGGGACTGCGTATACCCCGCCTTTCTACAGCAAGGACTGCAGACTTTGCTGCCTTATCTTACTACACTCTTCAAAGCCAGCTACAGCTTGGAATATGTTCCAAAATGCTGGAGGGAGATTCGGGTGATTTTTATCCCAAAAGCGGGAAAAAGATCCCCAGAGGAGATTAGGTCTTATAGACCTATTAGCCTCACATCATTTTACTGAAAACCATGGAGAAAATTCTGGAACTTTGTATCAGATCTAACACTCTCCAAAGATACCCTCTAGACTCTAGGCAGCACGCCTACCAAGCAAGGAAATCAACTGAAACGGCCCTATACGAGCTGACATCGGAAATCAAAGATACACTTCGGAATAAAGAGTTTTCAACATGCTCCTTCATTGATATCCAGGGAGCTTTTGATAACACGTATTTCGAGGTAATTCAGGAGCAATCACTAGCAAGAGATATAGACCCCTCCACCGTAAGGTGGATTATAAACATGTTGGAAAATAGGAGGATTACGGCCTCTTTTGGAGACAAAACCATTACCATAGCGGCCACCAGGGGTTCCCCCCAGGGAGGTGTTCTCTCTCCCTTATTTTGGCTGGTCGTGATGGATCAATTACTTACCAGACTGAGAAATTTAGACTTCTCGAACATTACCTATGCGGATGACCTAGTCTTGATGGTTAGGGGCAGATTCGCAAATACAGTAGGGGAAAGGATGGAACAAGCCCTAGAGGTAGTAAATGATTGGTGCACGGAGGTGGGCCTTACGGTAAATCCCAACAAGGTCAATTGCACTCTCTTTACTAACCGGAGGAAAATTGGCCTCCCGCCGATAACCCTGGGAGGGGGGGGGGGGGTAACTCTCCAACTGTCAACGGAGGTTAAATATCTGGGTGTCGTACTTGATCAGAAATTGACATGGAATCCCCAATTAAATCATATCACAAACAAGGCGAATGAGGCCTACTTCACCTGCCATAGAATGTTTGGCAAAACGTGGGGACTGAGCCCATAAATGTTGGTTTGGCGCTACCGGGCCGTTATTAGACCTATGGTCTCTTACGCGGCGTTTGTGTGGTGGCCAAAGACGGAGCAGACTGGTGCACGAAGAATACTGGATAAAATCCAGAGGTTAATCTGTGTGGGTGCAACTGGAGCAATGAAGACTTGTCCAACAGCTGCCCTTGAGAGAATACTGGGGCTCTCACCACTGCACTTACACATTAAAAATGTAGCCGGTTCAAGAGGTCTGAGCCTAAAAATAATAGCCAAAATTAAAACTGTAAGGCCAGGACACAACAGTATCCTACATAAATTAAACTTTAAGGAGGAATTGATCCAACTATCGGATTTGATGGTAAGCACAATAGACTGTCGGAGGAATTTTACTATTAGTTTGCCGGATAGGGCACTGGTAGAGAATATTATCTCCTCCCTCCCCCGCCATGCTTCTGTATGGTATACGGATGGGTCGAAAACAGACGGGGGTACAAGTGCAGGGATAGTCGGGCCCGACCTAGAGCTATGCATTCCACTGGGTAGCACCCCACAGTTTTTCAGGCAGAGATCTTTGCTATTGAGGTATGTGGGCTTCAATGTCTCAAAAAGAAATATAAGAAGACCGAGATCTATATAATCTCGGACAGCCAGGCAGCTCTGCTAGCCTTAGGAGCAACAGTGTTCAATTCGAAATTGATTTGGAGCTGCTACTGTAATTTATTAGAACTGGGTAAAGTAAATAAAGTCACCCTTTTGTGGTCTCCTGACCACTCCACCATTAGAGGAAATGAGGCAGTAGACCGATGTGCAAAAATGGGAGCAAGCCGAGATTTCCTGGGTCCCAGTCCTAGTATTACTTTTTCCAAAACCCATTTGGCAGATGGTATAAGGGACTGGGAGCAGAACTATAGGAAATTAGTCTGGGAGTCCTCCAGTGGGATGAGACAGGCCAAGAAATTATTCAGTTATAATATTATACGTCTGGGAGAGGCACCGAGGATGGACAGCCAATCCCTAAGATCCCTTACCTGGTTTTTAACAGGGCACGGCCCTTTTAACGGCCATCTACATAAAATGGGAAGGTCCCTTACGGACCAGTGCAGATTCTGCGACTGCGGTAAGGAGACATCGAGCACCTACTATTCACGTGCGATGCTATCATCCTAAAAAGATTAAAGTTCCTCAATGCGTATATAATCCAGTGGCCTAACGCCGACCCACTGGATATGCATCAGGTAGCGGCGTTTATCAAGGATATAGATCTACAGTTCAGAATCTCGCAGTGTTCTGGGCTGCATACACCCACCATTTAACAAAAAAAAAAAAAAAAAAAAAATACATCAACATGAACATTTTCGTCGAAATACAGGCGGAGTACGAGACGATAGTCATCAACATACAGAAGCTGCGCTCAACACAGACAATTATCAAGGCATTAATAAGATGCAAGAAGGTCCCCAACATCAAACTACCGACCATAGAAATTCCTTTGTTCTATGGCGAAATAGAAAATCTATTCAACGAAGAAAAAATGTAGTACTTACTCTCGTTGGTTCGAGGACAACCAGTAAAGCTATTTAATCATTTAACGCTGTCGGAAGAAAATTACTTCACTACTGGACTTACCGGGCTTAGACATAGAATCAGCAAGCAGCCTGAGAACAATAGATGACAGCACCCTAGAACGCCTAAACGCATTCAATAATTTAGGCATCCAGACAAAACACTAGAATGCCTTGGTGAAAGGCATTTTGACAAGGGAATTAGTTACTGAGACTCATCGCATGTACGAATCAACATTCAAAAATCCAAAAAAAATCCGATCAATGGAAAGTTTCTTTGAATTTTTGGAAACAAGATTCCAGTCTCTGGCTACAATCACAGTCAAACTCCAAACTGTGATCAATGTAGTGGTGCGACCATGAAATTACAAGCTGCAAAGAATTCCAAGCCTTGTCAGTTTTGAAGAAGACAGCAACTGTAAAGGAGAAAGCTTTATGCAGAAAATATCTCCGGGCATACCATGGGCAATACTGTCGCAAGAAATGTGAAAAATGTCATAGAGCTGATCTTAGTCTACTCCACGACATTCAAAAGAAGCCTGAAGCTCCAACCAAGACAACTTTACAAATAACCTCCAAATCCACACAAGGTACTATCTTATTGGCAACCGTTATGGCCAATATAACTACCGACATTGGAAAAAGTTTAGTTCGGATTCTGATTGATCCAGGCTCCCAAGCCACTTTCATCATTCGAAGCAAGCATTGCCGGCATGGGACTAAAAGAAGCCGGAATAGTAAAATCTACTATAGAATTCAACATCAGACCGAGGTTTTCATCAAACTTTAAGCCAAAAGTCAAAGCTATGGTCTTCAAGAAAAATAACCGGAAGCCTTCCCGATGTGGTGGTTGAACCAAGCATCTGGAGCCACACCAAGAACCTTATCTGGGCAGATCCGGGCGAATCTGCTGAAAAGTGTCCCAAATGAGTCAATTGCGCAATAAACCAAATAAGGACCATAGTAACGACAGCAGAGATCGATTGGCAGCTAAAAAAATTTTGGGAGCTTGAAGAAATGGATAATAGAAGGTAATTTACAAAAGAAAAAACTAATTGTGAGGAGATCTACAATAAAGGGCATTCGCGACAAGCAAATGTAAGATATAAAGTAAGAATTCTATTCAACATTGAGCAATTAGCATTTAAACCTTTAGGTTGTTCAAAAGGAGCGGCCACTGCTCGACTACTGCAAATCGAAAATCATCTTGCCAAAAATACAGAACTGGCGTTACAATACCATAAGAAATCATTTCAACGTTTAAATTTGTCTGTTGCCTCTCTAGGGTCTAAACGAATTAACAAATCGGTGTGAAAATTTTAAGCTTTCTCTACAAAATAAAAAATCTTAGTGAATTGATCGCCCACATTTCGTGAAGCTTTTCTAACAAATAGTTTTGGTGGCCTTGAAAATATAAAATTTGTTTAAAATCTTAAAACATTAAACAAATATTGTACGGCTTGATAGCTAATTTGTACTGTACTTGATAGCTAATATGTAAACAAATATAAAAGCAAAACGTCATGTTTCTAATGGAATTTAACTAAGCAGAGCTGGAAACTGGAAAATAAAACACGGATGATTCCAGACTAATTTTTATTTTAAAAACCCATTTTATTTTGCTTCTTTTAGGTTGTGTCACTTGAAAAAGATATTATTAACTCAAGTGAAGTTAGCTACAATAGTTAAATACAGTAAAACATATGAAATGATTCGAATGCGTTCAATGCTTATTTCCAATACTCCTCCTCATTTGAATCATCAGTTAACTCCACATGCATTCCGAAGAACATTGACACGAGGTCCCGCCAATGGTTTTGTCAACAAATCTGCCACCATATTTTCCGTAGGGCAATATTGGCATGTAAAAATACATTTGTCGATGTAGTCCTTGACAAATGCCTCTCGAACATCAATATGTTTGGTACGTGACGACAATTTCTCCTCCTTAATGAATTTCAAACAACTTTGATTGTCTTCGAAAATTGTTGTCGGTTTTTTAATGCGCTGATCGAAATCATTGAGTAAACGACGAATCCAATTCGCCTCTTGACATGCTTCAGACAACGCAATAAATTCTGCTTCCGTTGATGATAACGCAATGCAATCCTGTCTTCGACTGCACCAACTGAGAATACCGGTACAATACTTGAATATGTAACCAGATTGTGAGTTTCTGCTTGTACGATCATCAGCCCAACTTGCATCTGCATATCCGATTAACTGATCCATACCATCACTCTTGCCAAGTGACAATTGCAAACCGGCGGTACCCTTGAGATACTTTAATACTCGTTTCAATTCGTTCCAATCCTCCTGGTTTGGACTGGACATCTTTTGTGCTAGAATTGAAACTGCTGCCGATATGTCAGATCTCGTGTTGACTTATATGTACAGTAAGCAACCGAGCAACTTTTGATATTTGCCGTTGCCTAACAACAAACCCGTATCTCCTCCTTTACCATATCCAACTGATAATGGAACTGAGGACTCCTTTGCATCAGACATTTGGAAATCCTTTAGTAATTTTCCAATGTAAGCAGTCTGATTCAACGTGTAATAGCCATATGCTTCCTTCTTGACTTGAAGACTCAAGAAATCCTCAATCTTTCCCAAGTTCTTAATCTTGAATTTCGAACTTAAAAACGTTTCGCACTTGGAGATTATCTCGTTGTTTTCACCAGCAACGACCACATCGTCAACGTAGATTAATACATAGCATATTTTTCCATCATGTTTGTAGGTGTACAAGCATGGATCATTCTTGCTTTGAACAAAACCGAAATCGATGAGAATTTGATGAATTGTTTTGTTCCAATTGCGCGCTGATTGCTTTAGACCATATAAACTCCGTTTTAGTAGACACACTAAATCTTCAACTTTGAATCCTGGAGGTTGTCTCATGTAAATTGTTTCAGACAATTCACTGTTGAGAAAAGCCGTTTTCGCATCTAGATGATAAACCTTCATGTCCTTGTTTGCTGCCACTGTAAGCAATGTTCGAAACGTAGTTTGACGAACAACTGGAGCAAACACCTGATCATAGTCAGTACCGTATTTTTGCGAAAACCTTGAGCAACAAGCCTTGCCTTGTGTCTGACTACTTTTCCATCTGAATTGAACTTTAGCTTGTAAATCCACTTGCAGCCAACTAGATGTGCACCTTCTGGAATTTTCACAAGCTTCCATGTTTGATTCTCCATCAATGACTTCATCTCATCTGTCATTGCTTGAATCCACAGCCTCTTTTGATCACCCTTGATAGCTTCTACGTAGCACTTTAGTTCTTGAATGACTGAACTCACCACGTTCATTTCTTCAATAAGTTTCTTTGGTGGAATTCCTTTGTTAGCACGTTGTGATCGTCTAACAGTTTGCTCTTCATCTTCATTCTGAACGTGATCTTGTATTGGATTCTCTTCCTGAACTTCCTCATCGACTAATTCCTTTTGCACCTGATCGTTTTCTGCATCTTCAAAGTTGTTCAACTCTGAATTACCGATAATTTGTTCCTGTTGATAATCTTCGCTGGAATTGATAGGTAACAAATGGTCCCTTTCGACGAACTGAACAACTCGACTAACTGTGACTCGATCAGTTTCCGGACTGTAACAACGATATGCCTTTGATTCGTAATCATAACCGACCAGCACTGCTTTCACACCCTTTGAAACGAATTTGCGCCTTGTTTGTTTTAGTACATGCATATAACATTTGATCCGAATTTTCTGAAGTATTGCACATTCGGACTTTTCTCGAACCAGCCTTCATATGGCGTTGTTTCTGTACCCTTTGTTGGCAAACGATTCTGGACATAGTTAGCCATCATTACAGCTTCGCCCCAAAACTTTTTCTCTAGACCTGCGTCAATTAGCATGCAGTGAGCCATTTCCACCAACGTTCTGATTTTGCGTTCCGCTGTTCCGTTTTTTTGAGGTGTGTACGCAGTAGTTCTCTGGATTTGAATTCCGCTCGACTTTAAATAATTCACGAATTCTTTACTGATGTACTCTCCTCCTCGATCTGTACAGATGCATTTAGGTTTCTTCCCGAATTGAACCTTTACCATCGCAATATATTCCTTGAATTTGCTGTAAACTGATGATTTATTTGCGATTAGGTAGCTGACTGTAAATTTTGAGTAATCATCTATGAATGTTACAATGTAACGATTACCTGATGGTGTGGTTGTTTGCATCGGACCACAAACATCCGAATGAATCAGATCCATGACTGCAACTGCTTTATTACTCGACTTGACCGGACACTTGATTCGAGTAATTTTTCCTTCGAGACACACTCTGCACTTGGAGTTGATTTCGCAATCCGCTGTACACTCGCTAAAGTTGATGCCTTTAACCAAATTTCGTTTCGCCAATGATTTCACAACTTTGATGTCTCTATGGCCTAGAACCTTATGCCAATAATGTATGCAGCCATTGGATTCCTTTTCGACCGAGTAAGCTTTGTGAGGCTCCTTTAGTCTGTAAAGTTTACCGCTGATTTCGCCAACTGCAATTTGCTGACTGTTTTCCCTTATTTCACACTTGTTGCCCTTGAAATTTACTTGAAAACCTTTTTCCGTTAGCTTTTTGACTGAAAGTAAATTTACCTTGATATCTGGCATTAGCAACACGTCTGTGATTCTTACTGAAACACTTTGATTTTCCTCATTCAGAAAATCAACTTTAATTGTGCTTTTACCCGCAGCTGTTAATTGTTGACCACTTGCAATGCTTACTTTATCACTACAATTCATGTCGATATTGACGAAAATATCCTTAGAACTGGCAATGTGACATGTGGCACCTGAATCGACAATCCAGCCATCATCTACTTGATGTGTCACAAACAGTTTTTCTGTTTCATCTTTCGCTAGATTCGCCTTCTGATTACTTCCTTCCTTTTTGTTGAGCCAGGCTTTGTATTTTCGAAAATCCTTTTTGATGTGACCGCTTCTTTTGCAAAAATAGCACTCGAAGCTTTTATTTTCACCTTTTTGACCTTTCGTTGCTCTTGATGTGTCAACTTTTAATGCAGTGTCATCCGTTGTTCCGCCTCGATCCATTCTTCTTTTGAATTCCGCGAGAACCTTTGATTTAACCAACGTGAGTGTCAATTCACTCTCTTCTTTACCTTCGAGCGCCGTTACCAAACCGTCGTAGCTTGGTGGCAAAGAAGCCAACAACGTAGAACTCATAAAAAATTCCGGACCAAAACCTGCACCAAGCGCCAATAATTTTCGAAACAGCTCGATCATGGAATTCACGTGTTTTTCCGCATCTCCGCCTTCAGCAAGCCGCTATGTGTTTAGTCAGTTGGAAGTCACGAAAATCCTAAACTTGGTTTATAGTTCTTACACAAATTTGCCATAGTAAGGTGAAAATAAAATTTTTCGGTCGAATATAGTAGTCTTGTAGCTTGTCGTTGCAATATCCTTAAAAAAAGCAAAACTCCTTGAAACTCCTCGGATTATACCATATCAGAACATCAACTTAACACCCTTGTAGTAACGGTCTCGTTGAAAGATTTCACAGACCCTTAAAAACCGATCTGAAAGTACTAAACACGGCACATTGGGCTTGGGTGTCTCTATGGCTATATAATCACCGATGGTTCTGATGATTAGTATTTTTGATAATATTATTACCTAACGCAACACCCTCGGAAAATCAATAAGACATTATCATTCCAAGAGATTTAAATATAAATGTATGTACATATGTACGTCTTTGTTCGAGTGACATCGTCTTCGACTAGGACTAACAAGCCCCTAGAATGGTCCATTTAAAGTAAGTAGACGTAAAAGAAACATTTCATACATCAATAAAGGCTTTAGCCTTCGTGTCAATCGGACGCTGTTATTGCAGTTTTTCTTCAACAATTATTAAACAATTACTTTTAAATCTAATTAGAAATTTGCAAATTGTGCCCATTCCTGCAACTTTATGAGTATGAAACTTTCCCAGCAACTAGCAAGAAGTTGTTTATCGCAAAACGTTTTCACGTAAACATCAGTGAATAAACCAAAAAAAAAAAACATCGGATTATGATTTTGCACAAGGAATAATATAAATTGGGTACAGTGCTTTAGAATAAGCAGCAATCGTTTAACGAAAAAAATCGCCAGGACCGTTAATACCAGCCATGTTTGGAGAGCGTTGAAATCCAGTTAAATATGTGGGATTGACGGATAGAACTAAAAGGAGAGTTCCGATTATTTCGAAATTTGCTGTCATTTTTACCATCATTAACAATTTCTCTGGTACACTGTTGTGAATGAGCACATGCTCAAAACAATGTGCCAGCAGTTATGTGTTAAAATTTATAGAGTGTAAACAAAAAAATAAATAAATATCTATAGATCGCCTCAAACCAGCATATATCAGAAGTATCCTAAACAACTCGAACGTTATTAAGGCCGTGTGTGGATGTATTAAAAATAATTTTGTTAAAAATTTGGTGAAAAGAAATTATGGAGGTGAAATATTTTTAACATGGTGAGTAAGTGTGCTGTGTGAATTGGTTAAATTTTTGACAACATTAACATGACAAATTTTTGACAACAATACATCTATACAATACAAAATGGACCGTGTTGTTAAAAAACAATACACAATTTTACTTATAATTATATTATTATATAAAAAATATTATAATTATTTCTAATTATAATTAAGATCAATTAGTCGTCTCCGATTCAGAGTCGTTGGATCCCCCGGCATTGACATTTATATGTGGATAATCAGTTCGTACCATTTGCCTAAAAACTCCTAAAAGGTCATTAATTTTCCATGCTAATCGGCGCTCTCTTTGTTCGCAACGTCTTGCGTATATATCTGCAAGATTGTGTCTGCCGAACTGAGAGCAAGACGTAAAAGGCACAGACTGCAAAACAAAACTTTAAAACCACTCTATAATATAAGGTTATGTTTTTTTAACATCGGGTGTCAAAATTTATAGACAGTATCTACTGCGATAATTTTTTTTTTTTTTGTGGTGAATAAATCAAAAAAATTTAATTTTACTGTCAAAATTTTAATTCTTAACTAGTTTTTTAACACTTTCACACACGGACCAAGTCGTTTTGTCTCGATATACAATTCCCCTTTATATATATATATATTCAACACCTTTGTATCGATGAATTTCCAAGGGGAGTATTGCAGTAGTAACGCAACAAAATTAATAAATATGTACAGTTTTGGATCGCCCTGCAAGATTAAAAACTTGAAATCACAAAATATGATGAAGATCATACCAAACAAAGTGCAATAAACTTAAGTGACTATTTTGATTTAATGTTAATGGTAGAAGCCATAAACCACTACACAAGCAAGATTTGACGGTCAATTTCGCTCAAATAAACATTTTGTAGAGGTAATTTCGCACAAGCTCAAAAACAAACAACTAACGGTATATTTGAGGTAACAGGAATATATGGTATACATATGTATATCTTAGTAGCGGCCGCATAAATTGTAAAAGTGCCGCATGGTGGCAAATCCTACAAATTAAATATTTCTCTGGCGCGATGGCTACATATCCATGCCTTGTTTGCCTTGTTTAGTGCCGATAAATACTGCTAGGTTATTTGAAAGTAAGCAAATAGATTTAATTCGGATTATAAATAATTGTACACAATGATCGTGTTATAAATGCTGTATTGTAAATGAATTGAAGTGGCACGATAATATTAAAACGGAAAGTAAACACGCTTCCCAAGGTACCACCCACATATACTTAATTTACATAACATTTTTTGGTCCTTAAACTTTTTCCTTCTATAATTAACAAGCCAAATGTACAATAAAAATTAATTAAGTTAAGGAATCTAAATTATGTAAAATAATTTATCCACCGCTGAACTTCTTTTAGTTAAACGGTGGCGACATTATGGTAGACTCCTTTCCCTTTAATTGTTTGTTTTTGTCATAACTTTGAACTATTTGCAATTTATGTGAGTACATTCACTTCACCAGAAGACATACTGCACTTTCGACTATGTATAACACCATAAAACGATATATTACGTATCGTTCTGTTTTATTTCTTTTTCTTACCATTATTACATTGGTTTAACTTCCTCATACAATAGTTTTCGTTTGAGTTTTTTTTTTCATTCCTCAACATATTATCATTCATAATAGCTAACTACGAGTATATATAAGATAACAAATCGTTCGCGCGGCTGCTTCGTATATCGTGTTATATTGTTCAATCAACATTTCTCATTCAATAATTGATCATTTTTATTGTAACGATCAATGATTGTAGAGATAGTGTGATCGCATAGTTATAAATAATTGATCGTTTCCATTGTTATGCGGTTGATTTGCGAAAACTAAAAAAGATATGTATGTACATGTATATGTACCCATTACTTGCTAATTTCAATAAAGGGGTTTAGCAAGCAATAACCCACTTTATATAAATTTTTTTCGCACTTTCATTATTTTTTAAATAATAATAAAATTAATTAAAAAGAAAATTCTGTACACCTTGTAATTCACACACAACTAATTCATTTGTTTCTATGTAATAAAGTTAAATTAATTTCCCAAAAACCTTTTGTGAAAGCGGAATTTTCATTTCTAAACCTCACCAGTAACAGATGCCGGGTTATATAATGGACTTATTAGTATTTGTTTTATGGTTAATATAACTTGATATAAGTCTTCTTAAGGCCACGAAATTAATCTTAAAATCATTCTAATATTCTTACCTAATACCTTTCCTTTGGTCATTAATTATTAAAGAATATAGCCCGGAATTTAAGCGGATCTACAAAACGATTCTTGATAAGACCGACAGATTTTTGAAGCGAAAGACTCTACAAGATAGACAGACAGACAGGATCGAGCACAAAAGAATGAAAATTATGGAATTAAGACTAGTTAAGAAGAAGACTAGTCAAGATTAACAAAATTGGTAATATAAGGAGGTATGCATAAAGTCTACATAAATCGAACCTAACCTTAACGGAATAGGGCCGAAAGGTCGAATGTCGAAAGGCCGAATTTCGAAAGGCCGAAGGTGTCGAAAGGCCGAATGTTGAAAGGCCGAAAAGGTCGAAATGCCGAATATCGAAAAGCCGAATTTCGATAGGCCGAATAGGTCAAAAGGCCGAATGTCGAAAGGCCGTTTGTGCCGAAATTGATTTTAATTTTTCATCTTTATATGAATGAAAATTTTTAAAATTTATATTTTTATGAAAACCAAAATTTATATTTTTATCAAAATTTTTGTAAAAAAAATGTTTAATAGTAAATCGCCTTAAATATTAAAATCTTCTTACATTTTTTTTGTCAATTAAGTGAAGAAAAATTTTATGAAATTTCGGCCATTCGACACAATCGGCCTTTCCACACGTTCGGCCATTCAACACATTCGGCCTTTCGACATTCGGCGTTTCGACCCATTCTGCCTATATACATTCGGCCTTTCAACACATTCGGCCTTTCGTCCCAATCGGCCATTAGACATTCGGCCTTTCGGCTCTTACGGCCATACGACATTCAGCCTTTCGAAATTCGGCCTTCCGACCCATTCGGCCTTTCGGCGTTCGGCCTTTTGACCTTCCGCTTTCGGACATTCGGCCTTTCAACATCGAACGAATGTAACCGTGCCTCTATGGTTTGGCTTACAAAAATGTTAATATTAAAAGTTAAGTGTTTAGGAATACAAATTTTTAGACTGGATTGAATTTTAGTATCGAACAAAGTTTCGTATTGTATTCGGAAAAGGAGCAATAAGCGTTTGGTGAATGCTGTTTAAATTGAAAAAATTCTAAAAATTATTTAATGTGAATGCGAAGCTGCTAACGCATGACTTCCACAATACCGCGAATCGTTAAGAAGTCTACCAAAATGAAAAATATTAAAATACATTCATGAAGTTTTGCATAAGCCAAATCCATTAAACCATATCAATAAATCATAAATCGCAATTTATTTTAAGAAAGTAAACCGAACTACCCATTTCATTATTTACGCTTCAATATTTTGTGATCACCAGCAGTTTTACGTCAATCATATGTCAATAAAGACATTCTCATAGCAAAAAATTAGCTGTAAATTATAATAAACAAACAGAATTTAAATAGAGAGTGTAAAATTAAAGTGTAAGACAGCTGTATTGTGCATTATAAGGAAAAGTTTACATAACGGGCATCTAACATATCACTAAATCAGTCGCATAAACGAACATAAATAATAATCTTGTAAGTTAAATGAATGCATTAGTCTTCAGTTAATCGATAATGGCTGAGATTTTCTTAAATCTGGGTAATTATTGTTGAGATGAGAAAATCTTATTCATATTACATGTGAAATAATACTTTGTTGATTGATTGTGTCACACCCCATATTTTTACATTTATAGGAAATTGAAATCTATGATTGATTTTATGAAATTATTTATTTGCATACTTTAAAAGTGTAACACATTAAGATTTCTTCCTTTAATATTTTTTTGTACATATTTGATCACATAAGTATTTTCCATTCACTTTTAAAGTACATGTGCGAGTACTCATATTCCCAATAATTTTGGAAAATAATTTTTTTGTGTTCATGGATGTTGTTTAAAATAAATAAGTAAATTGTTGTAATATATATTCGCAGCAGGTACATTACTTACATATTGTAAGTAATTTTACGTTAATTTATTATTCAGTTATTAAAAAAAAAAAATGCACGCGTTTGTGATTGCCGCAAGTTGCCAAAAGTGATAAAGAAAATTTACACCTGATTTGTATATGAATGGAATTAATAATATTTCATTTCGTTTATAGCTGAGAAAAACATTGGAAATACAAATTTCACTTTGACGTGTGAACTTGAAAATGCAGAATGTATTATGATGGTAATTTCAAATATATAATGTATTACAGTGTTATTTTGTAATTTTGACAGCAATGTTGTGATGATTGAAAATACTTTCAAAATTTATAATCAGACTGTTATAGAGGGCATAATTCGATCAGTCAATTGTCAAATTGACAACCCATGAACTAATACAGTCGGGAAATTTTCAATCAGTTACTCCTTTTGCAATATAGATGTAGACCACTCTACTATAGAATATATTGTTGTATACTTAGTAAAGATTAATAGACAACCATTTTCAATCATGGGCTTCGGGAATGAATGGAATTTTTCCACTGGAAGTCTTAAAAATTAAATTGCAACATTTTACAATCTATTGTAGAACAATTTTTTAGCATAAGTGCTAAGTTTCTAAATTCTTTTTATTTAATTTGCCTAATCGCCAGAACTCCTAGCTGTTAGGAAATAATGTCCCAAGTTGGTAAATAATGCCCCCACTTTATTGAAGGCAACTTGAATGGTCAAATATACCAAGATATTTTGGAAAATGAACTGTCAACATTATTTGAAGACTTGAGCTTAGAAGTGCGACGGAACGGGTGGTTTTAACATGATGGTTGGCCCGTACACTATTCGTTGGTAGCACGTGCAGTACTTGATCGTGATTTCAATGGTCGCTGGATCAGGAGAGAAAGTCTGGTAAATTGGCCTGCCAGATCAACAGATCTTACTTCGCCAGATTTTTTTTTGTGGGACATCTCAAAGACCAAGTTTACAAACAAAAACCAACAACACGTGAGAATATGATTGAGCGAATCAGAAATGTTTGTGCTGAAATTCAAGCAGACACACTTCTCAGTTGTGTACAGTAATTTGAAATGCAGATTAATAAGTGCATTTGATTGACCCGAATCTTTCGACCGGAAATTGGAAGATCGTCAAGCAGGAGGAGGCGAAGGGGGGCTCGAAATTATCAATTATGGTAATAAATAAGGAGTCCCATGCCCTCCTGCACAAAACGAAGGGAGTAATTGACTTCGGATTCGGGTCAATTACTCTCAACGTTTAAAAAAAAGGATGGGCGGAAGCGCGTACGGGAGGCCAACCGGAGGATGGTGGCGACCCGCCCAGCCCTGAAGGGGGTACCAGCAGCATGGGGTGAGAAGCTGAGGGTAGGAGGGAGAGTGAATCCGGCGACCTCGGTCTGGCAAGGCTTCACTTGGAAGATGAGGAGGAGCACAAAAGCGAAGGAGCTGGTGTACCGATGGAAGAAGATGTCGGCAGCCCGGGCACTGGCAAGTCCTCTACAGAGGGTATGAGGGTTAGCGAGACGGGCGAATCCGGCGCATCCCAAAATACCGGGAAATAATATTCCTGCGATAGCAGGAATGTACCATAGAGGTAGGTAGAAGTTAAAAGGTTATGATTAAGATAACACAAATTAACCTTCACCATTCTAAGGCTGCTTCAGCAGCTCTACTCCTCAGGCTGACTAGGTCGGGTGAGGATGTGATACTAATCCAAGAACCTTGGATTAACAACAACAGGATCTGTGGCCTCAGAACCAAGGGGTACAAAATTATATCCTCTAGTAAGTTTGGGAAGATCAGATCTTGTATTCTTGGGAAAAATAATATTAATCTTTTCCTTCTCTCTCAATACAACAATGGTGACACTACTGCAGTTAGCCTGGAAGTAGGCACTTGTAGATTCTGGCTAGTTCTAGCCTACATGGACCGGCAGAAGGAGGTTCCTCCGGATAACCTGGAGGAGCTAATCCGTGAAGCGGAACAATCAAAGGTAGGTGTGGTACTGGGAGTTGATGCTAATGCGCATCACACTATCTGGGCAAGCACGGACATTAATGAAAGAGGTGAGTCGCTTTTTGATTATTTGATGAGTACTAACCTTTCAGTGTGTAATATTGAGCGGGAACCCACATTTATTACTAGTAACATGCAGGAGGTTCTAAACGTGATCCTTGCCTCAAATAATATTTTTCATATGGTTAAAAATTGGAGGGTGAATAAGGAACACTCCTTTTCTGATCATCGATATTTAACCTATAGCCTCGATATTCACCCTGCTACCCGGGAAACCTTCAGGAACCCTAGAAGGAACAACTAGAGCAAATATGGGGAATTATTGGAGGATATGTTACCATAAGGAAGCTGGAGGACATGGTGGCTAGCGTTACTAGCGCATGCAACCGATCCTTTCGCGCTGTCTGCCCACTGGCTAAGCCTAGGGGTAGGGAAAACCAGTATGTTGGTCCAGGGAACTGGGAACCTATCGTAAGGCTTGTAGGACAGCCTTTAATAGAGCCAAAAATACAAGGGAGGCTCCGGATTGGGACTTCTATAAGGAAAAACTTGGAATTTATAAGAAAGAATTAAGAAAGGCACAAAGGAGGTCTTGGAGAATCTTCTGTGATAAAATGGAAGAGGTATCCGAAACCTCTCGCCTTAGGAAGATTCTTTCCAAAAGTACAGCTAATTTCAGTTTTTTGATAAAACCGGACGGATCTTGGACATCTTCTAGTGGAGAATCTCTGGAGCTTCTCTTCGAGACACACTTCCCAGGGAGCTTTGAAGACCTGTTGGTGCGTAGCAATCATCAGGAATCACTGTCAGTGTTCACAGAGGATATCGTAACCAGGAAACGGATCCTATGAGCACTGAGGGGTTTTAAACCATTTAAATCGGCTGGTCCGGATCAAATTATACCAGCGGAACTTCAAAACAACTCAGTAATTATTCTTCCCTACCTGGAAGCTATATTCAAAGGGTGTTTGAAGCTGGGATATATTCCTAGGTACTGGACGGAGGTCAATGTGGTGTTCATACCGAAAGCGGGGAATAGCTCACATGTCTATCCTAAGGACCTAAGACCAATATCTCTATCATCCTTTCTTTTGAAAACCTTGGAAAGGCTGCTGGATGTATACATCAGAAATAAAATAGGTGCCAGGAAGTGGGCACCGTCTCAGCATGCGTACACAAAGGGTAGATCTGTGGACACTGCTCTGCACGCCTTGGTGTGTACGATTGAGAAATCGATTAATTCGAAGGAATTATGTTTGGTGGCCTTCCTGGATATAGAGGGCGCCTTTTATAATGTGAAAGCGGAGGCAATCAAGGAGGGATTGTCATTTTTGGAGGTGGACGTTCCTCTGATAGGGTTAATCTATTATATGCTGGGAAGCAGGATTGTTAGCTCGAAGTTGGGGGACTCCACCATCAAGAGGCGAGTAACTAGTGGAACCCCGAAGGGGGGGGGAGGTTCTGTCCCCTCTTCTCTGGAACATAGTGGTAAACGGGTTACGTAGTTGCGATGACGAAGAGGAGGAAGAGACACAGTAGTTCATCTTCTTTGCACCTGCCCTCGTCTGGCACGAAACAGACTAAAGTTTCTAGGGCACCCCTCTTCAAGGACCTGACGGACCTCTGTAGGATGGACGTCAGGAGTATCCAGCTCTTTGTTAACAGCTCAAAATGGTTGCAATGAGTTGGAGGAATCAATTATTCGTGCGGTATGGCTACGGACCATTTTTGTGTCTATGTCTGGTCCTAGTGGACCGCCACCCAAACCTAACCTAACCTATAAGCTAATCTTCCGTCCTTAAACAATTTTCTGGCTAGTGTCGATTGGACTGCTATTTTTGGTGGATTTGACTGAGTTTTATAAAATTTTGGATAATGGTTTTGAATTATTTGTTCCAAAAGAAATTTTTTGGTTCCATCGTCGATTAAAAAATATTTCAGACCGTAAATCAAAAGCTTTTAAAATATTCAAGCGCTATGGAGATAAAAATGTTAAATAAAATATCGTAAATTGTGCAAAGAATTTAAATTTCTCAATGATATCCTGTATAAAATGTCCTGTTTGTTTTACAGATTGAAAGGGAAATGTCTACTAACCCTAAACGATTTTTTGCATTTATAGATAAAAAAGGAAATCAGAGGGCTGCCTACCCACGGGTTATGACGTATGCAAAGTACATTTGATAATGGCGATTTAATGAACACTACAGCTGACTATGACGGTCACTACAATTTATATTCGAAGAAGCGATATTATGTGTTATAGACGCTTTTTGAATCATTGATTAAACCTAGATTAGCAATTTAATGGGTTTTCTAGCGACATATTCGGGATTGTTGGAAACCGTGGACGACTGGATTTGATATATACAGATTTTTGGAAAACTTTCGATAAATTAGATCATGCAATTCTTCAGCGTAAATTAATTACTTTTGAGTCCGATTTCATTCCGATTAAATGGGTTGCGTTGTATCTTTCAAACCGTAAACAATGCGTCAATATCGCACAGTCCATTTCGCTCTTGTATGATGTTCCTTCTGGAGTTCTTGGACCATTACTTTTCATAATATTTATTAATGATGTAGTCCATTTAAATTTTGTAAGTGGTTATCTGAATACAGATGACCTAAAAATATATGTTATTGACGCTGACCGAATGCAATAAGAGCTCGATGAATTTTTCATTTGGTCTACAATAACTGCCGTTAAATACTGATAAATGTAAAGTTATGAGATTTTCTAAAAATTTGAACTTTAACAATCACATTAGCTATTTACCTAATAAATAAAGGATTTGCTATGGGTTTTATTAAGGGTCATGGTAGTGACTTTAGAATATCTTTACGTTACCTACGTTAGGTCAGTGTTACAAAATGCCTCAGTAATTTGGAATACCTTCTGTAAAACGAAAGCATCCTGGAACAGTTTCTGATTTATGGACTGCGACGTTTACCTAATTTGATTCAAAATTTTGTTCGTGAATCTTACGTAAACCGTCTTTTGTTGTTAAGAGAAAAAGCGTGTGTTGTGACATTTTATGCTACAGAATTAATTGCTTTGTACTTCTTGAGAGATTTAGATTTTATGTTCCACAACGAGCTTTAAGAGCGCGTTCGCAGTTTTCAATACGGGATACGTATTGTGCAAATAAATTTAAAAATACGGATCCTATTTTGAAAGCTTGTTGCTATTATTTATTTTTTATTGTTATAAACATTTAACGAGCCTATAATATTGTAGAAAAAAAGCATAATTTAACAAAAATCGAATGATTTACTCGAAAATTCCACCACAGTCAATATTCTTGCACCGTAATCATGTTTAGGAAACCCTGTCATTACAAAATTCGATTGTGTTACCTTATTTTAAGCTCTTTATGTCTCAATGTCTGTTGCTCCAATTATTAGTTTTACTGCAAACTTACTTATAGCATAACAGAGCACAACAAGTACATTTTGAGTTTGGTAAAGTATTCTTTCATCGACGTATGTGTTTATGTTCTCGTACATATGGTATGTACAAGAGTTACAAGACAAGAAAATAAAGAAAAAGTCGAAATGAAATGCACGATTTTCTTATACTTCAAAACGGATTATTATTACAATTTTATTTTATTATTATTGTTGTTAGGATTATTACGATCGATTATGAAATAACGACCGAATACAATAAACACCGCAGTACATAAAACGTTAGGTATAGTGTTTGTTTATACATATATACGGTACGGTGCGGTCAATAAGGTTATATACACGTTAATTGTGAGAAACCTCAAGAATATCGCGAATCCTCAAAATTACAAAAGACAGTGTAGCACCATTTCTTTGTAATATAGTACACCATTTCAAATACAAATCTCGAGATAAAAGTTATGAAATCGCGTACATTTATGTAAACAATGAATCTAAAGATACATATATTATAAATGCATAAGATCACGACAAAGAATGGATAGTTTTGAGTGCAAAAATGTTCCCAGCGAAATACGAACAAACGCTACACTTACAAACGTAAAATGACAAGAAAATTGTAGAAATTATGACATCAAATAATTAGTGTAGGCACATGTTGTGTATAAATGAAAAAAACTGCGCACATGAATTTGTCACATGTGGGTGAGTTTAAAAAAACACTTATGCAACACTCAATCAATATATAAACCGATTTAAATCACTCAAAACTTAGCTCAACTCTATAATTCAAAATAACTCCATTTCCTTATTAACTTCAAAACTAAATAATTATGTAAATCATAATTTATTTAAATTTTCTTAATTAACGAACCAACCTTTCGGTAATATATTGCGCACCCGAAAACTATACAGTATAACGTATATTTACCAGTAATCACATAGAGGAACGTAGCATAACCGAACATAAGAGTGAATGTCACCACACCACGATATAAAAATCCAAACAAAGCATCATATAAGTATAATGCGTACGTAATCTAATTAAAGCGGGCAGGCACAATAAAATGAAATGTTATGGTCTGATTCATTTCTTGGAGACGAAAATTACATTAATTAAATCGTTAATTGTATATGAACGGATTAGACATTTTTCAAGCAACGAATTTATGTTGTTGTGAGATCGCTCGACGAACTCCTAGAAGGAAAGTACACAAAAAAATTGCATTCAGTTATAAGACAGCTTTGTATTTACTTCGATTTAATTTAATTATAAATTTCACTCATAATTTACTGAGGTTTTGGTTTTCTATAATGAGTATGAATGAATATTCATTCATTCAAATCATTCTTCGTAATCGTGATAAACGTCGGTTTACAATTTGTACAAGATAAATTATAAATATTAATTAACTGCTCTGTTCCGGGTTAAGCGTCTAATGATTGCCTAATAGTTTGTATCAGTGCAATTAATTAAGTAAGGTTTCAAAATTTTAGTGTGTTTAACCTTGAACTTTAGGTTATTTAGGTGTTAGTTTAGACACCCTCCAAGGTGAGGAATAAAATTAGTGATCCCAAGAATTCACGAAAAATAAGCCCTATCTCTTTAACCTGAATGATGTTTTGTTCGCTGTGACATCTAAATGTTAACGGTATCATTCGAAACTAAAGCCCAGATTCACAAAAGGTTGAAATCATCTCGTCCGCATTATGTGTAATCTTAGTTCTAGATACTACTTGGACTTAAATGTTTTCTTTATTGACACGTAGATGGCACTGTGATGAATTACTATTATTAAATTTCGAAAATAGGCGCCACTTACATTTGCAAGCCGATCATTCATTTAGTTTGCATTTCACAAGCAATAGAATTGACGTATCCTGCTTTTTGTGAAGAGTGGATAATTTATCACTAACCAATTTCAAAAAGAATATGGATGTAACTTTGGGCGAGGCTTTGCCATACTATGAAACAGTCGGAGTCCGTTTTTGGGTCGGTGAATTTAAACGTATGGTTGTAGAAGTTTTTTTTTATAATAATCGCAGCGGAAGGCCAAAAGAAGTTACAACTCCAGAAACGGTAGAAAAAAATCCATGATGCTGTTTTGAGAAGATGATCGTTAAGTGAAATTAAGTGGGATTTTTTACATCCTAAACATTTCAAAAGGACTTCATGGTCTTTTTCATGTAAAAAGTTTAAAGCAAGATGGATGCTACGTTCGCCCACTTCACAGCAATGTTTGACATGTTAAAGCATATAAATGATGGACTTTTTGCGTCGATTAATAACAGATGTTGAAACATGGATTCATCACTACACATCAGAATCTGGACAACAGGCAAATTCACAGTGGATGTAACCTTATTAAAGCCGGCCAATGCTTTACGGGGGTGGTTATGGCCACTATTTTTGAGGCACGTGAAATATTACTCATCAAGGCAAAACAAACACATTTGGCGAGGAAAAAGTTCTCTTTCTTCAAGATAATGCACCCGCTCGCAAGTCAACAATATTGATGGTAAAATTGCATCAATTACCCTTCGAATTGCTTCCCCATTCACCGTATCCGCTGTGTCGTCTACATGGCCGTAGATGTTTTGCGTCAAAACGTTCATACACAGTGAGAATAATGATAGACTGAATATATAAATTTATTATTTTAATTTAAAATAATTTAACCGCCGCTGTTTCTATAAGCAAATGTGACACTAGAATTTGTTCGACTAGATTAAGTGTACTACGAAATACCGGTTTTAAAAGTCCCGAATACAAAATCTCGAATTTAAAATCGCGATTTTCAAAATCCCAAATTCAAAATCCCCCAATTTTGAAACATATATTTTTTTTAAAAATTCTGGTGGAGGAAAATTTTAATTTTGAAACGGGATTTCATAGTACACCCGTAAAATAAAAATAAAAATCGGGATTTTCTGAAAACCGGGATTTTTATTTTTGCAGAATCGAGATTTTAAAAACCGGGATTTTGACAAATCGTGATTTTGAAAACCGGGATTTCGTTACACACCCCTGTGAATCGCTATTTTGTAATTTGTAATTTTAATTAAAATTTATGTGGAAATTAACTATTTTAATTTCAAATAAATTAACCGCCACTTCTTCTTTACGCAAAAATTGATTCCATCATTCGATCAACAATCGACACGATGACATCCATTCATATCTTTTGGCTTCTCCAATCTTACTTTACTCTAGCAACTGCAACTCTTCCACCATATATCCCGTCTGATAAACGTTCCAAGGCAAAGTTTCGCGAACCACAAAACTGGTGCACTATTTAACCGGTATAGCCATAACAAATTGTAATTTATTTATCTATGTATCTACAAATGGAATACCTAATTCAATGAAATATCTAAATTACCTAAGGTGAATTCAAAACAAGTCAAGTTTTATTTATTTATTTTGCACTTTAGGCTTAAACATCGAAAATTATATAGTTTGAATAATAATTTGGATTTGCATGATTAGCATAAATCATATCGCTGATGGCAGCTAGATTTTTATATTGTGTGCAAGGTCTATATTTTGACTTCTTTTAATTAAGTATATGCCAATTCAAACTAGCCGCCGGATTAGTGTATTTAAAACATCTTACTTGATGTTTATTAAGTACATCTAAAAACACTGTCACTTTCTCGTTTCTCCGCACATAGTAAAACTAATAAACATTTAATCTTATATGACAATTAACTCCAAACATTGCATAATTCTTGAATTTGCATAATATCCATAAACGAAATTACGTTGACCCATAGCGACAATCAACTTCCTAATGATCGAACTTCAAAATTCTAACTAATTTATGTACATATTACCAAACTCACGAATTACCAATTTCTTAATTCATGCAAATACAAAAAAAAATGAAAAAATTGCCCTCATCAATTACCGCAATAATTTTTTTTTATTGTATGGCAATCGATAATTACATTCTTCTGAAAAGCTAAACAAATATTTCGTCAGCGTAAAAGAACATTACACAAACTCGTGAATCTCTAGATAAATCGCCTTTCGAAAACCCAAAGAAGGTATCATAATTCCGTGTGCGCCCTGTAAAACAAAGAGATCATCCCCACATTACCCAACGAGTTATACTTAACAACCTCTTTGTTTTAACCCAAACACAACAAGACAATAATGTAATATATAAAATGCAATTTAATTAAAGTTTTTTATGTTTTATGTTTTATTATGTTACTATTATTATTATTATTTTTTTTTTCTATTATTTTTCTAATCCAGTTCCAGATTTCGCTTTCTTTTGAGTTTACCATTGCACGAATATATAAAGAGGTAAACTTTTTACTCAAATCATCATTCAATATTTGAAAGTTGTTAGATTCACTGGTATAGTGTTATTTACATAAAAAAATAAAAAATTATTTAAAATAAATCAATAAATTAGTTAAAATGGCATTCAAGGTAAATTTGAGTGAAAATATTATTTGAGTGTTTTTTTTTGAAGTTTGAGTGATTTTTTGTTTTGTTTTTGTGAACTTTGTGATTGTCATTGAACCAAACATTAGTAACGGATTAATCACTGTGGACTACCATATAAATCATCACGATCGTTCGCCAAAAATTACACTCAAAAAATTATTTGTGTTTTGTTTTCAGTGTCACTATTACGATATTTATATATTGGACCGCGATGTTTGTGGGTGGGCAAAGTAGGATTTTGCCAAAAAAAAAAAAAAAAAATTAACTGGCGTTGTAGTGGCGTATTTAATATCGCGTGATAAGAGCAATTAATTTCAATTTTCTTCTCTAATTTATTCCAAACATAAAAACGATTTAAAATAGAAAGTATTCTCAATCAGGCGCGCGCGCGCATCTCTTTATTTAATTGAAGAATGAACATAAGAAAATCAAAACTGAAACCAAAACAACATATTTTCACTTTGCAAATGAAAATTGAAAGTTAAATAACTCAACTTTTCTTTGTTTTACGTTTACAAATAGGTTTTACTAATTGCATCAGCTGTCTGTATGACACTCGCCTATCCAGGATACGAACAATACCAATCCGAGCATGAGCTATCTGGTGGCTCAGAAAGTGGATATGAGGCCGCATACGATGGTGGACACCAACAATCAGACTATGGCCATCAAGTGTCTCGAGTTTCATTAGGCGGAGGTGATGGACACGGATACCAACATGGTGGTGGACACGATGATGAACATATTGATTATTATGCCCCACCAAAATACGCTTTCAAATACGGAGTCAATGACTACCATACTGGAGATGTAAAATCACAGCACGAAACCCGTGATGGTGATGTAGTTAAGGGACAATATTCGCTCGTCGAACCAGATGGTTCAGTGCGCACAGTCGATTATACAGCCGACAAACATAATGGTTTCAATGCTGTTGTACACAAAACTGCACCAGTACATTCTGGACATTCCGAGTCCAGTGGATCAGGCCACTATTAAGTTTAACGAATCAATCTCCTAAAATAATGATAAATCATTTTTTTTTTGTTGTTTATTTTAAAATCTTCGTTATCAATTCTTAAGTTAAACATGTCTTCAGTATTTTATGTTTTATGTATATATATATATAGCAAATCAATTCCGTTACCTTATATATGTTAGTGTTTAAGCCTTAATGTTGCTTGAGACCAAAAAAAAAAAAAAAAACCATCTATTGATCAAGAAGAAGAAAATATTGCGGCAAAATTCTGCAGATTATAACATCACTGTGATAACAAAAGGAAATTAGGCGAATAAAAATGTCTTCTTGTCGAAAAGTTTTTGTAAATCATCTAAATAAATAAATATCTGTTATATAAAAGACGCGCGCACAATATACATACAATTAAGTATTATTTGTAATTATAATTTAAATTAAATTTTTTTTTTTATAAAAAATTAATAAATTATATTTTTTACGATAAATTATTTTTAATTCAAGTTATTGATAAATTATTTTTGAACAAACAAAAGTGAAAATTAACCGGAAAAACTACTTTGAGCTCCAAGAAAAGAAAATTTCACATTTCATCATCACTTGATAATGACTTTAAGTGTTTTGTTCGTTTTATTATATCTGTATAATGTACACTTAGGTAGGTACACATATCTTTACTCTCGATGATCAACTTGTTATAGCATAAATTGAAGAACAACCTGCTACGTTATTTTGCGCTGTTATATCAGGAAACAGATAATTAATTATGAAAGATACGCATGTTTATGTACAATAATTGATGGTTATGTTGTGCAGGTATATGTCATACGAGTTGTCTAATCAGTATAAAGAAAAATGAAGTTAGGATACATTTCGGATAATTTTCAATGTACTCAAATTTGAAAATTAATTTTGGAAAGTATTCTTATTTCCAAACTACAATTTAGGTGTCCCAACGATCACAAATTTTCAAAATGCAGAAGTTAGACGGCATCTCAAGAGCAAGACAATCTCGAATTAATTTGTTATAGACACCAATAAAGGCACTAAGTTAAATCCAAATCAGCCGAACCAAAACATGTCAAATTATCAAATTGTGATCATTATCGAGGATGCCGCATTCGGTCGCAATGAAGTTTCACGCTGAATGAACGGTTTACTCCATACCACTTAATATTTGTATTGACCCTTTGTATTAACAGTAACCATTTCTTGCTCGGAAACATCGTTCTCCTCTTCATAGCATAATTGTGACCAACTGCAACAGCATTTATTATATTCGTAAATTTTTGGGGTGCGTAACGCAGATTCTATACCCCTAAATGTATAAGAAAACGGACATTAAATTTAAAAAGTTTGTAACCATACGACGGTGGAGCGGCGGTAAGAGAGTAGATTAGCATGCTGCATGGTGTTGGTCTTCAGTTCTTCGCCGATAAAGTTTTTATGTTTTATTGGACAGTTGCTTTGCCTGCTAGAAAAAAAATACTTCAAATGAAATTTTCAGGTCAAAATCATATCTAGAAAATTTCTGGTAGAGCTTGTTGTTCTCGCCCATTTCATTCAAATAGCAAACCTTACTGTTTCAATTATTGTAACGGGCAAACAGGAAATGTACATACCAACGCGACAAAATACCACAACGTGAACAAATTCTTACTTTGAACAAAATTTATCGATATATCGCACTACTAGTAAACGCTGCTAAATTTTTTTTGCCCGTTACAAAACCAACATTTCAATTTATATTTCCGAGTAACAAGAAATATATTTTGTGTATTATTTTGAGTTCTGTTAGAATATATTTGATGTTACAGGTAAACCTGAATGGTAAGCAGTCAATAATATTTTTTTATATCTGTAGTAAAAAAAAAAAAATTGTTGATCAAACTCAAGACCAACAATATGATAATTAACATCACACTTGACAACCAGGCAACCATTCTTCGCAATATTCCTTACAATAAAATGAGATAGAACAAACAATCTACGCAGCTACGACCAAACTAAAAAAAACTCCACTCTAGCCACATACATTAAGTATCTGGCCAGAACCAGAAATTCTTAATAAATATTCGTGTGGGCATAATACACACAAAAATGAGGTTTCTCCATGGGTTTTTGATATTTGATGTAGTGAATAATAATTCGCTGTGTCAGTACGTTCTGGCCAGATACTTAATGTATTTGGCTAGAGTGGAGTTTTTTGTAGTTTGGTCGTAGCTGTCTGATGAGTAGACCAACTTTTCAGTACGAAACCAAACTACCAACATAAAGAACTCATGGAGGGTTCTCATTTTTGCAGAGTGGTACATTGATATAACTCTTTGGGCCTTCAGCCAAAATTACGGGGACGGGGGAAGATATTTCTACTTTTTTTCAGTAGATATATTATGAGCGATTGGCCTCTGTAGCGATTGGGATTGCCATGAACAATTAATATATTTGTGTATAAAAAATGCCGAAAAATCAACTGATTACAGACAGACAAATCAAATTAATAATAAAAATTTTAATATGTAACGCATACATATAGTATAAATAATAAATTAGACGAAACTTTTATCTACTTAGTCAGTCATAATATATAGGCTACTAGCACAGTACCCATAAATTTAAATCTGACCTATACAAATGCTCACTACATTTCGTATAGGCAGTGATTTGAATGCCAAGCACCTTCATTGGAACAATTTTAAGAATAACGGAGCGGGCACTAGCCCCTATAACGAAATGTTATCTAATATTGTCCTGGTTCAATTTTCAAACTCACCAACGTATTATAACCCAAATTCTAAATATGGCAAATTTCTCTACCAAATTGCCCTCAGCCAATTTAGAATACGAGTTGCGGCTGCCAACTGGGCTTCTTATAAAACATTCATTAATCGAAAAATTATACTTTTTTCGGATTCCCCAGTAAGAAACATAGTAACTACAATGGTTCTCGATCAGTTGGTGCAGGATCTAAGCAATATTATTCTGTTAGCCAAAGAAAAAGCCATTCCATATTTTAACTCTTGGACTAATAATAAAAATGAGTTACTATAATTACCAACTGCTAGGAAAATGTTAATCATAATGTTAATAAAATACTCGTAGAAGATAATGGCACTGTCTTCATGATTGAAATTGTCAAAGAATTAAATCAATGAATAAAAGCAGAAATACAAATTTTAAGAAACAATCGCTGCCATAAAATGTTACTTGATATAATAAAGAAAAAAATACGAATAAATTGTGGATAATTAGTAAGAATCTGAGACAGCGGAGTAAAGCAGTTCCACCAATTTCTGATGAGGAACTTAGCGAAATGTGATTCTTTGGCGAAAAGATTCGCCTTGATACATAACACCGATATCGATACATCCAAGAGTAAAGAACCATCGGCCATTTAACTATAATAAACCACAAGAATTAATTTAAATGACCAGGTGAGGATACCATCAATATTTATTAAAAACCTACGAAATAAAGTTGAATTTAGCCTATTTTGCAAAATATTGGAAAACTGCCAAGGTAATTCCGATTCCCAAACCTGGCAAGTCTAAAACAATTATATTCAATTACAGACCCTTATGGGCTTATTAAATATAATTGGAAAGCTCTCTAAAATAGTGCTTAAGAGAAAAATTAACCAATTTGTTAGTTTAAATAAAATCGTATCCAATGAACAGTTTGGATTTACCGTGAGTTTACGACTCAACCACAAGCTTTGAGAATATTCGAGCACGTCAAATCTTCTTTAAACGAAAAACAGTCAATGGGGCTTGTACTATTCTATATTTAAAAGGCATTTGATCGCGTTTGGCATAATGCACTTACTTAGAAACTAATAAATTATAAATTTCCGATATATCTTATAAAAATAATTCATAACTATCTTAATAACCAAAATTTTTTGTCTATTTACCTGGAGATAAGGCCCCCATCCATCCAATCTATTCTGGAGTCCTTTCCTCATTTTTTACAACAAATACATCAATTATAAAATTCTAATTTATAAAATGATAATACAAGCAGCCATTAGCTAGGGTTGCCAGCTTTGGAAACATGCAGCACATATACGTACCAAAAGCGATTACCTAGGTACCCTACCCCCGTTTTACATAAAAAATATGAACTAGAGACTATATCCAAAATATTATCCAGATTTAACAGCAAATTTACTGTATCCTGTTTGCAATCCAGTAACGAATTGCTGAGAAAGTTATTATTGTAATCATTAATTATATTTTAATTTTTATATAAAATCATTCTTAAGCGGCAATATTCCACAATTTTATCTAAAACAATTTTAGTATCCTATTTCCATTTCAACTGTCAAATTTTATCATACTCGGTTAAGGAATAGTCGAGCTACATCCTACTTGGCCATATTCCAGAACTTTATCTAAAAACCATTTTAGAATTTCACTTCCTTAGTACATGTCGACTTACATCGTAATCAGTTAAGGAAAACCGAAGTTCTATTTCCATTTCAAATGTCAAATTTCACTAAAATCATTTAAGAAATAGTTAAGTTTCATCCTAAAAGGCCTTATTTCAGAACTTCATCTAGAAATAATTTTAGAATCCGATTTCCAATGCATATGCCGAATTTCATCATAATCCCTTAAGAAATAGCCAATTATGTTAGAATTCCATTTTCATTGCACATTTAAAATTTCACTAAAATCCGATAAGAAATAGCCAAGTTCCACGCAAATTATTCAAATTCCAGAACTTCATCTCAATATCATTTTAGAATCCCTGTTACATTGTATATTTGTCGAGTTGCTCGAAATCGGTTGAGAAATAGGCCAGTTCTATCCTAATGAAAAATCATTTCAGGATTCCTCTTCCAAGGTGCATGTCAGATTTCATCATAATCTGACATAATGATTGTCACTTCGAATGAAGTGACGCGGCCTAGGGAATACAGGAATCAGAGTTCGTCTTACAATATTAGGAAAACCCTAATTTTTGTAATACATTGACACTAACTCGCAATACAGAAGTTTTCGTAACATTTCAAGAATAGCACCCCAGAGACAGTTCCAAAAACTTTCATCAAAATTATGAAGAGGAAGAATTACTTTCAAAACAATTAAGCATACAAATATCGATTCCATAAAAAGACAAAAGAATTAAGAAAGAGAATCTTAAAAACTACAAATTAAATCATCTTGATTTCATACAGGCAAGAATAGATGATATCGGAAGAAGTACTACATGAAAAAATGAAGTCGAAAAATTGCCACTCTTCCTAGTTATGGGTCGTTAAAATCAAGATATGTAGCTTTACGTCAACAAATTTGTCACGGTAAATTTACAGAGCATAATTTACATTTACAGACTCTAGTTCCAGTTCGTGAATATCATTTTAGTACTAATCGGAACATTTTATGAATGGCATAAATCTTATGTCGTATGTCTCAGAAGCATTACAAATGTTTTTATTTCATCATTTTTTTACAATTGGAAGCTCAACTTTATTCGGTATACTAAACTTTACAACAGCTTAAAATAGAATACTTTAAGGCGTTTTAAATTACACCGAATTCTTTTATTTTGTTAATTTTAAGCAAAATGAAGTGAATGAAGATAAATGGTTACTTTTTAATTAAAATATTAATTATGATAATTAGTTCTTTATCACGTCGAAACACAAAGTATTCACTACTTAGTGTCTATATGAAAGCATCGCTCGCCGATAATTCTCTGTTTAATAGTTACTGATCGGTTGATTAATTTTCCACGGCAATTGCATAACGCCTGCAAAGTACAAAAATAAAACCATACTGCAGATACATTTCCATAATGCACAGCATTTCCGTATTGAATGTTTATTGCAATTTAAATGAATTCGTGAAATAGATTAACGCCGACTTGTGTATAACACCAACCTTATTTTTTTTAAATAGATCGATTTTTAAGACAACAGTATTAAAATTGTTTACAAACATTATTTAATCCGGTTCAAAGAACTTGAGAATTATCAATTTCCTTTTACAATTTATATTGTCTATAGTACCATATCCAGAGAAACGTTTTCATCTTAAGAAATATGCGTGCATGACTCAGAGAGATTTTCTTCATATACACGATGGCAATGAAATATTTATCTTGATTTTGCTTTGTGTTTCGTAGGTATATTACCACGTTATTACTTTAATTTATGACCTTGAAATGAAAACAAAACTGAATTCGTTTTTCTTTAAATTGCGTGACAAATATACCCGCGGATTACAAATGTAATTAAGTTTAATTAATTGGTTTAATTATAATGTACATAATTTAATTATATAGATTGACGACATTTGGTTTACGTATAAATTTAAAATAATATGGTGTGGTCGGATATATTAGTACCAGGACAAACACTAACATTTCACACGATGTTAATCAGTTTTTTATGTGTGGCGCTTATTACTGCCGACCTTATATGTACATATACGTATATCAGATTAATTGATTGGTATAAGCATAAAACAAGCAAAACACATTTCGAAATACAAAACTCAACATTTTGTTTTTGGTAATTTGCTTGTTAATTATTGAATCAATTAGATGCAAATTGGGTAATAACCAAAAGACATTTAACGTGCTTGTAACTAAAATATTGCGTAGAACATAATATTTTAATGATTTTTTTGAGCTTAGCTTAATTAATTGATTTAGTTAACTCGTTTAGCATCGCAAAGTCACAAATAATAAATCATTCTTGAATTTGAAATTTGTCGATTGAGAGTGTCCACCTGCACCAAAAAAAATATCATTATCACATTTGGTTACTCGTAAAAGTTGATAAACAACACAGTATAAAAATCGTAGTCAATCATCAATCAATCAGTTAAGTCCACGTCACAAATATAACGAATAATTTGTTTTGTAGCTACACACAACCTAATACAGTCTAACTGGACAAAGCTACAAACACGAAACTTAAAAATATTTCAATTATTTCAATGTCAGTGCCACAAAAAAATTATAATTCTTGCCTAATTAAATTTTCAAAAAAAAAACGAAAGACATCAATTTATATTTCTTTGGATAAATTATGAGTTAGCGACAAACCCGAAAAAATCTGATTTGTATGCATTTTTATAATCTTTTATTTCGAAATGGAGAATGGTATTAAATAAATCAATAAAATTGAATTTAGTACGGTCTGAAATTTACGGTGGAATTTGCTTAAATCAAGGCTTAATGTAAAGATATTCAACTGTCGCAAGTGAATTTTGTATATAAACGCAAATATCGCTCGACTCACATTTTATAGAGATTTCTAGCGAAATAAAATGCGTGCTCAAATCACATTACCCCATGAGTAAATTGCGTTTTTTTCTGGAACAGCATTTTGAAGGTTTATTAAGTTCGTGATCGAGAGCAATTAGAAATTTGATTCAAGGTAAATTTAATATAGATAATATAAATATCGATTATTTCCCGATCAAACATAAAGAAATTATATATGGTATGTAAGTTTGCGAAAAGAGATATGAGCCGAGCTGAACCGCAAACCAAAATATTTTGTTTGTTTTGACTAAACTTAAATTCTCATGTTTTAGAGTAAAATTTTTAAGGCTAACCAGAATAGTGGAGTTGATTTACAGGATTCGACCATTTATGGTATCTGTATGGTACAGAAAATGGAAGTAGGGTAGGTTTCATGACCTCAACTATCACAAAAATAAAAGCGTTAGAAAAACAAAATCATATTTATAGGCTAAACAGCTAATGCTGAATAAGGTTTACGCAGATGTGTTACCACAGACAGCATCTGAGTCAATTCACTAATATTTCAAAATACAAAATAAAATAAAGCATTTAACGATTGAAGATTTTCCGATCACAACCACAATTCAATTAAAATTCAAATGAAAAAATTTTGAATTTATGAAAGTGCGTAACTGTTCCATCTCACAACTATCACTCAAACTAATATATTATATTTTATTTTATTGAATGTAATCACTGCATTGCACTACTTTGTACTAGACTAATCTTACTTACAGGCAAAATCATGATAGTTGTTGAACTGTTCCTGATCGCTACCTGGTACCCCATATCTACGATTTTAATTCACAAATTTATGGATGCAAAATATTCTCTAAAGTCGATTTAGTGCGTGCATACCATCATATACCGGTAGAAAAGGAACATGTACATAAAACTGCGATATCTACTCCATTTGGACTCTACGAGTTTCTACGAATGCCATTCGGGCTACGAAACGCATCCCAGACGTTTCAAAGATTCATTAATAATGTTTTGAAAGATTTTGATTTCGTATGTCCTTACATCAAGAAGAACATAAAAAACATTTGCATCTTCTTTTCAAACAGCTTGTCGAGTTTGATATCAAAATAAAACTATCAAAATGTGAATTTGGTAAACAAACGCTCAATTTTCTTTCCCATCGAATTTCAGAATATGGAATCTCTCCTACTTCTGCCGGGTTAAAGAAATTATTTCACTATAAGCACCAAAATCAATCAAGCAAAAACAAAAATTTTTAGGCATGATAAACTATTATAATAGGTTCTTACCTAATATTGCTGAAATTCTAGCCCCGTTATATGGCCATCTAGCAAACATGTCCACAATAAAAAATCAAAAAAAAAAAAATTTTTCAATGGCCCACCAAACGATGTTTAGCAGCAACCACAATGCTAGTATACATCCTAAAAACAAAGCTCAACTCTGTATAACTACAGACAGTTCAGAGGTAGCTATTGGTGCTGTTCTTGAACAATTTAATCAAGAAATCAATAGTTGGGAACCTCTGAGTTTTTTCTCAAAGAAACTTCAACCCGCTGAAACTCGATATGCCGCATTTTATTGGGAGCTTCTGGCAATTTACGTAGCGATCAAACACTTTCGACATTATGTCGAAGGAAGGAATTTTTTTTGTATTCACAGATCATAAACCGTTAATCACAGCAATAGAATCTAAATCTGATAGAAGTCCCCGTCAAACCAGACATCTTGAGTACATTGCTCAATTTACTACCGATTTACGCCATATTTCAGGACGCGATAACGTTGTTGCTGATTATTTATCAAGACCAGTTGAAGTTTCTCAAATGAGTTATCATGGAATCGATGTTGGCCGTCTTGCTCAGTTTCAAGAGAAAGATGAGGAGTTGAAGTCATTAATAAATCCATCGAAACAGTCAAAACTGAAGTTCCAACAGATTTCAGTGGATGGCAAGAAAGAGAAAATTTGGTGTGAAATATCAACAAATAAAACTCGCCCATATATCCCGATAGAACTGAGACGCGAAATTTTTGACAAACTGCATGGACTCTCACATCCAGGAATACGAGCCACACGAAAGTTAATAACAACACGCTATTTCTGGACGAAAATGAATTCGGGTACTGGTGACTGGGCCTGGTGTTGCATGGAAAGTTTACTAAAACCAATCCCACCACAACAGTCGTCGTCTGCTAAATTAAAAAAAAAATCAACACAAACTAATTTGGAATTGGCTTCGTCAATACGTACAAGATCTAAGAAAAATGTTAATAATACCATAACAACGGCTACAACTGCGGTTACATCTTTAACTAATGTCGGCGATCATATTCCAGTGGTTTCCAGTCCTACTAATTTCGGTGCTTGTACGACTTTCGCTGAAGTGGTGAAAATTTCTGCCGTTGTGCCTGTTGTAGCATCGAATGCACTTGCTTCTCACAGTGGTGCTCCGGATCAACCAAGCAAATACTCAATTGCATCTGTTTTGCCTGTTGCTGCTATGTTGAGTGCTGTGAGTACGTCTGCAAATGCGAACAATATTGATATATCGTGCGGTCCAACTGGTAATATAAAATCGTTCCCATCATCACGAACTATCCAAAAGAACATACGAAATTTTAATATTCGTGGCACTAATACCTCACCAGATATTTATATTAAAACCATTGCGCCGAAATGTTGGCTTCATTTATCAAGATTCGATACTCTTACAACTGAGGATGATATTGTGGCTCTGGCAGCAAATGCTTAGGTCCGAGTGTTTACAAGGCAGTTAAACTAATTCCTAAGGATAAAGATATCCACGAGTTAGAATATGTATGCTTTAAATTGGGGATCAACGTGGAGCTTCATGATAAGGCTCTAAATTCGGATGCATGGCCAACCGGTGTATTTATTAGGCCCTTCCATAAGCAAAATTTTCGGACAGGAGCCTCATATATGAAATTCCGGATACCAGCTGCAGTAGTCAACTCTGCCGAAATTTAAATAACGCAGGGTCAAAGGTGATGCGTCGGCCCAAAAGTTCTGGACAAATTACTTTTACTTCGATGTACTATCACAACGCCTCTAGTATTCGGGGGAAAGCAAAATTATTCTTGCTTGGCGTTCTTGATAACGATTACGATGTGATTATCATATCTGAAACATGGCTTACTAAAGGGTTTAATTCAGAGGAATATTTCCCACCCAACTACGTCGTCCACAGAAAAGATCGACATGATTTTTGTACCAGCCTTAAAGGTGGGGGTGTGTTGATTGCTGTTAAGAGTTCGATCCCAAACGAGCTCATTGCATGTCATCCAATTTATGATGTAATTGCTGTTCGGATTAATGTATCCGAGTCATCTATCCTCGTGGTGGCTGTATATGTGTTCCCTCTGGATCTACTATGGAATATTATATGGGAATTGTTAATTTCATCAGTTCTGCGGTCATGCCATTGCTTCGTATTAAGGAACAACTAATGATTATAGGGGACTTCAATCTTCCCGATATTACTTGGTTTGATGTTGATGGAGCTTTCACATCCTCTTCTTCTGGCCAGAAAGAATTAGCAGTTACTGATTATTTTGCTAGCTTAGCAATGATGTAGTTGAACCGGATAAGCAATAGTCGGGGCATATTTCTCGATTTAGTTTATTCAACTGATCTTATGTTTTCGGAGATTTCACCTTGTCAAGATTTTACTGGATGTTCGAGCGTTTACCACACTCCAATTACCATATATATATTTTTAGAGAATTGCAACACTACGTGTACTTCTAGTAATTGTTTGCATTTCGATTTTAGGCGTGCGGACTACGATTCGTTAAACGAATTTCTTGTCGGTTCTAATTGGGACTTTCTCGAGCGAGATGAAAATTTGAACCATTCTATTTTATTGTTCAACGGGCTGCTCAAGACTGGTATTGAAAGGTATGTTCCATCAAATAAAAATGGACCTAGGTTTCGTGAGCCGTGGTACAACAAAGAACTACTACGTCTTGAAAAAAAACGGAATAAGTTCCATTCTTTGTATAAGTTACAGGGCGCTGAGTTTTATTCCAGATTCAACTTAGCTCGTAAAGAGTTCAAAACTTTAAATTGGTTCCTTTACAACAACTACATTTTGCAAATAGAAGAGGATCTGACTTCCAACCCAAAAAATTTCTGGAATTTCATAAATGGTAAAATGAAGGTTTGTGGGTTTCCTACTCCAATGACCTTTCAGAACTCTTCCGCAAGTCAACCCTCTGATATCGCTAATCTATTTGCAAAATTTTTTGAGTCCGTCTATGAAGTATCTGGGGATTCTGGTACCAAGTTTATAAATAATCGCGATTGCTCTGATTTTAATTTTTTACAGTTTACTGAAGCAGAAGTTTATGATAGCTTATCTCAACTTGATAGTAATAAGGGGGCAGGACATGACGGTTTTCCACCTATCCTTATTAAGAATTGTGCAGAGAGTTTAGCCCATCCACTGACTCTAATCTTTAATAAGAGCCTACGTACTGGGATTTTTCCGGATCCCTGGAAACTGTCTTTCATTCGTCCGATTTTAAAATCTGGCAGAAGAAGTGATATCAGCAATTATCGCGGAATCGCTATTCTTGCTGCCATACCAAAACTTTTCAAATCAATGGTACAGAAATTCTTGTTTTTTCATGGAAAAATTTTTATTTCTCCTGCTCAACACGGATTTTACATGGGTAGGTCCACGGTTACTAACCTAGTCGGTTTTTGTCAACATTTATATAGTAGTTTAGAACATAGGCAACAAGTGGATGCTGTTTACACCGATTTTTCGAAGGCTTTCGATAAAATTGATCACTCGATCCTTATATCGATAAGCTGGATAAACTAAATTGTCAGTTTATCCCCATCAGGTGGTTGCATTCGTACCTGTCTGATCGCTACCAATTTATTAAGATAAATGATTTTAGTTCTCGCTTATTTCGAGTTACCTCTGGAGTTCCTCAAGGTAGCCACATTGGTCCACTTTTATTCTCATTATTTGTCAATGATGTTGTTGATTGTTTTAAATTCGCAAAATGTTTGCTTTACGCAGATGATATGAAGATATTTGCTGCTATTACTGGAGTTTCTGACTGTGTTAAATTACAAGGTGACTTGAGTAACTTTTGCAGTTGGTCATTTAAAAACAAATTATTGTTGAATGTGGGTAAATGTAGGATTTTATCATTTTCTCGTACACACTCACCTGTTCTTCAGCAATATTTTCTATACAATACCGCTATTGACAGAGTTGAGGTCATAACCGACTTAGGTGTAACCTTTTCTTATGATCTTACTTTTACCAAACACATTGATTCTGTTATTTCAAAAGCTTATATTATGCTGGGTTTCATTAAGCGCAATTGTAAAGACTTCTGCGACCCACTCACACTGAAAACTCTCTATGTGTCCTTTGTTCGTTCCATTCTAGAATATGCTTCTCAGATTTGGTCACCATTTTATCATTGCCATTCATACAGAATTGAGAGCGTTCAAAAACAGTTTCTTTTGTATGCGCTTCGCGGCTTACCTACGGAGCGAGTGCACCAATATGTACTACCTCCTTATAATGATCGTTGTAAATTATTAAAATTACAACGATTAGATCACCGACGAGCTGTTGCATCCGCTATCTTCGTTCAAGATGTTCTGACTTCCCGAATAGACTGTGTCGATTTACTGGCTCGTTTCAACTTTTACGCTCCTACACGTTGTTTGCGCCGTCGTCGTTTGTTACATATTGATCCGGTTTCTACAAACTTCGCACTCTCAGAACCAGTTTTGAGAATGTCGCGACTCTTTAATTCGGTTTATGACGCTTTCGATTTTAACATGACAAGAAATTCGTTTAGAAATGAGTTGTTTAGATTTTTGTCTATCATTAAATAATTGTTAAATGTTATTTTTGTGCTAAAATATTGTATAATAACTGTTAATCTTTTTGCATACCGATTGTATATTTACTGTAGGTTAAATAAATAAATAAATAAAAATAATAATACAGAAAGTGTTTGGCCCGTTACAAAAGAAATAACCAAACAGCGTCACCTGGCATCACATCTACTTCCACTATCACGATCGTTATTAGTTTTGAAGTATTTTGTTATTTTAGTAATTAATATGGTTTTTCAAAACAATGTGGTATTTAATAAAGACCAAACTGTTTTTAATGTAGGTCGTACCAGTTATATTCAATTATCGGATATTAGAATGAGGACAATCATTTTTTCATACAAAGACAAATTTTCGTTAAACTGAGAATCGGGAAACAAAGGGTGCGGTGCATTGGTCTAACCGATAACTTGAAAAGCTTAACAAACAAGGATGGGATTCAACTAAGATGCAGAATATCGAACTCGATGGAATTTTGGGAATATTTCAAATCCCCGTTAGCAAGACAAATTACAGGTCTCAACGCGGAGCACGATTGCAGATTATCGATTTTTTGGCTGTGAATTTGTCGTCTATTGCTCAGGGGATTTTCATAAATTTCAATTGTCTACGAAGTATGTAGAAATATTCGAGCGATCCAAGTTCCCGTGGGCATAGCCCCTATAGAGGTATAAACCATCGAAATCGAAACATAATGACAGATTTTCTATTTTTGGCTCCGAATTTGTGGCCTACTGCTTTACTACGAAATATGTAGAGATATTCGAGTGATCTAAATACACGTTTGCATGACAATTATAGGTCTCAATGTCTATTGATAGAGGTAACAACCATCGAAATCGGAGTACAATTGCAGATTTTTCATTTTTGGCTCGGAATTTGTGGTCTATTCAGGGGATTTTCAATGAATTAAATTATCTACGAAATATGTAGAGATATTCGAGTGATCCAAATTCCCATTTGAATTGGACATATTTAAAATATTTTGTGGTCGAATTACAAGAGACTGCTTATGTCTTCTCTTGCTTAAAATAATAATAATCGGTAAAATGTATTCAAAAACATTAAACTAAGCTGAATTAGAAGCTCAAGCCGAACGAGAAAAGTAAACAAGTTCCCATCCCTATTCAAAGTGTTACAGCGATGTAGTGCAAAATACATTACAATAAAAAACGTTAACTGTGAATGTCCCAACCGATCTGTATACAATGAATGCGTGGGATGGAAAAAAAACTTTGCGATCGCAGATATAAAATTAATAATTTGTTATTGTATTTAAACCGCGCGCATATAAATATAAAACTAAAACGAGTTTCTTTATTTGGAGGTGTGTGTCTTATTAATTTCTTCTTGCAGCCTTGCTTCCAGAACAAATATGTAAAATCGGGCCAAATAGTACGGGGATATACGGATATTTATGTATGGTATGGTATATGGTGTAACTATTGTTACAGGCACGCGCACGTGACTTATATAAGAAAATTTACGATTATGAGTTTTTTTTACATAATTGACGTGTGAATAATACCATTATTAAATTGGTTTAGGTACAATATAATGTTGTAATTTAAACCCTGAGGGTATAATATTTCATTAAATCAATGGTTTCTAAAAATAAGTGAATGGTTTATTGATTTTCGATAAATAATTTTATTGAATTTTTGAATCATTCAATTCCTGCCTTACATTGTGTTACATTTCCAAGAAAACCAAACTAATATTTATTAGACATTACAGTATACAGCTGTATCCATTGATTAGAAATAATATTAGACTAATATAAAATATAATATTTATTCATAAAATAATTGTTAGTTTCGCTTTGATTTAATTACCGTAATACCGATAAGTTCTCACGGGTAATATTATACATGAACGAGTATGTATGTACGTGCATTATACGGATTAAAATATGCGGATGGCCTTAATAAAATTTAATTTATTTCGTTATTAGTTAAAGAGACTAATACATAGTACTTATACTTAGATGATAGTTCAATTCCATTACTTAATTAAACCATTTTTGTTTTGCCAAAATCGATTAAATCTATAAGCGCAGCAAAAGTAAGAAGATTAATTATAAAGGTCTTAAAAACCACCTTTCCATAATTACACTAAATACAAAGCGCAACAAAACACGAGAAAGGAAGGACGATATATTTAATTTTGTTGCTGAAAATTGACTTATTATTAACTTCGCAACTTCTTGGAATTAGCGCGAACCATATACTATATACACCTTAAATGTCAAACTTAATCATAAACAACAGTTAGATTATAGTTATACACAAACAATGAAGGTAACCAAACTGCGCAAAATGCATTTTCTCATGCAATATAAAATTTTCTCATACACACATTATTTCCTATATACAATAAATTCAAATTCGCGGTCCATATCAATGTTATGTGACAAGACAAGTTCACGATCATGAACTATAATGATTGAATAAATTAAACGAAAATCTAGAGTATGCGGACTCTTGCCTCAAAATAAAACCAAATTTTAAATACCAAATGGTGAAAATTTTAATTTCGATTTTAATCAGTACAACAACAAAAAAAACATACTGAAACAACCATGATACTTAGGAGTGGCCATTTCGCGGGAGGTTAACATTTTTTTTTTTTTGTATATAAAATTGAAAACATGTTAAACAAATTATTGCCCGAGGCGAATTGGTATATGTACAATAGTATGTTATGTAGTAGAAGCACAGTTATATACTTACCAATACAATTGATCCACCATTTTAATCTTCGACATGAGCCAAGACGGTAGTACAGCGTATAGAGAATGATGGATGATTTTGTTTGGTGGTTGATGTTCGTTGATTGATTACATGAATGGAATAGGAAACTAAGTTAATTGTTTGTATTTGTTGTTGTTGTCGTTGATGTAAAACGGTATGGTTAATTAATGCTTATAGAAGCTAGCAGATTTTTACGTGGATTGCAAAAATAATTTTGTTTACATTGCAAATATCATTATCTGCCACTTATTTAAGTGTGTTTCTTGCTTGGTTAAACTCTTTAAATTGCTAAATTTACGAATTTTGGATAATTAGTAGGTAACACATGACTAATTTAGTCAACTACATTGTAACACCCTCAATGTTCGACCGGTTGTATAAAGTTCCAAAATATGATGAATATCATGAGTTTCTCAAGTATGTAAATTGTTTCTCAATCGTAATTTTCGTACTCTGGAATTTTTCCTAGCAGCCAGAAATGTTAATTTTCGAAATAAAAATATTTTGTTGTTTGGTAATTCCACTGGTGTTTAGGTTACCAATAAAATATCGAGTTATGAATTTTAGTTTCCGGTCGAATGGAGTGAATATTGGAACCCATGTCATATCTAAATTAATTGCAAATTATTCTGCAAACATTTCTGTATTCCAGTATTTTCAGTTTTGTGGAAAAGTTGGTAATTTTTCAACACCTTGTTTTAAAGTAAAGTTTTTATATATTAATCGTTTTGATCCATCTGTCACTCCTGATCGAATTGTGGAGTACATTTGTGACAAACTGCAGGACTGTTCATCAGAGGACGTTGAATGTAAATTGTTACTATCCAGGGATCGTGTTATCGATAACTCACTAACATTCATCTCATTTAAAATCGGATTGAAGGAAACCCATTACAATATGCTCAATAATTCTGAGGCGTGGCCACTTGGGGTAATAATTCGGCCATTTACCAGCTATCCACGTGCGGCAAAAAACCGGACTCGGGTAACATTCCCGACCAAACAATAACATCTGCGCCTGTCATCACATCATCTTTTAAGCCTCTCAACTGCGGAACAAATCCCCAGCCTTATTCATTCTTAAATATATATTACCACAATTCGGGCGGCATTCGAACTAAATCTAAATCTCTATATCTATCAATTTTGGAGGAGAATTATGACGTTATTTACATCATGGAAACGTGGTTGACTGCCCATTACAGAACCGAGGAGTATTTTCCACCAACTTATGCAGTTTATCGGAGAGACAGACATCTACAGCAGGACACTTATGCCATGGGGGGTGGTATTATAATAGCCATCTCTAACAAATACTCATCTATGCCGATAACGTTAACCAACTGTGGTACTGAAGTTGTTGCCGTGCGCTTACGGTTTCATTCATACTCGCTGATCATTTGTGTCGCATATTTACCATGTCATTCAAGCGTCGCGGTTTATGATATGTTTTTGGACACCGTGAAACTTAATATTACTGCACTTCTTCAACCTGAGGACCGCTTATTTATCTTTGGTGACTTTAACTTACCATGTATTGTATGGGAGTATACGGATAACAATTTAACTCCCATAAACATGAACGATGATGTGTAAAAGTTCATATCTGAAATATTTTCGCTGGGACTGAAACAATTTATCAATGTGAAGAATTGCAGTAATAACGTGTTAGACCTAGCCTTTGTGCCAATTGATCATGAGATGACCGTCACAACCTGTGATGATTTAGCTGGATCTTCAAGTATTCATCATTTGCCGCTGAATATTACAGTCTTGTTTGAATACAGTGAATTAATCGAAAATAATACCGACTCTGTCATCTATAACTTTAAAATGGGTGATTATGTTTCTTTAAGTGCATTTCTTGATGAGTATAATTGGTCTTCATTTTATAATAGTAATAATATAGACGATATGTTGAATGAATTTTATAATATTGTTCAAATGGGCATTGAAACATTCATTCCTAGATTGGTAGTTTCAGGCGCCAAGAAGGAACCGTGGTATAACGGTGAATTGATAAATTTAAAAAATAGAAAGGATAACGCTCATAAACTTTATAAACTATCTCCGAATACAGTAAATTACAACTCATTTAAGGTTTTACCATAGACAAATTACTTTAGTAAGAGTAATTTGTCTATGCTATAGACCACAAAATCAGAGCTACAAAATCAAAAATCTGCAATTGTGCTCCGATTCCGATGATTGATACCTCTATCGATAGGCAATGAGACCTGTAATTGTCATGCCAATGATCATTTGGATCGTTAGAATATTTCTACACATTTTGTAGAAAATTCAATTTTATTGAAAATCACCTGGACTATAGACCACAAAATCAGAGCTACAAAATCAAAAATCTGCAATTGTGCTCCGATTCCGATGATTGACACCTCTATCGATAGGCAATGAGACCTGTAATTGTCATGCCAATGATCATTTGGATCGTTAGAATATTTCTACACATTTTGTAGAAAATTCAATTTTATTGAAAATCACCTGGACTATAGACAACAAAATCAGAGCAACAAAATCGAAAATCTGCAATTGTGCTCATGACAAATTTTATTTGGATCGTTAGAATATTTCTACACATTTTGTAGAAAATTCAATTTTATTGAAAATCACCTGGACTATAGACCACAAAATCAGAGCTACAGAATCAAAAATCTGCAATTGTGCTCCGATTCCGATGATTGATACCTCTATCGATAGGCAATGAGACCTGTAATTGTCATGCCAATGATCATTTGGATCGTTAGAATATTTCTACACATTTTGTAGAAAATTCAATTTTATTGAAAATCACCTGGACTATAGACCACAAAATCAGAGCTACAAAATCAAAAATCTGCAATTGTGCTCCGATTCCGATGATTGATACCTCTATCGATCGGCAATGAGACCTGTAATTGTCATGCCAATGATCATTTGGATCGTTAGAATATTTCTACACATTTTGTAGAAAATTCAATTTTATTGAAAATCACCTGGACTATAGACCACAAAATCAGAGCTACAAAATCAAAAATCTGCCAATTGTGCTCCGATTCCGATGATTGATACCTCTATCGATAAGCAATGAGATCTGTAATTGTCATGTCAATGATAATTTGGATCGTTAGAATATTGCTACACATTTTGTAGAAAATTCAATTTTATTGAAAATCACCTGGACTATAGACCACAAAATCAGAGCTACAGAATCAAAAATCTGCAATTGTGCTCCGATTCCGATGATTGATACCTCTATAGATCGGCAATGAGACCTGTAATTGTTATGCCAATGATCATTTGGATCGTTAGAATATTTCTACACATTTTGTAGAAAATTCAATTTTATTGAAAATCACCTGGACTATAGACCACAAAATCAGAGCTACAAAATCGAAAATCTGCAATTGTGCTCATGACAAAGTTTATTTGGATCGTTAGAATATTTCTACACATTTTGTAGAAAATTCAATTTTATTGAAAATCACCTGGACTATAGACCACAAAATCAGAGCTATAAAATCAAAAATCTGCAATTGTGCTCCGATTCCGATGATTGATACCTCTATCGATAGGCAATGAGACCTGTAATTGTCATGCCAATGATCATTTGGATCGTTAGAATATTTCTACACATTTTGTAGAAAATTCAATTTTATTGAAAATCACCTGGACTATAGACCACAAAATCAGAGCTACAAAATCAAAAATCTGCAATTGTGCTCCGATTCCGATGATTGACACCTCTATCGATAGGCAATGAGACCTGTAATTGTCATGCCAATGATCATTTGGATCGTTAGAATATTTCTACACATTTTGTAGAAAATTCAATTTTATTGAAAATCACCTGGACTATAGACCACAAAATCAGAGCTACAAAATCAAAAATCTGCAATTGTGCTCCGATTCCGATGATTGATACCTCTATCGATCGGCAATGAGACCTGTATTTGTTATGCCAATGATCATTTGGATCGTTAGAATATTTCTACACATTTTGTAGAAAATTCAATTTTATTGAAAATCAACTGGACTATAGACAACAAAATCAGAGCAACAAAATCGAAAATCTGCAATTGTGCTCATGACAAATTTTATTTGGATCGTTAGAATATTTCTACACATTTTGTAGAAAATTCAATTTTATTGAAAATCACCTGGACTATAGACCACAAAATCAGAGCTACAGAATCAAAAATCTGCAATTGTGCTCCGATTCCGATGATTGATACCTCTATCGATCGGCAATGAGACCTGTAATTGTTATGCCAATGATCATTTGGATCGTTAGAATATTTCTACACATTTTGTAGAAAATTCAATTTTATTGAAAATCACCTGGACTATAGACCACAAAATCAGAGCTACAGAATCAAAAATCTGCAATTGTGCTCCGATTCCGATGATTGATACCTCTATCGATCGGCAATGAGACCTGTAATTGTCATGCCAATGATCATTTGGATCGTTAGAATATTTCTACACATTTTGTAGAAAATTCAATTTTATTGAAAATCACCTGGACTATAGACCACAAAATCAGAGCTACAAAATCAAAAATCTGCCAATTGTGCTCCGATTCCGATGATTGATACCTCTATCGATAAGCAATGAGATCTGTAATTGTCATGTCAATGATAATTTGGATCGTTAGAATATTGCTACACATTTTGTAGAAAATTCAATTTTATTGAAAATCACCTGGACTATAGACCACAAAATCAGAGCTACAGAATCAAAAATCTGCAATTGTGCTCCGATTCCGATGATTGATACCTCTATAGATCGGCAATGAGACCTGTAATTGTTATGCCAATGATCATTTGGATCGTTAGAATATTTCTACACATTTTGTAGAAAATTCAATTTTATTGAAAATCACCTGGACTATAGACCACAAAATCAGAGCTACAAAATCGAAAATCTGCAATTGTGCTCATGACAAAGTTTATTTGGATCGTTAGAATATTTCTACACATTTTGTAGAAAATTCAATTTTATTGAAAATCACCTGGACTATAGACCACAAAATCAGAGCTATAAAATCAAAAATCTGCAATTGTGCTCCGATTCCGATGATTGATACCTCTATCGATAGGCAATGAGACCTGTAATTGTCATGCCAGTGATCATTTGAATCGTTAGAATATTTCTACACATTTTGTAGAAAATTCAATTTTATTGAAAATCACCTGGACTATAGACCACAAAATCAGAGCTACAAAATCAAAAATCTGCAATTGTGCTCCGATTCCGATGATTGATACCTCTATCGATAGGCAATGAGACCTGTAATTGTCATGCCAAAGATCATTTAGATCGTTAGAATATTTCTACACATTTTGTAGAAAATTCAATTTTATTGAAAATCACCTGGACTATAGACCACAAAATCAGAGCTACAAAATCAAAAATCTGCAATTGTGCTCCGATTCCGATGATTGCTATCTATATCGATAGGCAATGAGACCTGTAATTGTCATGCCAATGATCATTTGGATCGTTTGAAAATTTCTACACATTTTGTAGAAAATTCAATTTTATTGAAAATCACCTGGACTATAGACCACAAAATCAGAGCTACAAAATCGAAAATCTGCAATTGTGCTCATGACAAAGTTTATTTAGATCGTTAGAATATTTCTACACATTTTGTAGAAAATTCAATTTTATTGAAAATCACCTGGACTATAGACCACAAAATCAGAGCTATAAAATCAAAAATCTGCAATTGTGCTCCGATTCCGATGATTGATACCTCTATCGATAGGCAATGAGACCTGTAATTGTCATGCCAGTGATCATTTGGATCGTTAGAATATTTCTACACATTTTGTAGAAAATTCAATTTTATTGAAAATCACCTGGACTATAGACCACAAAATCAGACCTACAAAATCAAAAATCTGCAATTGTGCTCCGATTCCGATGATTAATACCTCTATCGGTAGGCAATAAGGCCTGTAATTGTCATGCCAATCATCATTTGGATCGTTAGAATATTTCTACACATTTTGTAGAAAATTCAATTTTATTGAAAATCACCTGGACTATAGACCACAAAATCAGAGCTACAAAATCAAAAATGTGCAATTGTGCTCCGATTCCGATGATTGATACCTCTATCGATAGGCAATGAGACCTGTAATTGTCATGCCAATGATCATTTGGATCGTTAGAATATTTCTACACATTTTGTAGAAAATTCAATTTTATTGAAAATCACCTGGACTATAGACCACAAAATCAGAGCTACAAAATCGAAAACCTGCAATTGTGCTCATGACAACGTTTATTTGGATCGTTTGAAAATTTCTACACATTTTGTAGAAAATTCAATTTTATTGAAAATCACCTGGACTATAGACCACAAAATCAGAGCTACAAAATCAAAAATCTGCAATTGTGCTCCGATTCCGATGATTGCTATCTATATCGATAGGCAATGAGACCTGTAATTGTCATGCCAATGATCATTTGGATCGTTTGAAAATTTCTACACATTTTGTAGAAAATTCAATTTTATTGAAAATCACCTGGACTATAGACCACAAAATCAGAGCTACAAAATCGAAAATCTGCAATTGTGCTCATGACAAAGTTTATTTGGATCGTTAGAATATTTCTACACATTTTGTAGAAAATTCAATTTTATTGAAAATCACCTGGACTATAGACCACAAAATCGGAGCTGCAAAATCAAAAATCTGCAATTGTGCTCCGATTCCGATGATTGATACCTCTATCGATAGGCAATGAGACCTGTAATTGTCATGCCAGTGATCATTTGGATCGTTAGAATATTTCTACACATTTTGTAGAAAATTCAATTTTATTGAAAATCACCTGGACTATAGACCACAAAATCAGAGCTGCAAAATCAAAAATCTGCAATTGTGCTCCGATTCCGATGATTGATACCTCTATCGATAGGCAATGAGACCTGTAATTGTCATGCCAAAGATCATTTAGATCGTTAGAATATTTCTACACATTTTGTAGAAAATTCAATTTTATTGAAAATCACCTGGACTATAGACCACAAAATCTGAGCTACAAAATCAAAAATCTGCAATTGTGCTCCGATTCCGATGAATGATACCTCTAAGGATAGGCAATGAGACCTGTAATTGTCATGCCAAAGATCATTTGGATCGTTAGAATATTTCTACACATTTTGTAGAAAATTCTATTTTATTGAAAATCACCTGGACTATAGACCACAAAATCAGAGCTATAAAATCAAAAATCTGCAATTGTGCTCCGATTCCGATGATTGATACCTCTATCGATAGGCAATGAGACCTGTAATTGTCATGCCAGTGATCATTTGGATCGTTAGAATATTTCTACACATTTTGTAGAAAATTCAATTTTATTGAAAATCACCTGGACTATAGACCACAAAATCAGAGCTACAAAATCAAAAATCTGCAATTGTGCTCCGATTCCGATGATTGATACCTCTATCGATAGGCAATGAGACCTGTAATTGTCATGCCAATGATCATTTGGATCGTTAGAATATTTCTACACATTTTGTAGAAAATTCAATTTTATTGAAAATCACCTGGACTATAGACCACAAAATCAGAGCTACAAAATCAAAAATCTGCAATTGTGCTCCGATTCCGATGATTGATACCTCTATCGATAGGCAATGAGACCTGTAATTGTCATGCCAATGATCATTTGGATCGTTAGAATATTTCTACACATTTTGTAGAAAATTCAATTTTATTGAAAATCACCTGGACTATAGACCACAAAATCAGAGCTACAAAATCAAAAATCTGCAATTGTGCTCCGATTCCGATGATTAATACCTCTATCGGTAGGCAATGAGACCTGTAATTGTCATGCCAATGATCATTTGGATCGTTAGAATATTTCTACACATTTTGTAGAAAATTCAATTTTATTGAAAATCACCTGGACTATAGACCACAAAATCAGAGCTACAAAATCAAAAATCTGCAATTGTGCTTAAGACAAAGTTTATTTGGATCATTAGAATATTTCTACACATTTTGTAGAAAATTCAATTTTATTGAAAATCACCTGGACTATAGACCACAAAATCAGAGCTACAAAATCGAAAACCTGCGATTGTGCTCATGACAAACGGTTATTTGGATCGTTCGAAAATTTCTACACATTTTGTAGAAAACTCAATTTTATTGAAAATCACCTGGACTATAGACCACAAAATCAGAGCTACAAAATCAAAAATCTGCAATTGTGCTCCGATTCCGATGATTGATACCTCTATCGATAGGCAATGAGACCTGTAATTGTCATGCCAAAGATAATTTGGATCGTTAGAATATTTCTACACATTTTGTAGAAAATTCAATTTTATTGAAAATCACCTGGACTATAGACCACAAAATCAGAGCTACAAAATCAAAAATCTGCAATTGTGCTCCGATTCCGATGATTAATACCTCTATCGGTAGGCAATGAGACCTGTAATTGTCATGTCAATGATCATTTGGATCGTTAGAATATTTCTACACATTTTGTAGAAAATTCAATTTTATTGAAAATCACCTGGACTATAGACCACAAAATCAGAGCTACAAAATCAAAAATCTGCAATTGTGCTCCGATTCCGATGATTGATACCTCTATCGATAGGCAATGAGACCTGTAATTGTCATGCCAAAGATAATTTGGATCGTTAGAATATTTCTACACATTTTGTAGAAAATTCAATTTTATTGAAAATCACCTGGACTATAGACCACAAAATCAGAGCTACAAAATCAAAAATCTGCAATTGTGCTCCGATTCCGATGATTAATACCTCTATCGGTAGGCAATGAGACCTGTAATTGTCATGCCAATGATCATTTGGATCGTTAGAATATTTCTACACATTTTGTAGAAAATTCAATTTTATTGAAAATCACCTGGACTATAGACCACAAAATCAGAGCTACAAAATCGAAAACCTGCAATTGTGCTCATGACAAACGGTTATTTGGATCGTTCGAAAATTTCTACACATTTTGTAGAAAATTCAATTTTATTGAAAATCACCTGGACTATAGACCACAAAATCAGAGCTACAAAATCAAAAATCTGCAATTGTGCTCCGATTCCGATGATTGAAACCTCTATCGATAGGCAATGAGACCTGTAATTGTTATGCCAATGATCATTTGGATCGTTAGAATATTTCTACACATTTTGTAGAAAATTCAATTTTATTGAAAATCACCTGGACTATAGACCACAAAATCAGAGCTACAAAATCAAAAATCTGCAATTGTGCTCCGATTCCGATGATTAATACCTCTATCGGTAGGCAATGAGACCTGTAATTGTCATGTCAATGATCATTTGGATCGTTAGAATATTTCTACACATTTTGTAGAAAATTCAATTTTATTGAAAATCACCTGGACTATAGACCACAAAATCAGAGCTTCAAAATCGAAAACCTGCAATTGTGCTCATGACAAACGGTTATTTGGATCGTTCGAAAATTTCTACACATTTTGTAGAAAATTCAATTTTATTGAAAATCACCTGGACTATAGACCACAAAATCAGAGCTACAAAATCAAAAATCTGCAATTGTGCTCCGATTCCGATGATTGATACCTCTATCGATAGGCAATGAGACCTGTAATTGTTATGCCAATGATCATTTGGATCGTTAGAATATTTCTACACATTTTGTAGAAAATTCAATTTTATTGAAAATCACCTGGACTATAGACCACAAAATCAGAGCTACAAAATCAAAAATCTGCAATTGTGCTCCGATTCCGATGATTAATACCTCTATCGGTAGGCAATGAGACCTGTAATTGTCATGCCAATGATCATTTGGATCGTTAGAATATTTCTACACATTTTGTAGAAAATTCAATTTTATTGAAAATCACCTGGACTATGGACCACAAAATCAGAGCTACAAAATCAAAAATCTGCAATTGTGCTCCGATTTCGATGATTGATACCTCTATCGATAAGCAATGAGATCTGTTATTGTCATGCCAATGATCATTTGGATCGTTAGAATATTTCTACACATTTTGTAGAAAATTCAATTTTATTGAAAATCACCTGGACTATAGACCACAAAATCAGAGCTACAAAATCAAAAATCTGCAATTGTGCTCCGATTCCGATGATTGATACCTCTATCGATAGGCAATGAGACCTGTAACTGTCATGCCAATGATCATTTGGATCGTTAGAATATTTCTACACATTTTGTAGAAAATTCAATTTTATTGAAAATCACCTGGACTATAGACCACAAAATCAGAGCTTCAAAATCGAAAACCTGCAATTGTGCTCATGACAACGGTTATTTGGTTCGTTCGAAAATTTCTACACATTTTGTAGAAAATTCATTTTTAATGAAAATCACCTGGACTATGGGCCACAAAATCAGAGCTACAGAATTAAAAATCTGCAATTGTGCTCCGATTCCGATGATTGATACCTATATCGATCGGCAATGAGACCTGTAATTGTTATGCCAATGATCATTTGGATCGTTAGAATATTTCTACACATTTTGTAGAAAATTCAATTTTATTGAAAATCACCTGGACTATAGACCACAAAATCAGAGCTACAAAATCGAAAACCTGCAATTGTGCTCATGACAAACGGTTATTTGGATCGTTCGAAAATTTCTACACATTTTGTAGAAAATTCAATTTTATTGAAAATCACCTGGACTATAGACCACAAAATCAGAGCTACAGAATCAAAAATCTGCAATTGTGCTCCGATTCCGATGATTGATACCTCCATCGATCGGCAATGAGACCTCTAATTGTTATGCCAATGATCATTTGGATCGTTAGAATATTTCTACACATTTTATAGAAAATTCAATTTTATTGAAAATCACCTGGACTATAGACCACAAAATCAGAGCTTCAAAATCGAAAACCTGCAATTGTGCTCCGATTCCGATGATTAATACCTCTATCGGTAGGCAATGAGACCTGTAATTGTCATGCCAATGATCATTTGGATCGTTTGAATATTTCTACACATTTTGTAGAAAATTCAATTTTATTGAAAATCACCTGGACTATAGACCACAAAATCAGAGCTTCAAAATCGAAAACCTGCAATTGTGCTCATGACAACGGTTATTTGGTTCGTTCGAAAATTTCTACACATTTTGTAGAAAATTCATTTTTATTGAAAATCACCTGGACTATAGGCCACAAAATCAGAGCTACAGAATTAAAAATCTGCAATTGTGCTCCGATTCCGATGATTGATACCTCCATCGATCGGCAATGAGACCTCTAATTGTTATGCCAATGATCATTTGGATCGTTAGAATATTTCTACACATTTTATAGAAAATTCAATTTTATTGAAAATCACCTGGACTATAGACCACAAAATCAGAGCTTCAAAATCGAAAACCTGCAATTGTGCTCCGATTTCGATGATTGATACCTCTATCGATAAGCAATGAGATCTGTTATTGTCATGCCAATGATCATTTGGATCGTTAGAATATTTCTACACATTTTGTAGAAAATTCAATTTTATTTAAAATCACCTGGACTATAGACCACAAAATCAGAGCTACAAAATCGAAAACCTGCAATTGTGCTCATGACAAACGGTTATTTGGATCGTTCGAAAATTTCTACACATTTTGTAGAAAATTCAATTTTATTGAAAATCACCTGGACTATAGATCACAAAATCAGAGCTACAAAATCAAAAGTCTGCAATTGTGCTCTGATTCCGATGATTGATACCTCTATCGATAGGCAATGAGACCTGTAATTGTCATGCCAATGATCATTTGGATCGTTAGAATATTTCTACACATTTTGTAGAAAATTCAATTTTATTGAAAATCACCTGGACTATAGACCACAAAATCAGAGCTACAAAATCAAAAATCTGCAATTGTGCTCCGATTCCGATGATTAATACCTCTATCGGTAGGCAATGAGACCTGTAATTGTCATGCCAATGATCATTTGGATCGTTAGAATATTTCTACACATTTTGTAGAAAATTCAATTTTATTGAAAATCACCTGGACTATAGACCACAAAATCAGAGCTACAAAATCAAAAGTCTGCAATTGTGCTCTGATTCCGATGATTGATACCTCTATCGATAAGCAATGAGATCTGTTATTGTCATGCCAAAGATCATTTGGATCGTTAGAATATTTCTACACATTTTGTAGAAAATTCAATTTTATTGAAAATCACCTGGACTATAGACCACAAAATCAGAGCTACAAAATCAAAAATCTGCAATTGTGCTCCGATTCCGATGATTGATACCTCTATCGATAGGCAATGGGACCTGTAACAGTCATGCCAATGATCATTTGGATCGTTAGAATATTTCTACACATTTTGTAGAAAATTCAATTTTATTGAAAATCACCTGGACTATAGACCACAAAATCAGAGCTTCAAAATCGAAAACCTGCAATTGTGCTCATGACAACGGTTATTTGGATCGTTAGAAAATTTCTACACATTTTGTAGAAAATTCATTTTTATTGAAAATCACCTGGACTATAGGCCACAAAATCAGAGCTACAGAATTAAAAATCTGCAATTGTGCTCCGATTCCGATGATTGATACCTCCATAGATCGGCAATGAGACCTGTAATTGTCATGCCAATGATCATTTGGATCGTTAGAATATTTCTACACATTTTGTAGAAAATTCAATTTTATTGAAAATCACCTGGACCACAAAATCAGAGCTGCAAAATCAAAAATCTGCAATTGTGCTCCGATTCCGATGATTGATACCTCTATCGATAGGCAATGAGACCTGTAATTGTCATGCCAAAGATCATTTAGATCGTTAGAATATTTCTACACATTTTGTAGAAATTTCAATTTTATTGAAAATCACCTGGATATAGACCACAAAATCTGAGCTACAAAATCAAAAATCTGCAATTGTGCTCCGATTCCGATGAATGATACCTCTAAGGATAGGCAATGAGACCTGTAATTGTCATGCCAAAGATCATTTGGATCGTTAGAATATTTCTACACATTTTGTAGAAAATTCTATTTTATTGAAAATCACCTGGACTATAGACCACAAAATCAGAGCTATAAAATCAAAAATCTGCAATTGTGCTCCGATTCCGATGATTGATACCTCTATCGATAGGCAATGAGACCTGTAATTGTCATGCCAGTGATCATTTGGATCGTTAGAATATTTCTACACATTTTGTAGAAAATTCAATTTGATTGAAAATCACCTGGACTATAGACCACAAAATCAGAGCTACAAAATCAAAAATCTGCAATTGTGCTCCGATTCCGATGATTGATACCTCAATCGATAAGCAATGAGATCTGTAATTGTCATGCCAATGATCATTTGGATCGTTAGAATATTTCTACACATTTTGTAGAAAATTCAATTTTATTGAAAATCACCTGGTATAGACCACAAAATCAGAGCTACAAAATCGAAAATCTGCAATTGTGCTCATGACAAAGTTTATTTGGATCATTAGAATATTTCTACACATTTTGTAGAAAATTCAATTTTATTGAAAATCACCTGGACTATAGACCACAAAATCAGAGCTACAAAATCGAAAACCTGCAATTGTGCTCCGATTCCGATGATTGATACCTCTATCGATAGGCAATGAGACCTGTAACAGTCATGCCAATGATCATTTGGATCGTTAGAATATTTCTACACATTTTGTAGAAAATTCATTTTTATTGAAAATCACCTGGACTATAGGCCACAAAATCAGAGCTACAGAATTAAAAATCTGCAATTGTGCTCCGATTCCTAAGATTGATAACTCTATCGATAGACAATGAGACCTGTAATTGTCATGCCAATGATCATTTGGATCGTTAGAATATTTCTACACATTTAGTAGAAAATTCAATTTTATTGAAAATCACCTGGACTATAGACCACAAAATCAGAGCTATAAAATCAAAAATCTGCAATTGTGCTCCGATTCCGATGATTCATACCTCTATCGATAGGCAATGAGACCTGTAATTGTTATGCAAATGATCATTTGGATCGTTAGAATATTTCTACACATTTTGTAGAAAATTCAATTTGATTGAAAATCACCTGGACTATAGACCACAAAATCAGAGCTACAAAATCAAAAATCTGCAATTGTGCTCCGATTCCGATGATTGATACCTCAATCGATAAGCAATGAGATCTGTAATTGTCATGCCAATGATCATTTGGATCGTTAGAATATTTCTACACATTTTGTAGAAAATTCAATTTTATTGAAAATCACCTGGACTATAGACCACAAAATCAGAGCTTCAAAATCCAAAACCTGCAATTGTGCTCATGACAACGGTTATTTGGATCGTTCGAAAATTTCTACACATTTTGTAGAAAATTCAACTTTATTGACAATCACCTGGACTATAGACCACAAAATCAGAGCTACAAAATCAAAAATCTGCAATTGTGCTCCGATTCCTAAGATTGATACCTCTATCGATAGGCAATGAGACCTGTAATTGTCATGCCAATGATCATTTGGATCGGTAGAATATTTCTACACATTTTGTAGAAAATTCAATTTTATTGAAAATCACCTGGACTATAGACCACAAAATCAGAGCTACAAAATCAAAAATCTGCAATTGTGCTCCGATTCCGATGATTGATACCTCTATCGATAGGCAATGAGACCTGTAATTGTCATGCCAAAGATCATTTGGATCGTTAGAATATTTCTACAAATTTTGTAGAAAATTCAATTTTATTGAAAATCACCTGGACTATAGACCACAAAATCAGAGCTACAGAATCAAAAATCTGCAATTGTGCTCCGATTCCGATGATTGATACCTCTATCGATAGGCAATGAGACCTGTAATTGTCATGCCAATGATCATTTGGATCGTTAGAATATTTCTACACATTTTGTAGAAAATTCAATTTTATTGAAAATCACCTGGACTATAGACCACAAAATCAGAGCTTCAAAATCGAAAACCTGCAATTGTGCTCATGACAACGGTTATTTGGATCGTTCGAAAATTTCTACACATTTTGTAGAAAATTCAACTTTATTGACAATCACCTGGACTATAGACCACAAAATCAGAGCTACAAAATCAAAAATCTGCAATTGTGCTCCGATTCCGATGATTGATACCTCTATCGATAGGCAATGAGACCTGTAATTGTCATGCCAAAGATCATTTGGATCGTTAGAATATTTCTTCAAATTTTGTAGAAAATTCAATTTTATTGAAAATCACCTGGACTATAGACCACAAAATCAGAGCTACAGAATCAAAAATCTGCAATTGTGCTCCGATTCCTAAGATTGATACCTCTGTCGATAGGCAATGAGACCTGTAATTGTCATGCCAATGATCATTTGGATCGTTAGAATATTTCTACACATTTTGTAGAAAATTCAATTTTATTGAAAATCACCTGGACTATAGACCACAAAATCAGAGCTACAAAATCAAAAATCTGCAATTGTGCTCCGATTCCGATGATTGATACCTCTATCGATAGGCAATGAGACCTGTAATTGTCATGCCAAAGATCATTTGGATCGTTAGAATATTTCTACAAATTTTGTAGAAAATTCAATTTTATTGAAAATCACCTGGACTATAGACCACAAAATCAGAGCTACAGAATCAAAAATCTGCAATTGTGCTCCGATTCCGATGATTGATACCTCTATCGATAGGCAATGAGACCTGTAATTGTCATGCCAAAGATCATTTGGATCGTTAGAATATTTCTACAAATTTTGTAGAAAATTCAATTTTATTGAAAATCACCTGGACTATAGACCACAAAATCAGAGCTATAAAATCAAAAATCTGCAATTGTGCTCCGATTCCGATGATTGATACCTCTATCGATAGGCAATGAGACCTGTAATTGTTATGCAAATGATCATTTGGATCGTTAGAATATTTCTACACATTTTGTAGAAAATTCAATTTTATTGAAAATCACCTGGACTATAGACCACAAAATCAGAGCTACAGAATCAAAAATCTGCAATTGTGCTCCGATTCCGATGATTGATACCTCTATCGATAAGCAATGAGATCTGTAATTGTCATGCCAATGATCATTTGGATCGTTAGAATATTTCTACACATTTTGTAGAAAATTCAATTTTATTGAAAATCACCTGGACTATAGCCACAATATCAGAGCTACAAAATCAAAAATCTGCAATTGTGTTCCGATTCCGATGATTGATACCTCTATCGATAGGCAATGAGACCTGTAATTGTCATGCCAAAGATCATTTGGATCGTTAGAATATTTCTACACATTTTGTAGAAAATTCAATTTTATTGAAAATCACCTGGACTATAGACCACAAAATCAGAGCTACAGAATCAAAAATCTGCAATTGTGCTCCGATTCCTAAGATTGATAACTCTATCGATAGACAATGAGACCTGTAATTGTCATGCCAATGATCATTTGGATCGTTAGAATATTTCTACACATTTTGTAGAAAATTCAATTTTATTGAAAATCACCTGGACTATAGACCACAAAATCAGAGCTACAGAATCAAAAATCTGCAATTGTGCTCCGATTCCGATGATTGATACCTCTATCGATCGGCAATGAGACCTGTAATTGTTATGCCAATGATCATTTGGATCGTTAGAATATTTCTACACATTTTGTAGAAAATTCAATTTTATTGAAAATCACCTGGACTATAGACCACAAAATCAGAGCTACAAAATCAAAAATCTGCCAATTGTGCTCCGATTCCGATGATTGATACCTCTATCGATAAGCAATGAGATCTGTAATTGTCATGTCAATGATAATTTGGATCGTTAGAATATTGCTACACATTTTGTAGAAAATTCAATTTTATTGAAAATCACCTGGACTATAGACCACAAAATCAGAGCTACAGAATCAAAAATCTGCAATTGTGCTCCGATTCCGATGATTGATACCTCTATAGATCGGCAATGAGACCTGTAATTGTTATGCCAATGATCATTTGGATCGTTAGAATATTTCTACACATTTTGTAGAAAATTCAATTTTATTGAAAATCACCTGGACTATAGACCACAAAATCAGAGCTACAAAATCGAAAATCTGCAATTGTGCTCATGACAAAGTTTATTTGGATCGTTAGAATATTTCTACACATTTTGTAGAAAATTCAATTTTATTGAAAATCACCTGGACTATAGACCACAAAATCAGAGCTACAAAATCAAAAATCTGCAATTGTGCTCCGATTCCGATGATTGATACCTCTATCGATAGGCAATGAGACCTGTAATTGTCATGCCAAAGATAATTTGGATCGTTAGAATATTTCTACACATTTTGTAGAAAATTCAATTTTATTGAAAATCACCTGGACTATAGACCACAAAATCAGAGCTACAAAATCAAAAATCTGCAATTGTGCTCCGATTCCGATGATTAATACCTCTATCGGTAGGCAATGAGACCTGTAATTGTCATGCCAATGATCATTTGGATCGTTAGAATATTTCTACACATTTTGTAGAAAATTCAATTTTATTGAAAATCACCTGGACTATAGACCACAAAATCAGAGCTACAAAATCGAAAACCTGCAATTGTGCTCATGACAAACGGTTATTTGGATCGTTCGAAAATTTCTACACATTTTGTAGAAAATTCAATTTTATTGAAAATCACCTGGACTATAAGACCACAAAATCAGAGCTACAAAATCAAAAATCTGCAATTGTGCTCCGATTCCGATGATTAATACCTTTATCGATAGGCAATGAGACCTGTAATTGTCATGCCAAAGATAATTTGGATCGTTAGAATATTTCTACACATTTTGTAGAAAATTCAATTTTATTGAAAATCACCTGGACTATAGACCACAAAATCAGAGCTACAGAATCAAAAATCTGCAATTGTGCTCCGATTCCGATGATTGATACCTCCATCGATCGGCAATGAGACCTGTAATTGTTATGCCAATGATCATTTGGATCGTTAGAATATTTCTACACATTTTGTAGAAAATTCAATTTTATTGAAAATCACCTGGACTATAGACCACAAAATCAGAGCTACAAAATCAAAAATCTGCAATTGTGCTTATGACAAAGTTTATTTGGATCATTAGAATATTTCTACACATTTTGTAGAAAATTCAATTTTATTGAAAATCACCTGGACTATAGACCACAAAATCAGAGCTACAGAATCAAAAATCTGCAATTGTGCTCCGATTCCGATGATTGATACCTCCATCGATCGGCAATGAGACCTGTAATTGTCATGCCAATGATCATTTGGATCGTTAGAATATTTCTACACATTTTGTAGAAAATTCAATTTTATTGAAAATCACCTGGACTATAGACCACAAAATCAGAGCTTCAAAATCGAAAACCTGCAATTGTGCTCCGATTCCGATGATTAATACCTCTATCGGTAGGCAATGAGACCTGTAATTGTCATGCCAATGATCATTTGGATCGTTAGAATATTTCTACACATTTTGTAGAAAATTCAATTTTATTGAAAATCACCTGGACTATAGACCACAAAATCAGAGCTACAAAATCAAAAATCTGCAATTGTGCTCCGATTTCGATGATTGATACCTCTATCGATAAGCAATGAGATCTGTTATTGTCATGCCAATGATCATTTGGATCGTTAGAATATTTCTACACATTTTGTAGAAAATTCAATTTTATTTAAAATCACCTGGACTATAGACCACAAAATCAGAGCTACAAAATCGAAAACCTGCAATTGTGCTCATGACAAACGGTTATTTGGATCGTTCGAAAATTTCTACACATTTTGTAGAAAATTCAATTTTATTGAAAATCACCTGGACTATAGATCACAAAATCAGAGCTACAAAATCAAAAGTCTGCAATTGTGCTCTGATTCCGATGATTGATACCTCTATCGATAGGCAATGAGACCTGTAATTGTCATGCCAATGATCATTTGGATCGTTAGAATATTTCTACACATTTTGTAGAAAATTCAATTTTATTGAAAATCACCTGGACTATAGACCACAAAATCAGAGCTACAAAATCAAAAATCTGCAATTGTGCTCCGATTCCGATGATTAATACCTCTATCGGTAGGCAATGAGACCTGTAATTGTCATGCCAATGATCATTTGGATCGTTAGAATATTTCTACACATTTTGTAGAAAATTCAATTTTATTGAAAATCACCTGGACTATAGACCACAAAATCAGAGCTACAAAATCAAAAGTCTGCAATTGTGCTCTGATTCCGATGATTGATACCTCTATCGATAAGCAATGAGATCTGTTATTGTCATGCCAAAGATCATTTGGATCGTTAGAATATTTCTACACATTTTGTAGAAAATTCAATTTTATTGAAAATCACCTGGACTATAGACCACAAAATCAGAGCTACAAAATCAAAAATCTGCAATTGTGCTCCGATTCCGATGATTGATACCTCTATCGATAGGCAATGGGACCTGTAACAGTCATGCCAATGATCATTTGGATCGTTAGAATATTTCTACACATTTTGTAGAAAATTCAATTTTATTGAAAATCACCTGGACTATAGACCACAAAATCAGAGCTTCAAAATCGAAAACCTGCAATTGTGCTCATGACAACGGTTATTTGGATCGTTAGAAAATTTCTACACATTTTGTAGAAAATTCATTTTTATTGAAAATCACCTGGACTATAGGCCACAAAATCAGAGCTACAGAATTAAAAATCTGCAATTGTGCTCCGATTCCGATGATTGATACCTCCATAGATCGGCAATGAGACCTGTAATTGTCATGCCAATGATCATTTGGATCGTTAGAATATTTCTACACATTTTGTAGAAAATTCAATTTTATTGAAAATCACCTGGACTATAGACCACAAAATCAGAGCTGCAAAATCAAAAATCTGCAATTGTGCTCCGATTCCGATGATTGATACCTCTATCGATAGGCAATGAGACCTGTAATTGTCATGCCAAAGATCATTTAGATCGTTAAATATTTCTACACATTTTGTAGAAAATTCAATTTTATTGAAAATCACCTGGACTATAGACCACAAAATCTGAGCTACAAAATCAAAAATCTGCAATTGTGCTCCGATTCCGATGAATGATACCTCTAAGGATAGGCAATGAGACCTGTAATTGTCATGCCAAAGATCATTTGGATCGTTAGAATATTTCTACACATTTTGTAGAAAATTCTATTTTATTGAAAATCACCTGGACTATAGACCACAAAATCAGAGCTATAAAATCAAAAATCTGCAATTGTGCTCCGATTCCGATGATTGATACCTCTATCGATAGGCAATGAGACCTGTAATTGTCATGCCAGTGATCATTTGGATCGTTAGAATATTTCTACACATTTTGTAGAAAATTCAATTTGATTGAAAATCACCTGGACTATAGACCACAAAATCAGAGCTACAAAATCAAAAATCTGCAATTGTGCTCCGATTCCGATGATTGATACCTCAATCGATAAGCAATGAGATCTGTAATTGTCATGCCAATGATCATTTGGATCGTTAGAATATTTCTACACATTTTGTAGAAAATTCAATTTTATTGAAAATCACCTGGACTATAGACCACAAAATCAGAGCTACAAAATCGAAAATCTGCAATTGTGCTCATGACAAAGTTTATTTGGATCATTAGAATATTTCTACACATTTTGTAGAAAATTCAATTTTATTGAAAATCACCTGGACTATAGACCACAAAATCAGAGCTACAAAATCGAAAACCTGCAATTGTGCTCCGATTCCGATGATTGATACCTCTATCGATAGGCAATGAGACCTGTAACAGTCATGCCAATGATCATTTGGATCGTTAGAATATTTCTACACATTTGTAGAAAATTCAATTTTATTGAAAATCACCTGGACTATAGACCACAAAATCAGAGCTTCAAAATCGAAAACCTGCAATTGTGCTCATGACAACGGTTATTTGGATCGTTAGAAAATTTCTACACATTTTGTAGAAAATTCATTTTTATTGAAAATCACCTGGACTATAGGCCACAAAATCAGAGCTACAGAATTAAAAATCTGCAATTGTGCTCCGATTCCGATGATTGATACCTCCATCGATCGGCAATGAGACCTGTAATTGTCATGCCAATGATCATTTGGATCGTTAGAATATTTCTACACATTTTGTAGAAAATTCAATTTTATTGAAAATCACCTGGACTATAGACCACAAAATCAGAGCTACAGAATCAAAAATCTGCAATTGTGCTCCGATTCCTAAGATTGATAACTCTATCGATAGACAATGAGACTTGTAATTGTCATGCCAATGATCATTTGGATCGTTAGAATATTTCTACACATTTTGTAGAAAATTCAATTTTATTGAAAATCACCTGGACTATAGACCACAAAATCAGAGCTATAAAATCAAAAATCTGCAATTGTGCTCCGATTCCGATGATTGATACCTCTATCGATAGGCAATGAGACCTGTAATTGTTATGCAAATGATCATTTGGATCGTTAGAATATTTCTACACATTTTGTAGAAAATTCAATTTGATTGAAAATCACCTGGACTATAGACCACAAAATCAGAGCTACAAAATCAAAAATCTGCAATTGTGCTCCGATTCCGATGATTGATACCTCAATCGATAAGCAATGAGATCTGTAATTGTCATGCCAATGATCATTTGGATCGTTAGAATATTTCTACACATTTTGTAGAAAATTCAATTTTATTGAAAATCACCTGGACTATAGACCACAAAATCAGAGCTACAAAATCCAAAACCTGCAATTGTGCTCATGACAACGGTTATTTGGATCGTTCGAAAATTTCTACACATTTTGTAGAAAATTCAACTTTATTGACAATCACCTGGACTATAGACCACAAAATCAGAGCTACAAAATCAAAAATCTGCAATTGTGCTCCGATTCCTAAGATTGATACCTCTATCGATAGGCAATGAGACCTGTAATTGTCATGCCAATGATCATTTGGATCGTTAGAATATTTCTACACATTTTGTAGAAAATTCAATTTTATTGAAAATCACCTGGACTATAGACCACAAAATCAGAGCTACAAAATCAAAAATCTGCAATTGTGCTCCGATTCCGATGATTGATACCTCTATCGATAGGCAATGAGACCTGTAATTGTCATGCCAAAGATCATTTGGATCGTTAGAATATTTCTACAAATTTTGTAGAAAATTCAATTTTATTGAAAATCACCTGGACTATAGACCACAAAATCAGAGCTACAGAATCAAAAATCTGCAATTGTGCTCCGATTCCGATGATTGATACCTCTATCGATAGGCAATGAGACCTGTAATTGTCATGCCAATGATCATTTGGATCGTTAGAATATTTCTACACATTTTGTAGAAAATTCAATTTTATTGAAAATCACCTGGACTATAGACCACAAAATCAGAGCTTCAAAATCGAAAACCTGCAATTGTGCTCATGACAACGGTTATTTGGATCGTTCGAAAATTTCTACACATTTTGTAGAAAATTCAACTTTATTGACAATCACCTGGACTATAGACCACAAAATCAGAGCTACAAAATCAAAAATCTGCAATTGTGCTCCGATTCCGATGATTGATACCTCTATCGATAGGCAATGAGACCTGTAATTGTCATGCCAATGATCATTTGGATCGTTAGAATATTTCTACACATTTTGTAGAAAATTCAATTTTATTGAAAATCACCTGGACTATAGACCACAAAATCAGAGCTACAAAATCAAAAATCTGCAATTGTGCTCCGATTCCGATGATTGATACCTCTATCGATAGGCAATGAGACCTGTAATTGTCATGCCAAAGATCATTTGGATCGTTAGAATATTTCTACAAATTTTGTAGAAAATTCAATTTTATTGAAAACCACCTGGACTATAGACCACAAAATCAGAGCTACAGAATCAAAAATCTGCAATTGTGCTCCGATTCCGATGATTGATACCTCTATCGATAGGCAATGAGACCTGTAATTGTCATGCCAAAGATCATTTGGATCGTTAGAATATTTCTACAAATTTTGTAGAAAATTCAATTTTATTGAAAATCACCTGGACTATAGACCACAAAATCAGAGCTATAAAATCAAAAATCTGCAATTGTGCTCCGATTCCGATGATTGATACCTCTATCGATAGGCAATGAGACCTGTAATTGTTATGCAAATGATCATTTGGATCGTTAGAATATTTCTACACATTTTGTAGAAAATTCAATTTTATTGAAAATCACCTGGACTATAGACCACAAAATCAGAGCTACAGAATCAAAAATCTGCAATTGTGCTCCGATTCCGATGATTGATACCTCTATCGATAAGCAATGAGATCTGTAATTGTCATGCCAATGATCATTTGGATCGTTAGAATATTTCTACACATTTTGTAGAAAATTCAATTTTATTGAAAATCACCTGGACTATAGCCACAATATCAGAGCTACAAAATCAAAAATCTGCAATTGTGTTCCGATTCCGATGATTGATACCTCTATCGATAGGCAATGAGACCTGTAATTGTCATGCCAAAGATCATTTGGATCGTTAGAATATTTCTACACATTTTGTAGAAAATTCAATTTTATTGAAAATCACCTGGACTATAGACCACAAAATCAGAGCTACAGAATCAAAAATCTGCAATTGTGCTCCGATTCCTAAGATTGATAACTCTATCGATAGACAATGAGACCTGTAATTGTCATGCCAATGATCATTTGGATCGTTAGAATATTTCTACACATTTTGTAGAAAATTCAATTTTATTGAAAATCACCTGGACTATAGACCACAAAATCAGAGCTATAAAATCAAAAATCTGCAATTGTGCTCCGATTCCGATGATTGATACCTCTATCGATAGGCAATGAGACCTGTAATTGTCATACCAAAGATAATTTGGATCGTTAGAATATTTCTACACATTTTGTAGAAAATTCAATTTTATTGAAAATCACCTGGACTATAGACCACAAAATCAGAGCAACAGAATCAAAAATCTGCAATTGTGCTCCGATTCCGATGATTGATACCTCTATCGATAAGCAATGAGATCTGTAATTGTCATGCCAATGATCATTTGGATCGTTAGAATATTTCTACACATTTTGTAGAAAATTCAATTTTATTGAAAATCACCTGGACTATAGCCACAATATCAGAGCTACAAAATCAAAAATCTGCAATTGTGTTCCGATTCCGATGATTGATACCTCTATCGATAGGCAATGAGACCTGTAATTGTCATGCCAAAGATAATTTGGATCGTTAGAATATTTCTACACATTTTGTAGAAAATTCAATTTTATTGAAAATCACCTGGACTATAGACCACAAAATGAGAGCTACAAAATCAAAAATCTGCAATTGTGCTCCGATTCCGATGATTGATACCTCTATCGATAGGCAATGAGACCTGTAATTGTTATGCAAATGATCATTTGGATCGTTAGAATATTTCTACACATTTTGTAGAAAATTCAATTTGATTGAAAATCACCTGGACTATAGACCACAAAATCAGAGCTACAAAATCAAAAATCTGCAATTGTGCTCCGATTCCGATGATTGATACCTCTATCGATAAGCAATGAGACCTGTAATTGTCATGCCAATGATCATTTGGATCGTTAGAATATTTCTACACATTTTGTAGAAAATTCAATTTTATTGAAAATCACCTGGACCATAGCCACAATATCAGAGCTACAAAATCAAAAATCTGCAATTGTGTTCCGATTCCGATGATTGATACCTCTATCGATAGGCAATGAGACCTGTAATTGTCATGCCAAAGATAATTTGGATCGTTAGAATATTTCTACACATTTTGTAGAAAATTCAATTTTATTGAAAATCACCTGGACTATAGACCACAAAATCAGAGCTACAGAATCAAAAATCTGCAATTGTGCTCCGATTCCTAAGATTGATAACTCTATCGATAGGCAATGAGACCTATAATTGTCATGCAAATGATCATTTGGATCGTTAGAATATTTCTACACATTTTGTAGAAAATTCAATTTTATTGAAAATCACCTGGACTATAGACCACAAAATCAGAGCTACAAAATCGAAAATCTGCAATTGTGCTCATGACAAAGTTTATTTGGATCATTAGAATATTTCTACACATTTTGTAGAAAATTCAATTTTATTGAAAATCACCTGGACTATAGACCACAAAATCAGAGCTACAAAATCGAAAACCTGCAATTGTGCTCATGACAAACGGTTATTTGGATCGTTCGAAAATTTCTACACATTTTGTAGAAAATTCAATTTTATTGAAAATCACCTGGACTATAGACCACAAAATGAGAGCTACAAAATCAAAAATCTGCAATTGTGCTCCGATTCCGATGATTGATACCTCTATCGATAGGCAATGAGACCTGTAATTGTCATGCTAAAGATAATTTGGATCGTTAGAATATTTCTACACATTTTGTAGAAAATTCAATTTTATTGAAAATCACCTGGACTATAGACCACAAAATCAGAGCTACAGAATCAAAAATCTGCAATTGTGCTCCGATTCCGATGATTGATACCTCTATTGATCGGCAATGAGACCTGTAATTGTTATGCCAATGATCATTTGGATCGTTAGAATATTTCTACACATTTTGTAGAAAATTCAATTTTATTGAAAATCACCTGGACTATGGACCACAAAATCAGAGCTACAAAATCAAAAATCTGCAATTGTGCTCCGATTTCGATGATTGATACCTCTATCGATAGGCAATGAGACCTGTAATTGTCATGCCAATGATCATTTGGATCGTTAGAATATTTCTACACATTTTGTAGAAAATTCAATTTTATTGAAAATCACCTGGACTATAGACCACAAAATCAGAGCTTCAAAATCGAAAACCTACAATTGTGCTCATGACAATGGTTATTTGGATCGTTCGAAAATTTCTACACATTTTGTAGAAAATTCAACTTTATTGACAATCACCTGGACTATAGACCACAAAATCAGAGCTACAAAATCAAAAATCTGCAATTGTGCTCCGATTCCGATGATTGATACCTCTATCGATAGGCAATGAGACCTGTAATTGTCATGCCAATGATCATTTGGATCGTTAGAATATTTCTACACATTTTGTAGAAAATTCAATTTTATTGAAAATCACCTGGACTATAGACCACAAAATCAGAGCTACAAAATCAAAAATCTGCAATTGTGCTCCGATTCCTAAGATTGATACCTCTATCGATAGGCAATGAGACCTGTAATTGTCATGCCAATGATCATTTGGATCGTTAGAATATTTCTACACATTTTGTAGAAAATTCAATTTTATTGAAAATCACCTGGACTATAGACCACAAAATCAGAGCTATAAAATCAAAAATCTGCAATTGTGCTCCGATTCCGATGATTGATACCTCTGTCGATAGTCAATGAGACCTGTAATTGTCATGCTAATGGTCATTAGGATCGTTAGAATATTTCTACACATTTTGTAGAAAATTCAATTTTATTGAAAATCACCTGGACTATAGACCACAAAATCAGAGCTACAAAATCGAAAACCTGCAATTGTGCTCATGACAAACGGTTATTTGGATCGTTCGAAAATTTCTACACATTTTGTAGAAAATTCAATTTTATTGAAAATCACCTGGACTATAGACCACAAAATCAGAGCTACAAAATCAAAAATCTCCAACTGTGTTCCGATTCCGATGATTGATACCTCTATCGATAGGCAATGAGACCTGTAATTGTCATGCCAATGATCATTTGGATCGTTAGAATATTTCTACACATTTTGTAGAAAATTCAATTTTATTGAAAATCACCTGGACTATAGACCACAAAATCAGAGCTACAAAATCGAAAACCTGCAATTTTGCTCATGACAAACGGTTATTTGGATCGTTCGAAAATTTCTACACATTTTGTAGAAAATTCAATTTTATTGAAAATCACCTGGACTATAGACCACAAAATCAGAGCTATAATATCAAAAATCTGCAATTGTGCTCCGATTCCGATGATTAATACCTCTATCGGTAGGCAATGAGACCTGTAATTGTCATGCCAATGATCATTTGGATCGTTAGAATATTTCTACACATTTTGTAGAAAATTCAATTTTATTGAAAATCACCTGGACTATAGACCACAAAATCAGAGCTACAAAATCAAAAATCTGCAATTGTGCTCCGATTCCGATGATTGATACCTCTATCGATAGGCAATGAGACCTGTAATTGTCATGACAATGATCATTTGGATCGTTAACATATTTCTACACATTTTGTAGAAAATTCAATTTTATTGAAAATCACCTGGACTATAGACCACAAAATCAGAGCTACAAAATCGAAAACCTGCAATTGTGCCCATGACAAACGGTTATTTGGATCGTTCGAAAATTTCTACACATTTTGTAGAAAATTCAATTTTATTGAAAATCACCTGGACTATAAGACCACAAAATCAGAGCTACAAAATCAAAAATCTGCAATTGTGCTCCGATTCCGATGATTGATACCTCTATCGATAGGCAATGAGACCTGTAATTGTCATGCCAATGATCATTTGGATCGTTAGAATATTTCTACACATTTTGTAGAAAATTCAATTTTATTGAAAATCACCTGGACTATAGACCACAAAATCAGAGCTACAAAATCGAAAACCTGCAATTGTGCCCATGACAAACGGTTATTTGGATCGTTCGAAAATTTCTACACATTTTGTAGAAAATTCAATTTTATTGAAAATCACCTGGACTATAAGACCACAAAATCAGAGCTACAAAATCAAAAATCTGCAATTGTGCTCCGATTCCGATGATTGATACCTCTATCGATAGGCAATGAGACCTGTAATTGTCATGCCAATCATCATTTGGATCGTTAGAATATTTCTACACATTTTGTAGAAAATTCAATTTTATTGAAAATCACCTGGACTATAGACCACAAAATCAGAGCTACAAAATCAAAAATCTGCAATTGTGCTCCGATTCCGATGATTGATACCTCTATCGATAGGCAATGAGACCTGTAATTGTCATGCCAATGATCATTTGGATCGTTAGAATATTTCTACACATTTTGTAGAAAATTCAATTTTATTGAAAATCACCTGGACTATAGACCACAAAATCAGAGCTACAAAATCAAAAATCTGCAATTGTGCTCCGATTCCGATGATTAATACCTCTATCGATAGGCAATGAGACCTGTAATTGTCATGCCAATGATCATTTGGATCGTTAGAATATTTCTACACATTTTGTAGAAAATTCAATTTTATTGAAAATCACCTGGACAGACCACAAAATCAGAGCTACAAAATCAAAAATCTGCAATTGTGCTCCGATTCCGATGATTGATACCTCTATCGATAGGAAATGAGACCTGTAATTGTCATGCCAATGATCATTTGGATCGTTAGAATATTTCTACACATTTTGTAGAAAATTCAATTTTATTGAAAATCACCTGGACTATAGACCACAAAATCAGAGCTACAAAATCAAAAATCTGCAATTGTGCTCCGATTCCGATGATTAATACCTCTATCGGTAGGCAATGAGACCTGTAATTGTCATGCCAATCATCATTTGGATCGTTAGAATATTTCTACACATTTTGTAGAAAATTCAATTTTATTGAAAATCACCTGGACTATAGACCACAAAATCAGAGCTACAAAATCAAAAATCTGCAATTGTGCTCCGATTCCGATGATTGATACCTCTATCGATAGGCAATGAGACCTGTAATTCTCATGCCAATGATCATTTGGATCGTTAGAATATTTCTACACATTTTGTAGAAAATTCAATTTTATTGAAAATCACCTGGACTATAGACCACAAAATCAGAGCTACAAAATCGAAAACCTGCAATTGTGCTCATGACAAACGGTTATTTGGATCGTTCGAAAATGTCTACACATTTTGTAGAAAATTCAATTTTATTGAAAATCACCTGGACTATAGACCACAAAATCAGAGTTATAAAATCAAAAATCTGCAATTGTGCTCCGATTCCGATGATTGATACCTTTATCGATAGGCAATGAGACCTGTAATTGTCATGCCAATGATCATTTGGATCGTTAGAATATTTCTACACATTTTGTAGAAAATTCAATTTTATTGAAAATCACCTGGACTTATAGACCACAAAATCAGAGCTATAAAATCAAAAATCTGCAATTGTGCTCCGATTCCGATGATTGATACCTCTATCGATCGGAAATGAGACCTGTAAATGTCATGCCAATTATCATTTGGATCGTTAGAATATTTCTACACATTTTGTAGAAAATTCAATTTTATTGAAAATCACCTGGACTATAGACCACAAAATCAGAGCTACAAAATCGAAAACCTGCAATTGTGCTCATGACAAACGGTTATTTGGATCGTTCGAAAATTTCTACACATTTTGTAGAAAATTCAATTTTATTGAAAATCACCTGGACTATAGACCACAAAATCAGAGCTACAAAATCAAAAATCTGCAATTGTGCTCCGATTCCGATGATTAATACCTCTATCGGTAGGCAATGAGACCTGTAGTTGTCATGCCAACCATCATTTGGATCGTTAGAATATTTCTACACATTTTGTAGAAAATTCAATTTTATTGAAAATCACCTGGACTATAGACCACAAAATCAGAGCTACAAAATCAAAAATCTGCAATTGTGCTCCGATTCCGATGATTAATACCTCTATCCGTAGGCAATGAGACCTGTAATTGTCATGCCAATCATCATTTGGATCGTTAGAATATTTCTACACATTTTGTAGAAAATTCAATTTTATTGAAAATCACCTGGACTATAGACCAAAAAATCAGAGCTACAAAATCAAAAATCTGCAATTGTGCTCCGATTCCGATGATTGATACCTCTATCGATAAGCAATGGGATCTGTTATTGTCATGCCAATGATCATTTGGATCGTTAGAATATTTCTACACATTTTGTAGAAAATTCAATTTTATTGAAAATCACCTGGACTATAGACCACAATATCAGAGCTACAAAATCGAAAACCTGCAATTGTGCTAATGACAAACGGTTATTTGGATCGTTCGAAAATTTCTACACATTTTGTAGAAAATTCAATTTTATTGAAAATCACCTGGACTATAGACCACAAAATCAGAGCTACAAAATCAAAAATCTGCAATTGTTCTCCGATTCCGATGATTAATACCTCTATCGGTAGGCAATGAGACCTGTAATTGTCATGCCAATGATCATTTGGATCGTTAGAATATTTCTACACATTTTGTAGAAAATTCAATTTTATTGAAAATCACCTGGACTATAGACCACAAAATCAGAGCTACAAAATCAAAAATCTGCAATTGTGCTCCGATTCCGATGATTGATACCTCTATCGATAGGCAATGAGACCTGTAATTGTCATGCCAATGATCATTTGGATCGTTAGAATATTTCTACACATTTTGTAGAAAATTCAATTTTATTGAAAATCACCTGGACTATAGACCACAAAATCAGAGCTACAAAATCAAAAATCTGCAATTGTGCTCCGATTCCGATGATTAATACCTCTATCGGTAGGCAATGAGACCTGTAATTGTCATGCCAATGATCATTTGGATCGTTAGAATATTTCTACACATTTTGTAGAAAATTCAATTTTATTGAAAATCACCTGGACTATAGACCACAAAATCAGAGCTACAAAATCAAAAATCTGCAATTGTGCTCCGATTCCGATGATTAATACCTCTATCGGTAGGCAATGAGACCTGTAATTGTCATGCCAATCATCATTTGGATCGTTAGAATATTTCTACACATTTTGTAGAAAATTCAATTTTATTGAAAATCACCTGGACTATAGACCACAAAATCAGAGCTACAAAATCAAAAATCTGCAATTGTGCTCCGATTCCGATGATTAATACCTCTATCGGTAGGCAATGAGACCTGTAATTGTCATGCCAATCATCATTTGGATCGTTAGAATATTTCTACACATTTTGTAGAAAATTCAATTTTATTGAAAATCACCTGGACTATAGACCACAAAATCAGAGCTATAAAATCAAAAATCTGCAATTGTGCTCCGATTCCGATGATTGATACCTCTATCGATAGGAAATGAGACCTGTAATTGTCATGCCAATGATCATTTGGATCGTTATAATATTTCTACACATTTTGTAGAAAATTCAATTTTATTGAAAATCACCTGGACTATAGACCACAAAATCAGAGCTACAAAATCAAAAATCTGCAATTGTGCTCCGATTCCGATGATTAATACCTCTATCGGTAGGCAATGAGACCTGTAATTGTCATGCCAATCATCATTTGGATCGTTAGAATATTTCTACACATTTTGTAGAAAATTCAATTTTATTGAAAATCACCTGGACTATAGACCACAAAATCAGAGCTACAAAATCAAAAATCTGCAATTGTGCTCCGATTCCGATGATTAATACCTCTATCGATAGGCAATGAGACCTGTAATTGTCATGCCAATGATCATTTGGATCGTTATAATATTTCTACACATTTTGTAGAAAATTCAATTTTATTGAAAATCACCTGGACTATAGACCACAAAATCAGAGCTACAAAATCGAAAACCTGCAATTGTGCTCATGACAAACGGTTATTTGGATCGTTCGAAAATTTCTACACATTTTGTAGAAAATTCAATTTTATTGAAAATCACCTGGACTATAGACCACAAAATCAGAGCTACAAAATCAAAAATCTGCAATTGTGCTCCGATTCCGATGATTGATACCTCTATCGATAGGCAATGAGACCTGTAATTGTCATACCAATGATCATTTGAATCGTTAGCATATTTCTACACATTTTGTAGAAAATTCAATTTTATTGAAAATCACCTGGACAGACCACAAAATCAGAGCTACAAAATCGAAAACCTGCAATTGTGCTCATGACAAACGGTTATTTGGGTCGTTCGAAAATTTCTACACATTTTGTAGAAAATTCAATTTTATTGAAAATCACCTGGACTATAGACCACAAAATCAGAGCTACAAAATCAAAAATCTGCAATTGTGCTCCGATTCCGATGATTAATACCTCTATCGGTAGGCAATGAGACCTGTAATTGTCATGCCAATCATCATTTGGATCGTTAGAATATTTCTACATATTTTGTAGAAAATTCAATTTTATTGAAAATCACCTGGACTATAGACCACAAAATCAGAGCTATAAAATCAAAAATCTGCAATTGTGCTCCGATTCCGATGATTGATACCTCTATCGGTAGGCAATGAGACCTGTAATTGTCATACCAATGATCATTTGAATCGTTAGCATATTTCTACACATTTTGTAGAAAATTCAATTTTATTGAAAATCACCTGGACAGACCACAAAATCAGAGCTACAAAATCGAAAACCTGCAATTGTGCTCATGACAAACGGTTATTTGGGTCGTTCGAAAATTTCTACACATTTTGTAGAAAATTCAATTTTATTGAAAATCACCTGGACTATAGACCACAAAATCAGAGCTACAAAATCAAAAATCTGCAATTGTACTCCGATTCCGATGATTGATACCTCTATCGATAGGCAATGAGACCTGTAATTGTCATGCCAATGATCATTTGGATCGTTAGAATATTTCTACACATTTTGTAGAAAATTCAATTTTATTGAAAATCACCTGGACTATAGACCACAAAATCAGAGCTATAAAATCAAAAATCTGCAATTGTGCTCCGATTCCGATGATTGATACCTCTATCGATAGGCAATGAGACCTGTAATTGTCATGCCAATGATCATTTGGATCGTTAGAATATTTCTACACATTTTGTAGAAAATTCAATTTTATTGAAAATCACCTGGACTATAGACCACAAAATCAGAGCTATAAAATCAAAAATCTGCAATTGTGCTCCGATTCCGATGATTGATACCTCTATCGATAGGCAATGAGACCTGTAATTGTCATGCCAATGATCATTTGGATCGTTAGAATATTTCTACACATTTTGTAGAAAATTCAATTTTATTGAAAATCACCTGGACTATAGACCACAAAATCAGAGCTATAAAATCAAAAATCTGCAATTGTGCTACGATTCCGATGATTGATACCTCTATCGATAGGCAATGAGACCTGTAATTGTCATGCCAATGATCATTTGGATCGTTAGAATATTTCTACACATTTTGTAGAAAATTCAATTTTATTGAAAATCACCTGGACTATAGACCACAAAATCAGAGCTACAAAATCAAAAATCTGCAATTGTGCTCATGCCAATGATCATTTGGATCGTTAGAATATTTCTACACATTTTGTAGAAAATTCAATTTTATTGAAAATCACCTGGACTATAGACCACAAAATCAGAGCTACAAAATCAAAAATCTGCAATTGTGCTCCGATTCCGATGATTAATACCTCTATCGGTTGGCAATGAGACCTGTAATTGTCATGCCAATCATCATTTGGATCGTTAGAATATATCTACACATTTTGTAGAAAATTCAATTTTATTGAAAATCACCTGGACTATAGACCACAAAATCAGAGCTACAAAATCAAAAATCTGCAATTGTGCTTCGATTCCGATGATTAATACCTCTATCGATAGGCAATGAGACCTGTAATTGTCATGCCAATGATCATTTGGATCGTTAGAATATTTCTACACATTTTGTAGAAAATTCAATTTTATTGAAAATCACCTGGACTATAGACCACAAAATCAGAGCTATAAAATCAAAAATCTGCAATTGTGCTCCGATTCCGATGATTGATACCTCTATCGATAGGCAATGAGACCTGTAATTGTCATGCCAATGATCATTTGGATCGTTAGAATATTTCTACACATTTTGTAGAAAATTCAATTTTATTGAAAATCACCTGGACTATAGACCACAAAATCAGAGCTACAAAATCAAAAATCTGCAATTGTGCTCCGATTCCGATGATTGATACCTCTATCGATAGGCAATGAGACCTGTAATTGTCATGCCAATGATCATTTGGATCGTTAGAATATTTCTACAGATTTTGTAGAAAATTCAATTTTATTGAAAATCACCTGGACTATAGACCACAAAATCAGAGCTACAAAATCAAAAATCTGCAATTGTGCTCCGATTCCGATGATTAATACCTCTATCGATAGGCAATGAGACCTGTAATTGTCATGCCAATGATCATTTGGATCGTTAGAATATTTCTACACATTTTGTAGAAAATTCAATTTTATTGAAAATCACCTGGACTATAGACCACAAAATCAGAGCTATAAAATCAAAAATCTGCAATTGTGCTCCGATTCCGATGATTAATACCTCTATCGATAGGCAATGAGACCTGTAATTGTCATGCCAATGATCATTTGGATCGTTAGAATATTTCTACACATTTTGTAGAAAATTCAATTTTATTGAAAATCACCTGGACAGACCACAAAATCAGAGCTACAAAATCGAAAACCTGCAATTGTGCTCATGACAAACGGTTATTTGGATCGTTCGAAAATTTCTACACATTTTGTAGAAAATTCAATTTTATTGAAAATCACCTGGACTATAGACCACAAAATCAGAGCTACAAAATCAAAAATCTGCAATTGTGCTCCGATTCCGATGATTAATACCTCTATCGGTAGGCAATGAGACCTGTAATTGTCATGCCAATGATCATTTGGATCGTTAGAATATTTCTACACATTTTGTAGAAAATTCAATTTTATTGAAAATCACCTGGACTATAGACCACAAAATCAGAGCTACAAAATCGAAAACCGGCAATTGTGCTCATGACAAACGGTTATTTGGATCGTTCGAAAATTTCTACACATTTTGTAGAAAATTCAATTTTATTGAAAATCACCTGGACTATAGACCACAAAATCAGAGCTACAAAATCAAAAATCTGCAATTGTGCTCCGATTCCGATGATTGATACCTCTATCGATAGGCAATGAGACCTGTAATTGTCATGCCAATGATCATTTGGATCGTTAGAATATTTCTACACATTTTGTAGAAAATTAAATTTTATTGAAAATCACCTGGACTATAGACCACAAAATCAGAGCTATAAAATCAAAAATCTGCAATTGTGCTCCGATTCCGATGATTGATACCTCTATCGATAGGCAATGAGACCTGTAATTGTCATGCCAATGATCATTTGGATCGTTAGAATATTTCTACACATTTTGTAGAAAATTCAATTTTATTGAAAATCACCTGGACTATAGACCACAAAATCAGAGCTACAAAATCAAAAATCTGCAATTGTGCTCCGATTCCGATGATTGATACCTCGTTCGAAAATTTCTACACATTTTGTAGAAAATTCAATTTTATTGAAAATCACCTGGACTATAGACCACAAAATCAGAGCTACAAAATCAAAAATCTGCAATTGTGCTCCGATTCCGATGATTGATACCTCTATCGATAGGCAATGAGACCTGTAATTGTCATGCCAATGATCATTTGGATCGTTAGAATATTTCTACACATTTTGTAGAAAATTCAATTTTATTGAAAATCACCTGGACTATATATAGACCACAAAATCAGAGCTATAAAATCAAAAATCTGCAATTGTGCTCCGATTCCGATGATTGATACCTCTATCGATAGGCAATGAGACCTGTAATTGTCATGCCAATGATCATTTGGATCGTTAGAATATTTCTACACATTTTGTAGAAAATTCAATTTTATTGAAAATCACCTGGACTATAGACCACAAAATCAGAGCTACAAAATCAAAAATCTGCAATTGTGCTCCGATTCCGATGATTGATACCTCTATCAATAGGCAATGAGACCTGTAATTGTCGTGCCAATGATCATTTGGATCGTTAGAATATTTCTACACATTTTGTAGAAAATTCAATTTTATTGAAAATCACCTGGACTATAGACCACAAAATCAGAGCTACAAAATCGAAAACCTGCAATTGTGCTCATGACAAACGGTTATTTGGATCGTTCGAAAATTTCTACACATTTTGTAGAAAATTCAATTTTATTGAAAATCACCTGGACTATAGACCACAAAATCAGAGCTACAAAATCAAAAATCTGCAATTGTGCTCCGATTCCGATGATTAATACCTCTATCGGTAGGCAATGAGACCTGTAATTGTCATGCCAATCATCATTTGGATCGTTAGAATATTTCTACACATTTTGTAGAAAATTCAATTTTATTGAAAATCACCTGGACAGACCACAAAATCAGAGCTACAAAATCGAAAACCTGCAATTGTGCTCATGACAAACGGTTATTTGGATCGTTCGAAAATTTCTACACATTTTGTAGAAAATTCAATTTTATTGAAAATCACCTGGACTATAGACCACAAAATCAGAGCTACAAAATCAAAAATCTGCAATTGTGCTCCGATTCCGATGATTAATACCTCTATCGGTAGGCAATGAGACCTGTAATTGTCATGCCAATCATCATTTGGATCGTTAGAATATTTCTACACATTTTGTAGAAAATTCAATTTTATTGAAAATCACCTGGACTATAGACCACAAAATCAGAGCTACAAAATCAAAAATCTGCAATTGTGCTCCGATTCCGATGATTGATACCTCTATCGATAGGCAATGAGACCTGTAATTGTCATGCCAATGATCATTTGGATCGTTAGAATATTTCTACACATTTTGTAGAAAATTCAATTTTATTGAAAATCACCTGGACTATAGACCACAAAATCAGAGCTATAAAATCAAAAATCTGCAATTGTGCTCCGATTCCGATGATTGATACCTCTATCGATAGGCAATGAGACCTGTAATTGTCATGCCAATGATCATTTGGATCGTTAGAATATTTCTACACATTTTGTAGAAAATTCAATTTTATTGAAAATCACCTGGACTATAGACCACAAAATCAGAGCTACAAAATCAAAAATCTGCAATTGTGCTCCGATTCCGATGATTGATACCTCTATCGATAGGCAATGAGACCTGTAATTGTCATGCCAATGATCATTTGGATCGTTAGAATATTTCTACACATTTTGTAGAAAATTCAATTTTATTGAAAATCACTTGGACTATAGACCACAAAATCAGAGCTACAAAATCAAAAATCTGCAATTGTGCTCCGATTCCGATGATTGATACCTCTATCGATAGGCAATGAGACCTGTAATTGTCATGCCAATGATCATTTGGATCGTTAGAATATTTCTACACATTTTGTAGAAAATTCAATTTTATTGAAAATCACCTGGACTATAGACCACAAAATCAGAGCTACAAAATCGAAAACCTGCAATTGTGCTCATGACAAACGGTTATTTGGATCGTTCGAAAATTTCTACACATTTTGTAGAAAATTCAATTTTATTGAAAATCACCTGGACTATAGACCACAAAATCAGAGCTACAAAATCAAAAATCTGCAATTGTGCTCCGATTCCGATGATTGATACCTCTATCGATAGGCAATGAGACCTGTAATTGTCATGCCAATGATCATTTGGATCGTTAGAATATTTCTACACATTTTGTAGAAAATTCAATTTTATTGAAAATCACCTGGACTATAGACCACAAAATCAGAGCTATAAAATCAAAAATCTGCAATTGTGCTCCGATTCCGATGATTAATACCTCTATCGATAGGCAATGAGACCTGTAATTGTCATGCCAATGATCATTTGGATCGTTAGAATATTTCTACACATTTTGTAGAAAATTCAATTTTATTGAAAATCACCTGGACAGACCACAAAATCAGAGCTACAAAATCGAAAACCTGCAATTGTGCTCATGACAAACGGTTATTTGGATCGTTCGAAAATTTCTACACATTTTGTAGAAAATTCAATTTTATTGAAAATCACCTGGACTATAGACCACAAAATCAGAGCTACAAAATCAAAAATCTGCAATTGTGCTCCGATTCCGATGATTAATACCTCTATCGATAGGCAATGAGACCTGTAATTGTCATGCCAATGATAATTTGAATCGTTAGAATATTTCTACACATTTTGTAGAAAATTCAATTTTATTGAAAATCACCTGGACAGACCACAAAATCAGAGCTACAAAATCGAAATCCTGCAATTGTGCTCATGACAAACGGTTATTTGGATCGTTCGAAAATTTCTACACATTTTGTAGAAAATTCAATTTTATTGAAAATCACCTGGACTATAGACCACAAAATCAGAGCTACAAAATCAAAAATCTGCAATTATGCTCATGACAAACGGTTATTTGGATCGTTCGAAAATTTCTACACATTTTGTAGAAAATTCAATTTTATTGAAAATCACCTGGACTATAGACCACAAAATCAGAGCTACAAAATCAAAAATCTGCAATTGTGCTCCGATTCCGATGATTAATACCTCTATCGGTAGGCAATGAGACCTGTAATTGTCATGCCAATCATCATTTGGATCGTTAGAATATTTCTACACATTTTGTAGAAAATTCAATTTTATTGAAAATCACCTGGACTATAGACCACAAAATCAGAGCTACAAAATCGAAAACCGGCAATTGTGCTCATGACAAACGGTTATTTGGATCGTTCGAAAATTTCTACACATTTTGTAGAAAATTCAATTTTATTGAAAATCACCTGGACTATAGACCACAAAATCAGAGCTACAAAATCAAAAATCTGCAATTGTGCTCCGATTCCGATGATTAATACCTCTATCGGTAGGCAATGAGACCTGTAATTGTCATGCCAATCATCATTTGGATCGTTAGAATATTTCTACACATTTTGTAGAAAATTAAATTTTATTGAAAATCACCTGGACTATAGACCACAAAATCAGAGCTATAAAATCAAAAATCTGCAATTGTGCTCCGATTCCGATGATTGATACCTCTATCGATAGGCAATGAGACCTGTAATTGTCATGCCAATGATCATTTGGATCGTTAGAATATTTCTACACATTTTGTAGAAAATTCAATTTTATTGAAAATCACCTGGACTATAGACCACAAAATCAGAGCTACAAAATCAAAAATCTGCAATTATGCTCATGACAAACGGTTATTTGGATCGTTCGAAAATTTCTACACATTTTGTAGAAAATTCAATTTTATTGAAAATCACCTGGACTATAGACCACAAAATCAGAGCTACAAAATCAAAAATCTGCAATTGTGCTCCGATTCCGATGATTAATACCTCTATCGGTAGGCAATGAGACCTGTAATTGTCATGCCAATCATCATTTGGATCGTTAGAATATTTCTACACATTTTGTAGAAAATTAAATTTTATTGAAAATCACCTGGACTATAGACCACAAAATCAGAGCTATAAAATCAAAAATCTGCAATTGTGCTCCGATTCCGATGATTGATACCTCTATCGATAGGCAATGAGACCTGTAATTGTCATGCCAATGATCATTTGGATCGTTAGAATATTTCTACACATTTTGTAGAAAATTCAATTTTATTGAAAATCACCTGGACTATAGACCACAAAATCAGAGCTACAAAATCAAAAATCTGCAATTATGCTCATGACAAACGGTTATTTGGATCGTTCGAAAATTTCTACACATTTTGTAGAAAATTCAATTTTATTGAAAATCACCTGGACTATAGACCACAAAATCAGAGCTACAAAATCAAAAATCTGCAATTGTGCTCCGATTCCGATGATTAATACCTCTATCGGTAGGCAATGAGACCTGTAATTGTCATGCCAATCATCATTTGGATCGTTAGAATATTTCTACACATTTTGTAGAAAATTAAATTTTATTGAAAATCACCTGGACTATAGACCACAAAATCAGAGCTATAAAATCAAAAATCTGCAATTGTGCTCCGATTCCGATGATTGATACCTCTATCGATAGGCAATGAGACCTGTAATTGTCATGCCAATGATCATTTGGATCGTTAGAATATTTCTACACATTTTGTAGAAAATTCAATTTTATTGAAAATCACCTGGACTATAGACCACAAAATCAGAGCTACAAAATCGAAAACCTGCAATTGTGCTCATGACAAACGGTTATTTGGATCGTTCGAAAATTTCTACACATTTTGTAGAAAATTCAATTTTATTGAAAATCACCTGGACTATAGACCACAAAATCAGAGCTACAAAATCAAAAATCTGCAATTGTGCTCCGATTCCGATGATTGATACCTCTATCGATAGGCAATGAGACCTGTAATTGTCATGCCAATGATCATTTGGATCGTTAGAATATTTCTACACATTTTGTAGAAAATTCAATTTTATTGAAAATCACCTGGACTATAGACCACAAAATCAGAGCTACAAAATCGAAAACCTGCAATTGTGCTCATGACAAACGGTTATTTGGATCGTTCGAAAATTTCTACACATTTTGTAGAAAATTCAATTTTATTGAAAATCACCTGGACTATAGACCACAAAATCAGAGCTACAAAATCAAAAATCTGCAATTGTGCTCCGATTCCGATGATTGATACCTCTATCGATAGGCAATGAGACCTGTAATTGTCATGCCAATGATCATTTGGATCGTTAGAATATTTCTACACATTTTGTAGAAAATTCAATTTTATTGAAAATCACCTGGACAGACCACAAAATCAGAGCTACAAAATCGAAATCCTGCAATTGTGCTCATGACAAACGGTTATTTGGATCGTTCGAAAATTTCTACACATTTTGTAGAAAATTCAATTTTATTGAAAATCACCTGGACTATAGACCACAAAATCAGAGCTACAAAATCAAAAATCTGCAATTGTGCTCCGATTCCGATGATTAATACCTCTATCGGTAGGCAATGAGACCTGTAATTGTCATGCCAATCATCATTTGGATCGTTAGAATATTTCTACACATTTTGTAGAAAATTCAATTTTATTGAAAATCACCTGGACTATAGACCACAAAATCAGAGCTACAAAATCAAAAATCTGCAATTGTGCTCCGATTCCGATGATTGATACCTCTATCGATAGGCAATGAGACCTGTAATTGTCATGCCAATGATCATTTGGATCGTTAGAATATTTCTACACATTTTGTAGAAAATTCAATTTTATTGAAAATCACCTGGACTATAGACCACAAAATCAGAGCTACAAAATCAAAAATCTGCAATTGTGCTCCGATTCCGATGATTGATACCTCTATCGATAGGCAATGAGACCTGTAATTGTCATGCCAATGATCATTTGGATCGTTAGAATATTTCTACACATTTTGTAGAAAATTCAATTTTATTGAAAATCACCTGGACTATAGACCACAAAATCAGAGCTACAAAATCAAAAATCTGCAATTGTGCTCCGATTCCGATGATTGATACCTCTATCGTTAGGCAATGAGACCTGTAATTGTCATGCCAATGATCATTTGGATCGTTAGAATATTTCTACACATTTTGTAGAAAATTCAATTTTATTGAAAATCACCTGGACTATAGACCACAAAATCAGAGCTACAAAATCGAAAACCTGCAATTGTGCTCATGACAAACGGTTATTTGGATCGTTCGAAAATTTCTACACATTTTGTAGAAAATTCAATTTTATTGAAAATCACCTGGACTATAGACCACAAAATCAGAGCTATAAAATCAAAAATCTGCAATTGTGCTCCGATTCCGATGATTGATACCTCTATCGATAGGCAATGAGACCTGTAATTGTCATGCCAATGATCATTTGGATCGTTAGAATATTTCTACACATTTTGTAGAAAATTCAATTTTATTGAAAATCACCTGGACTATAGACCACAAAATCAGAGCTACAAAATCAAAAATCTGCAATTGTGCTCCGATTCCGATGATTGATACCTCTATCGATAGGCAATGAGACCTGTAATTGTCATGCCAATGATCATTTGGATCGTTAGAATATTTCTACACATTTTGTAGAAAATTCAATTTTATTGAAAATCACCTGGACTATAGACCACAAAATCAGAGCTACAAAATCGAAAACCTGCAATTGTGCTCATGACAAACGGTTATTTGGATCGTTCGAAAATTTCTACACATTTTGTAGAAAATTCAATTTTATTGAAAATCACCTGGACTATAGACCACAAAATCAGAGCTACAAAATCAAAAATCTGCAATTGTGCTCCGATTCCGATGATTGATACCTCTATCGATAGGCAATGAGACCTGTAATTGTCATGCCAATGATCATTTGGATCGTTAGAATATTTCTACACATTTTGTAGAAAATTCAATTTTATTGAAAATCACCTGGACAGACCACAAAATCAGAGCTACAAAATCGAAATCCTGCAATTGTGCTCATGACAAACGGTTATTTGGATCGTTCGAATATTTCTACACATTTTGTAGAAAATTCAATTTTATTGAAAATCACCTGGACTATAGACCACAAAATCAGAGCTACAAAATCAAAAATCTGCAATTGTGCTCCGATTCCGATGATTAATACCTCTATCGGTAGGCAATGAGACCTGTAATTGTCATGCCAATCATCATTTGGATCGTTAGAATATTTCTACACATTTTGTAGAAAATTCAATTTTATTGAAAATCACCTGGACTATAGACCACAAAATCAGAGCTACAAAATCAAAAATCTGCAATTGTGCTCCGATTCCGATGATTGATACCTCTATCGATAGGCAATGAGACCTGTAATTGTCATGCCAATGATCATTTGGATCGTTAGAATATTTCTACACATTTTGTAGAAAATTCAATTTTATTGAAAATCACCTGGACTATAGACCACAAAATCAGAGCTACAAAATCAAAAATCTGCAATTGTGCTCCGATTCCGATGATTGATACCTCTATCGATAGGCAATGAGACCTGTAATTGTCATGCCAATGATCATTTGGATCGTTAGAATATTTCTACACATTTTGTAGAAAATTCAATTTTATTGAAAATCACCTGGACTATAGACCACAAAATCAGAGCTACAAAATCAAAAATCTGCAATTGTGCTCCGATTCCGATGATTGATACCTCTATCGATAGGCAATGAGACCTGTAATTGTCATGCCAATGATCATTTGGATCGTTAGAATATTTCTACACATTTTGTACAAAATTCAATTTTATTGAAAATCACCTGGACTATAGACCACAAAATCAGAGCTACAAAATCGAAAACCTGCAATTGTGCTCATGACAAACGGTTATTTGGATCGTTCGAAAATTTCTACACATTTTGTAGAAAATTCAATTTTATTGAAAATCACCTGGACTATAGACCACAAAATCAGAGCTACAAAATCAAAAATCTGCAATTGTGCTCCGATTCCGATGATTGATACCTCTATCGATAGGCAATGAGACCTGTAATTGTCATGCCAATGATCATTTGGATCGTTAGAATATTTCTACACATTTTGTAGAAAATTCAATTTTATTGAAAATCACCTGGACTATAGACCACAAAATCAGAGCTACAAAATCAAAAATCTGCAATTGTGCTCCGATTCCGATGATTGATACCTCTATCGATAGGCAATGAGACCTGTAATTGTCATGCCAATGATCATTTGGATCGTTAGAATATTTCTACACATTTTGTAGAAAATTCAATTTTATTGAAAATCACCTGGACTATAGACCACAAAATCAGAGCTACAAAATCAAAAATCTGCAATTGTGCTCCGATTCCGATGATTGATACCTCTATCGATAGGCAATGAGACCTGTAATTGTCATGCCAATGATCATTTGGATCGTTAGAATATTTCTACACATTTTGTAGAAAATTCAATTTTATTGAAAATCACCTGGACTATAGACCACAAAATCAGAGCTACAAAATCAAAAATCTGCAATTGTGCTCCGATTCCGATGATTGATACCTCTATCGATAGGCAATGAGACCTGTAATTGTCATGCCAATGATCATTTGGATCGTTAGAATATTTCTACACATTTTGTAGAAAATTCAATTTTATTGAAAATCACCTGGACAGACCACAAAATCAGAGCTACAAAATCGAAAACCTGCAATTGTGCTCATGACAAACGGTTATTTGGATCGTTCGAAAATTTCTACACATTTTGTAGAAAATTCAATTTTATTGAAAATCACCTGGACTATAGACCACAAAATCAGAGCTATAAAATCAAAAATCTGCAATTGTGCTCCGATTCCGATGATTAATACCTCTATCGATAGGCAATGAGACCTGTAATTGTCATGCAAATGATCATTTGGATCGTTAGAATATTTCTACACATTTTGTAGAAAATTCAATTTTATTGAAAATCAGCTGGACAGACCACAAAATCAGAGCTACAAAATCGAAAACCTGCAATTGTGCTCATGACAAACGGTTATTTGGATCGTTCGAAAATTTCTACACATTTTGTAGAAAATTCAATTTTATTGAAAATCACCTGGACTATAGACCACAAAATCAGAGCTACAAAATCAAAAATCTGCAATTGTGCTCCGATTCCGATGATTAATACCTCTATCGGTAGGCAATGAGACCTGTAATTGTCATGCCAATCATCATTTGGATCGTTAGAATATTTCTACACATTTTGTAGAAAATTCAATTTTATTGAAAATCACCTGGACTATAGACCACAAAATCAGAGCTACAAAATCAAAAATCTGCAATTGTGCTCCGATTCCGATGATTGATACCTCTATCGATAGGCAATGAGACCTGTAATTGTCATGCCAATGATCATTTGGATCGTTAGAATATTTCTACACATTTTGTAGAAAATTCAATTTTATTGAGAATCACCTGGACTATAGACCACAAAATCAGAGCTACAAAATCGAAAACCTGCAATTGTGCTCATGACAAACGGTTATTTGGATCGTTCGAAAATTTCTACACATTTTGTAGAAAATTCAATTTTATTGAAAATCACCTGGACTATAGACCACAAAATCAGAGCTACAAAATCAAAAATCTGCAATTGTGCTCCGATTCCGATGATTAATACCTCTATCGGTAGGCAATGAGACCTGTAATTGTCATGCCAATCATCATTTGGATCGTTAGAATATTTCTACACATTTTGTAGAAAATTCAATTTTATTGAAAATCACCTGGACTATAGACCACAAAATCAGAGCTACAAAATCGAAAACCTGCAATTGTGCTCATGACAAACGGTTATTTGGATCGTTCGAAAATTTCTACACATTTTGTAGAAAATTCAATTTTATTGAAAATCACCTGGACTATAGACCACAAAATCAGAGCTACAAAATCAAAAATCTGCAATTGTGCTCCGATTCCGATGATTGATACCTCTATCGATAGGCAATGAGACCTGTAATTGTCATGCCAATGATCATTTGGATCGTTAGAATATTTCTACACATTTTGTAGAAAATTCAATTTTATTGAAAATCACCTGGACTATAGACCACAAAATCAGAGCTACAAAATCGAAAACCTGCAATTGTGCTCATGACAAACGGTTATTTGGATCGTTCGAAAATTTCTACACATTTTGTAGAAAATTCAATTTTATTGAAAATCACCTGGACTATAGACCACAAAATCAGAGCTACAAAATCAAAAATCTGCAATTGTGCTCCGATTCCGATGATTGATACCTCTATCGATAGGCAATGAGACCTGTAATTGTCATGCCAATGATCATTTGGATCGTTAGAATATTTCTACACATTTTGTAGAAAATTCAATTTTATTGAAAATCACCTGGACAGACCACAAAATCAGAGCTACAAAATCGAAATCCTGCAATTGTGCTCATGACAAACGGTTATTTGGATCGTTCGAAAATTTCTACACATTTTGTAGAAAATTCAATTTTATTGAAAATCACCTGGACTATAGACCACAAAATCAGAGCTACAAAATCAAAAATCTGCAATTGTGCTCCGATTCCGATGATTAATACCTCTATCGATAGGCAATGAGACCTGTAATTGTCATGCCAATGATCATTTGGATCGTTAGAATATTTCTACACATTTTGTAGAAAATTCAATTTTATTGAAAATCACCTGGACTATAGACCACAAAATCAGAGCTACAAAATCGAAAACCTGCAATTGTGCTCATGACAAACGGTTATTTGGATCGTTCGAAAATTTCTACACATTTTGTAGAAAATTCAATTTTATTGAAAATCACCTGGACTATAGACCACAAAATCAGAGCTACAAAATCAAAAATCTGCAATTGTGCTCCGATTCCGATGATTGATACCTCTATCGATAGGCAATGAGACCTGTAATTGTCATGCCAAAGATAATTTGGATCGTTAGAATATTTCTACACATTTTGTAGAAAATTCAATTTTATTGAAAATCACCTGGACTATAGACCACAAAATCAGAGCTATAAAATCAAAAATCTGCAATTGTGCTCCGATTCCGATGATTAATACCTCTATCGATAGGCAATGAGACCTGTAATTGTCATGCCAATGATCATTTGGATCGTTAGAATATTTCTACACATTTTGTAGAAAATTCAATTTTATTGAAAATCACCTGGACAGACCACAAAATCAGAGCTACAAAATCGAAAACCTGCAATTGTGCTCATGACAAACGGTTATTTGGATCGTTCGAAAATTTCTACACATTTTGTAGAAAATTCAATTTTATTGAAAATCACCTGGACTATAGACCACAAAATCAGAGCTATAAAATCAAAAATCTGCAATTGTGCTCCGATTCCGATGATTAATACCTCTATCGATAGGCAATGAGACCTGTAATTGTCATGCAAATGATCATTTGGATCGTTAGAATATTTCTACACATTTTGTAGAAAATTCAATTTTATTGAAAATCAGCTGGACAGACCACAAAATCAGAGCTACAAAATCGAAAACCTGCAATTGTGCTCATGACAAACGGTTATTTGGATCGTTCGAAAATTTCTACACATTTTGTAGAAAATTCAATTTTATTGAAAATCACCTGGACTATAGACCACAAAATCAGAGCTACAAAATCAAAAATCTGCAATTGTGCTCCGATTCCGATGATTAATACCTCTATCGGTAGGCAATGAGACCTGTAATTGTCATGCCAATCATCATTTGGATCGTTAGAATATTTCTACACATTTTGTAGAAAATTCAATTTTATTGAAAATCACCTGGACTATAGACCACAAAATCAGAGCTACAAAATCAAAAATCTGAAATTGTGCTCCGATTCCGATGATTGATACCTCTATCGATAGGCAATGAGACCTGTAATTGTCATGCCAATGATCATTTGGATCGTTAGAATATTTCTACACATTTTGTAGAAAATTCAATTTTATTGAAAATCACCTGGACTATAGACCACAAAATCAGAGCTACAAAATCGAAAACCTGCAATTGTGCTCATGACAAACGGTTATTTGGATCGTTCGAAAATTTCTACACATTTTGTAGAAAATTCAATTTTATTGAAAATCACCTGGACTATAGACCACAAAATCAGAGCTACAAAATCAAAAATCTGCAATTGTGCTCCGATTCCGATGATTAATACCTCTATCGGTAGGCAATGAGACCTGTAATTGTCATGCCAATCATCATTTGGATCGTTAGAATATTTCTACACATTTTGTAGAAAATTCAATTTTATTGAAAATCACCTGGACTATAGACCACAAAATCAGAGCTACAAAATCGAAAACCTGCAATTGTGCTCATGACAAACGGTTATTTGGATCGTTCGAAAATTTCTACACATTTTGTAGAAAATTCAATTTTATTGAAAATCACCTGGACTATTGACCACAAAATCAGAGCTACAAAATCAAAAATCTGCAATTGTGTTTTGATTCCGATGATTGATACCTCTATCGATAGGCAATGAGACCTGTAATTGTCATGCCAATCATCATTTGGATCGTTAGAATATTTCTACACATTTTGTAGAAAATTCAATTTTATTGAAAATCACCTGGACTATAGACCACAAAATCTGAGCTATAAAATCAAAAATCTGCAATTGTGCTCCGATTCCGATGATTAATACCTCTATCGATAGGCAATGAGACCTGTAATTGTCATGCCAATGATCATTTGGATCGTTAGAATATTTCTACACATTTTGTAGAAAATTCAATTTTATTGAAAATCACCTGGACAGACCACAAAATCAGAGCTACAAAATCGAAAACCTGCAATTGTGCTCATGACAAACGGTTATTTGGATCGTTCGAAAATTTCTACACATTTTGTAGAAAATTCAATTTTATTGAAAATCACCTGGACTATAGACCACAAAATCAGAGCTACAAAATCAAAAATCTGCAATTGTGCTCCGATTCCGATGATTAATACCTCTATCGGTAGGCAATGAGGCCTGTAATTGTCATGCCAATCATCATTTGGATCGTTAGAATATTTCTACACATTTTGTAGAAAATTCAATTTTATTGAAAATCACCTGGACTATAGACCACAAAATCAGAGCTATAAAATCAAAAATCTGCAATTGTGCTCCGATTCCGATGATTGATACCTCTATCGATAGGCAATGAGACCTGTAATTGTCATGCCAATGATCATTTGGATCGTTAGAATATTTCTACACATTTAGTAGAAAATTCAATTTTATTGAAAATCACCTGGACAGACCACAAAATCAGAGCTACAAAATCGAAAACCTGCAATTGTGCTCATGACAAATGGTTATTTGGATCGTTCGAAAATTTCTACACATTTTGTAGAAAATTCAATTTTATTGAAAATCACCTGGACTATAGACCACAAAATCAGAGCTACAAAATCAAAAATCTGCAATTGTGCTCCGATTCCGATGATTGATACCTCTATCGATAGGCAATGAGACCTGTAATTGTCATGCCAATGATCATTTGGATCGTTCGAAAATTTCTACACATTTTGTAGAAAATTCAATTTTATTGAAAATCACCTGGACTATAGACCACAAAATCAGAGCTATAAAATCAAAAATCTGCAATTGTGCTCCGATTCCGATGATTGATACCTCTATCGATAGGCAATAAGACCTGTAATTGTCATGCCAATGATCATTTGGATCGTTAGAATATTTCTACACATTTTGTAGAAAATTCAATTTTATTGAAAATCACCTGGACAGACCACAAAATCAGAGCTACAAAATCGAAAACTTGCAATTGTGCTCATGACAAACGGTTATTTGGATCGTTCGAAAATTTCTACACATTTTGTAGAAAATTCAATTTTATTGAAAATCACCTGGACTATAGACCACAAAATCAGAGCTATAAAATCAAAAATCTGCAATTGTGCTCCGATTCCGATGATTGATACCTCTATCGATAGGCAATGAGACCTGTAATTGTCATGCCAATGATCATTTGGATCGTTAGAATATTTCTACACATTTTGTAGAAAATTCAATTTTATTGAAAATCACCTGGAGAGACCACAAAATCAGAGCTACAAAATCGAAAACCTGCAATTGTGCTTATGACAAACGGTTATTTGGATCGTTCGAAAATTTCTACACATTTTGTGGAAAATTCAATTTTATTGAAAATCACCTGGACTATAATAGACCACAAAATCAGAGCTACAAAATCAAAAATCTGCAATTGTGCTCCGATTCCGATGATTGATACCTCTATCGATAGGCAATGAGACCTGTAATTGTCATGCCAATGATCATTTGGATCGTTAGAATATTTCTACACATTTTGTAGAAAATTCAATTTTATTGAAAATCACCTGGACTATAGACCACAAAATCAGAGCTATAAAATCAAAAATCTGCAATTGTGCTCCGATTCCGATGATTGATACCTCTATCGATAGGCAATGAGACCTGTAATTGTCATGCCAATGATCATTTGGATCGTTAGAATATTTCTACACATTTTGTAGAAAATTCAATTTTATTGAAAATCACCTGGACTATAGACCACAAAATCAGAGCTACAAAATCGAAAACCTGCAATTGTGCTCATGACAAACGGTTATTTGGATCGTTCGAAAATTTCTACACATTTTGTAGAAAATTCAATTTTATTGAGAATCACCTGGACTATAGACCACAAAATCAGAGCTACAAAATCAAAAATCTGCAATTGTGCTCCGATTCCGATGATTGATACCTCTATCGATAGGCAATGAGACCTGTAATTGTCATGCCAATGATCATTTGGATCGTTAGAATATTTCTACACATTTTGTAGAAAATTCAATTTTATAGAAAATCACCTGGAGAGACCACAAAATCAGAGCTACAATATCGAAAACCTGCAATTGTGCTCATGACAAACGGTTATTTGGATCGTTCGAAAATTTCTACACATTTTGTAGAAAATTCAATTTTATTGAAAATCACCTGGACTATAGACCACAAAATCAGAGCTACAAAATCAAAAATCTGCAATTGTGCTCCGATTCCGATGATTGATACCTCTATCGATAGGCAATGAGACCTGTAATTGTCATGCCAATGATCATTTGGATCGTTAGAATATTTCTACACATTTTATAGAAAATTCAATTTTATTGAAAATCACCTGGACTATAGACCACAAAATCAGAGCTATAAAATCAAAAATCTGCAATTGTGCTCCGATTCCGATGATTGATACCTCTATCGATAAGCAATGAGACCTGTAATTGTCATGCCAATGATCATTTGGATCGTTAGAATATTTCTACACATTTTGTAGAAAATTCAATTTTATTAAAAATCACCTGGACTATAGACCACAAAATCAGAGCTACAAAATCAAAAATCTGCAATTGTGCTCCGATTCCGATGATTAATACCTCTATCGGTAGGCAATGAGACCTGTAATTGTCATGCCAATGATCATTTGGATCGTTAGAATATTTCTACACATTTTGTAGAAAATTCAATTTTATTGAAAATCACCTGGACTATAGACCACAAAATCAGAGCTATAAAATCAAAAATCTGCAATTGTGCTCCGATTCCGATGATTGATACCTCTATCGATAGGCAATGAGACCTGTAATTGTCATGCCAATGATCATTTGGATCGTTAGAATATTTCTACACATTTTGTAGAAAATTCAATTTTATTGAAAATCACCTGGACTATAGACCACAAAATCAGAGCTATAAAATCAAAAATCTGCAATTGTGCTCCGATTCCGATGATTAATACCTCTATCGATAGGCAATGAGACCTGTAATTGTCATGCCAATGATCATTTGGATCGTTAGAATATTTCTACACATTTTGTAGAAAATTCAATTTTATTGAAAATCACCTGGACTATAGACCACAAAATCAGAGCTACAAAATCAAAAATCTGCAATTGTGCTCCGATTCCGATGATTAATACCTCTATCGGTAGGCAATGAGACCTGTAATTGTCATGCCAATGATCATTTGGATCGTTAGAATATTTCTACACATTTTGTAGAAAATTCAATTTTATTGAAAATCACCTGGACTATAGACCACAAAATCAGAGCTATAAAATCAAAAATCTGCAATTGTGCTCCGATTCCGATGATTGATACCTCTATCGATAGGCAATGAGACCTGTAATTGTCATGCCAATGATCATTTGGATCGTTAGAATATTTCTACACATTTTGTAGAAAATTCAATTTTATAGAAAATCACCTGGAGAGACCACAAAATCAGAGCTATAAAATCAAAAATCTGCAATTGTGCTCCGATTCCGATGATTAATACCTCTATCGATAGGCAATGAGACCTGTAATTGTCATGCCAATGATCATTTGGATCGTTAGAATATTTCTACACATTTTGTAGAAAATTCAATTTTATTGAAAATCACCTGGACTATAGACCACAAAATCAGAGCTACAAAATCGAAAACCTGCAATTGTGCTCATGACAAACGGTTATTTGGATCGTTCGAAAATTTCTACACATTTTGTAGAAAATTCAATTTTATTGAAAATCACCTGGACTATAGACCACAAAATCAGAGCTACAAAATCAAAAATCTGCAATTGTGCTCCGATTCCGATGATTGATACCTCTATCGATAGGCAATGAGACCTGTAATTGTCATGCCAATGATCATTTGGATCGTTAGAATATTTCTACACATTTTGTAGAAAATTCAATTTTATTGAAAATCACCTGGACTATAGACCACAAAATCAGAGCTATAAAATCAAAAATCTGCAATTGTGCTCCGATTCCGATGATTAATACCTCTATCGATAGGCAATGAGACCTGTAATTGTCATGCCAATGATCATTTGGATCGTTAGAATATTTCTACACATTTTGTAGAAAATTCAATTTTATTGAAAATCACCTGGACTATAGACCACAAAATCAGAGCTACAAAATCAAAAATCTGCAATTGTGCTCCGATTCCGATGATTAATACCTCTATCGATAGGCAATGAGACCTGTAATTGTCATGCCAATGATCATTTGGATCGTTAGAATATTTCTACACATTTTGTAGAAAATTCAATTTTATTGAAATTCACCTGGACTATAGACCACAAAATCAGAGCTATAAAATCAAAAATCTGCAATTGTGCTCCGATTCCGATGATTAATACCTCTATCGATAGGCAATGAGACCTGTAATTGTCATGCCAATGATCATTTGGATCGTTAGAATATTTCTACACATTTTGTAGAAAATTCAATTTTATAGAAAATCACCTGGAGAGACCACAAAATCAGAGCTACAATATCGAAAACCTGCAATTGTGCTCATGACAAACGGTTATTTGGATCGTTCGAAAATTTCTACACATTTTGTAGAAAATTCAATTTTATTGAAAATCACCTGGACTATAGACCACAAAATCAGAGCTACAAAATCAAAAATCTGCAATTGTGCTCCGATTCCGATGATTAATACCTCTATCGATAGGCAATGAGACCTGTAATTGTCATGCCAATGATCATTTGGATCGTTAGAATATTTCTACACATTTTGTAGAAAATTCAATTTTATTGAAATTCACCTGGACTATAGACCACAAAATCAGAGCTATAAAATCAAAAATCTGCAATTGTGCTCCGATTCCGATGATTAATACCTCTATCGATAGGCAATGAGACCTGTAATTGTCATGCCAATGATCATTTGGATCGTTAGAATATTTCTACACATTTTGTAGAAAATTCAATTTTATTGAAAATCACCTGGACTATAGACCACAAAATCAGAGCTATAAAATCAAAAATCTGCAATTGTGCTCCGATTCCGATGATTAATACCTCTATCGGTAGGCAATGAGACCTGTAATTGTCATGCCAATCATCATTTGGATCGTTAGAATATTTCTACACATTTTGTAGAAAATTCAATTTTATTGAAAATCACCTGGACTATAGACCACAAAATCAGAGCTATAAAATCAAAAATCTGCAATTGTGCTCCGATTCCGATGATTGATACCTCTATCGATAGGCAATGAGACCTGTAATTGTCATGCCAATGATCATTTGGATCGTTAGAATATTTCTACACATTTTGTAGAAAATTCAATTTTATTGAAATTCACCTGGACTATAGACCACAAAATCAGAGCTATAAAATCAAAAATCTGCAATTGTGCTCCGATTCCGATGATTAATACCTCTATCGGTAGGCAATGAGACCTGTAATTGTCATGCCAATCATCATTTGGATCGTTAGAATATTTCTACACATTTTGTAGAAAATTCAATTTTATTGAAATTCACCTGGACTATAGACCACAAAATCAGAGCTATAAAATCAAAAATCTGCAATTGTGCTCCGATTCCGATGATTAATACCTCTATCGATAGGCAATGAGACCTGTAATTGTCATGCCAATGATCATTTGGATCGTTAGAATATTTCTACACATTTTGTAGAAAATTCAATTTTATAGAAAATCACCTGGAGAGACCACAAAATCAGAGCTACAATATCGAAAACCTGCAATTGTGCTCATGACAAACGGTTATTTGGATCGTTCGAAAATTTCTACACATTTTGTAGAAAATTCAATTTTATTGAGAATCACCTGGACTATAGACCACAAAATCAGAGCTACAAAATCAAAAATCTGCAATTGTGCTCCGATTCCGATGATTGATACCTCTATCGATAGGCAATGAGACCTGTAATTGTCATGCCAATGATCATTTGGATCGTTAGAATATTTCTACACATTTTGTAGAAAATTCAATTTTATTGAAATTCACCTGGACTATAGACCACAAAATCAGAGCTATAAAATCAAAAATCTGCAATTGTGCTCCGATTCCGATGATTAATACCTCTATCGATAGGCAATGAGACCTGTAATTGTCATGCCAATGATCATTTGGATCGTTAGAATATTTCTACACATTTTGTAGAAAATTCAATTTTATAGAAAATCACCTGGAGAGACCACAAAATCAGAGCTACAATATCGAAAACCTGCAATTGTGCTCATGACAAACGGTTATTTGGATCGTTCGAAAATTTCTACACATTTTGTAGAAAATTCAATTTTATTGAAAATCACCTGGACTATAGACCACAAAATCAGAGCTACAAAATCAAAAATCTGCAATTGTGCTCCGATTCCGATGATTGATACCTCTATCGATAGGCAATGAGACCTGTAATTGTCATGCCAATGATCATTTGGATCGTTAGAATATTTCTACACATTTTATAGAAAATTCAATTTTATTGAAAATCACCTGGACTATAGACCACAAAATCAGAGCTATAAAATCAAAAATCTGCAATTGTGCTCCGATTCCGATGATTGATACCTCTATCGATAAGCAATGAGACCTGTAATTGTCATGCCAATGATCATTTGGATCGTTAGAATATTTCTACACATTTTGTAGAAAATTCAATTTTATTGAAAATCACCTGGACTATAGACCACAAAATCAGAGCTACAAAATCGAAAACCTGCAATTGTGCTCATGACAAACGGTTATTTGGATCGTTCGAAAATTTCTACACATTTTGTAGAAAATTCAATTTTATTGAAAATCACCTGGACTATAGACCACAAAATCAGAGCTACAAAATCAAAAATCTGCAATTGTGCTCCGATTCCGATGATTGATACCTCTATCGATAGGCAATGAGACCTGTAATTGTCATGCCAATGATCATTTGGATCGTTAGAATATTTCTACACATTTTGTAGAAAATTCAATTTTATTGAAAATCACCTGGACTATAGACCACAAAATCAGAGCTATAAAATCAAAAATCTGCAATTGTGCTCCGATTCCGATGATTAATACCTCTATCGATAGGCAATGAGACCTGTAATTGTCATGCCAATGATCATTTGGATCGTTAGAATATTTCTACACATTTTGTAGAAAATTCAATTTTATTGAAAATCACCTGGACTATAGACCACAAAATCAGAGCTACAAAATCAAAAATCTGCAATTGTGCTCCGATTCCGATGATTAATACCTCTATCGGTAGGCAATGAGACCTGTAATTGTCATGCCAATGATCATTTGGATCGTTAGAATATTTCTACACATTTTGTAGAAAATTCAATTTTATTGAAAATCACCTGGACTATAGACCACAAAATCAGAGCTATAAAATCAAAAATCTGCAATTGTGCTCCGATTCCGATGATTGATACCTCTATCGATAGGCAATGAGACCTGTAATTGTCATGCCAATGATCATTTGGATCGTTAGAATATTTCTACACATTTTGTAGAAAATTCAATTTTATTGAAAATCACCTGGACTATAGACCACAAAATCAGAGCTACAAAATCGAAAACCTGCAATTGTGCTCATGACAAACGGTTATTTGGATCGTTCGAAAATTTCTACACATTTTGTAGAAAATTCAATTTTATTGAAAATCACCTGGACTATAGACCACAAAATCAGAGCTACAAAATCAAAAATCTGCAATTGTTCTCCGATTCCGATGATTGATACCTCTATCGATAGGCAATGAGACCTGTAATTGTCATGCCAATGATCATTTGGATCGTTAGAATATTTCTACACATTTTGTAGAAAATTCAATTTTATTGAAAATCACCTGGACTATAGACCACAAAATCAGAGCTATAAAATCAAAAATCTGCAATTGTGCTCCGATTCCGATGATTAATACCTCTATCGGTAGGCAATGAGACCTGTAATTGTCATGCCAATCATCATTTGGATCGTTAGAATATTTCTACACATTTTGTAGAAAATTCAATTTTATTGAAAATCACCTGGAATATAGACCACAAAATCAGAGCTATAAAATCAAAAATCTGCAATTGTGCTCCGATTCCGATGATTAATACCTCTATCGATAGGCAATGAGACCTGTAATTGTCATGCCAATGATCATTTGGATCGTTAGAATATTTCTACACATTTTGTAGAAAATTCAATTTTATTGAAAATCACCTGGACTATAGACCACAAAATCAGAGCTACAAAATCAAAAATCTGCAATTGTGCTCCGATTCCGATGATTAATACCTCTATCGGTAGGCAATGAGACCTGTAATTGTCATGCCAATGATCATTTGGATCGTTAGAATATTTCTACACATTTTGTAGAAAATTCAATTTTATTGAAAATCACCTGGACTATAGACCACAAAATCAGAGCTATAAAATCAAAAATCTGCAATTGTGCTCCGATTCCGATGATTAATACCTCTATCGGTAGGCAATGAGACCTGTAATTGTCATGCCAATCATCATTTGGATCGTTAGAATATTTCTACACATTTTGTAGAAAATTCAATTTTATTGAAAATCACCTGGACTATAGACCACAAAATCAGAGCTACAAAATCGAAAACCTGCAATTGTGCTCATGACAAACGGTTATTTGGATCGTTCGAAAATTTCTACACATTTTGTAGAAAATTCAATTTTATTGAAAATCACCTGGACTATAGACCACAAAATCAGAGCTATAAAATCAAAAATCTGCAATTGTGCTCCGATTCCGATGATTGATACCTCTATCGATAGGCAATGAGACCTGTAATTGTCATGCCAATGATCATTTGGATCGTTAGAATATTTCTACACATTTTGTAGAAAATTCAATTTTATTGAAAATCACCTGGACTATAGACCACAAAATCAGAGCTACAAAATCGAAAACCTGCAATTGTGCTCATGACAAACGGTTATTTGGATCGTTCGAAAATTTCTACACATTTTGTAGAAAATTCAATTTTATTGAAAATCACCTGGACTATAGACCACAAAATCAGAGCTACAAAATCAAAAATCTGCAATTGTTCTCCGATTCCGATGATTGATACCTCTATCGATAGGCAATGAGACCTGTAATTGTCATGCCAATGATCATTTGGATCGTTAGAATATTTCTACACATTTTGTAGAAAATTCAATTTTATTGAAAATCACCTGGACTATAGACCACAAAATCAGAGCTATAAAATCAAAAATCTGCAATTGTGCTCCGATTCCGATGATTAATACCTCTATCGATAGGCAATGAGACCTGTAATTGTCATGCCAATGATCATTTGGATCGTTAGAATATTTCTACACATTTTGTAGAAAATTCAATTTTATAGAAAATCACCTGGAGAGACCACAAAATCAGAGCTACAATATCGAAAACCTGCAAATGTGCTCATGACAAACGGTTATTTGGATCGTTCGAAAATTTCTACACATTTTGTAGAAAATTCAATTTTATTGAAAATCACCTGGACTATAGACCACAAAATCAGAGCTACAAAATCAAAAATCTGCAATTGTGCTCCGATTCCGATGATTAATACCTCTATCGGTAGGCAATGAGACCTGTAATTGTCATGCCAATCATCATTTGGATCGTTAGAATATTTCTACACATTTTGTAGAAAATTCAATTTTATTGAAATTCACCTGGACTATAGACCACAAAATCAGAGCTATAAAATCAAAAATCTGCAATTGTGCTCCGATTCCGATGATTAATACCTCTATCGGTAGGCAATGAGACCTGTAATTGTCATGCCAATCATCATTTGGATCGTTAGAATATTTCTACACATTTTGTAGAAAATTCAATTTTATTGAAATTCACCTGGACTATAGACCACAAAATCAGAGCTATAAAATCAAAAATCTGCAATTGTGCTCCGATTCCGATGATTAATACCTCTATCGATAGGCAATGAGACCTGTAATTGTCATGCCAATCATCATTTGGATCTTTAGAATATTTCTACACATTTTGTAGAAAATTCAATTTTATTGAAAATCACCTGGACTATAGACCACAAAATCAGAGCTATAAAATCAAAAATCTGCAATTGTGCTCCGATTCCGATGATTGATACCTCTATCGATAGGCAATGAGACCTGTAATTGTCATGCCAATGATCATTTGGATCGTTAGAATATTTCTACACATTTTGTAGAAAATTCAATTTTATTGAAATTCACCTGGACTATAGACCACAAAATCAGAGCTATAAAATCAAAAATCTGCAATTGTGCTCCGATTCCGATGATTAATACCTCTATCGATAGGCAATGAGACCTGTAATTGTCATGCCAATGATCATTTGGATCGTTAGAATATTTCTACACATTTTGTAGAAAATTCAATTTTATAGAAAATCACCTGGAGAGACCACAAAATCAGAGCTACAATATCGAAAACCTGCAATTGTGCTCATGACAAACGGTTATTTGGATCGTTCGAAAATTTCTACACATTTTGTAGAAAATTCAATTTTATTGAAAATCACCTGGACTATAGACCACAAAATCAGAGCTACAAAATCAAAAATCTGCAATTGTGCTCCGATTCCGATGATTGATACCTCTATCGATAGGCAATGAGACCTGTAATTGTCATGCCAATGATCATTTGGATCGTTAGAATATTTCTACACATTTTATAGAAAATTCAATTTTATTGAAAATCACCTGGACTATAGACCACAAAATCAGAGCTATAAAATCAAAAATCTGCAATTGTGCTCCGATTCCGATGATTGATACCTCTATCGATAGGCAATGAGACCTGTAATTGTCATGCCAATGATCATTTGGATCGTTAGAATATTTCTACACATTTTGTAGAAAATTCAATTTTATTGAAAATCACCTGGACTATAGACCACAAAATCAGAGCTACAAAATCGAAAACCTGCAATTGTGCTCATGACAAACGGTTATTTGGATCGTTCGAAAATTTCTACACATTTTGTAGAAAATTCAATTTTATTGAAAATCACCTGGACTATAGACCACAAAATCAGAGCTACAAAATCAAAAATCTGCAATTGTGCTCCGATTCCGATGATTGATACCTCTATCGATAGGCAATGAGACCTGTAATTGTCATGCCAATGATCATTTGGATCGTTAGAATATTTCTACACATTTTGTAGAAAATTCAATTTTATTGAAAATCACCTGGACTATAGACCACAAAATCAGAGCTATAAAATCAAAAATCTGCAATTGTGCTCCGATTCCGATGATTAATACCTCTATCGATAGGCAATGAGACCTGTAATTGTCATGCCAATGATCATTTGGATCGTTAGAATATTTCTACACATTTTGTAGAAAATTCAATTTTATTGAAAATCACCTGGACTATAGACCACAAAATCAGAGCTACAAAATCAAAAATCTGCAATTGTGCTCCGATTCCGATGATTAATACCTCTATCGGTAGGCAATGAGACCTGTAATTGTCATGCCAATGATCATTTGGATCGTTAGAATATTTCTACACATTTTGTAGAAAATTCAATTTTATTGAAAATCACCTGGACTATAGACCACAAAATCAGAGCTACAAAATCAAAAATCTGCAATTGTGCTCCGATTCCGATGATTAATACCTCTATCGGTAGGCAATGAGACCTGTAATTGTCATGCCAATCATCATTTGGATCGTTAGAATATTTCTACACATTTTGTAGAAAATTCAATTTTATTGAAAATCACCTGGAATATAGACCACAAAATCAGAGCTATAAAATCAAAAATCTGCAATTGTGCTCCGATTCCGATGATTGATACCTCTATCGATAGGCAATGAGACCTGTAATTGTCATGCCAATGATCATTTGGATCGTTAGAATATTTCTACACATTTTGTAGAAAATTCAATTTTATTGAAATTCACCTGGACTATAGACCACAAAATCAGAGCTATAAAATCAAAAATCTGCAATTGTGCTCCGATTCCGATGATTAATACCTCTATCGATAGGCAATGAGACCTGTAATTGTCATGCCAATGATCATTTGGATCGTTAGAATATTTCTACACATTTTGTAGAAAATTCAATTTTATAGAAAATCACCTGGAGAGACCACAAAATCAGAGCTACAATATCGAAAACCTGCAATTGTGCTCATGACAAACGGTTATTTGGATCGTTCGAAAATTTCTACACATTTTGTAGAAAATTCAATTTTATTGAAAATCACCTGGACTATAGACCACAAAATCAGAGCTACAAAATCAAAAATCTGCAATTGTGCTCCGATTCCGATGATTGATACCTCTATCGATAGGCAATGAGACCTGTAATTGTCATGCCAATGATCATTTGGATCGTTAGAATATTTCTACACATTTTATAGAAAATTCAATTTTATTGAAAATCACCTGGACTATAGACCACAAAATCAGAGCTATAAAATCAAAAATCTGCAATTGTGCTCCGATTCCGATGATTGATACCTCTATCGATAGGCAATGAGACCTGTAATTGTCATGCCAATGATCATTTGGATCGTTAGAATATTTCTACACATTTTGTAGAAAATTCAATTTTATTGAAAATCACCTGGACTATAGACCACAAAATCAGAGCTACAAAATCGAAAACCTGCAATTGTGCTCATGACAAACGGTTATTTGGATCGTTCGAAAATTTCTACACATTTTGTAGAAAATTCAATTTTATTGAAAATCACCTGGACTATAGACCACAAAATCAGATCTACAAAATCAAAAATCTGCAATTGTGCTCCGATTCCGATGATTAATACCTCTATCGGTAGGCAATGAGACCTGTAATTGTCATGCCAATCATCATTTGGATCGTTAGAATATTTCTACACATTTTGTAGAAAATTCAATTTTATTGAAAATCACCTGGACTATAGACCACAAAATCAGAGCTACAAAATCAAAAATCTGCAATTGTGCTCCGATTCCGATGATTGATACCTCTATCGATAGGCAATGAGACCTGTAATTGTCATGCCAATGATCATTTGGATCGTTAGAATATTTCTACACATTTTGTAGAAAATTCAATTTTTTTGAAAATCACCTGGACTACAGACCACAAAATCAGAGCTACAAAATCAAAAATCTGCAATTGTGCTCCGATTCCGATGATTGATACCTCTATCGATAGGCAATGAGACATGTAATTGTCATGCCAATGATCATTTGGATCGTTAGAATATTTCTACACATTTTGTAGAAAATTCAATTTTATTGAAAATCACCTGGACTATAGACCACAAAATCAGAGCTATAAAATCAAAAATCTGCAATTGTGCTCCGATTCCGATGATTGATACCTCTATCGATAGGCAATGAGACCTGTAATTGTCATGCCAATGATCATTTGGATCGTTAGAATATTTCTACACATTTTGTAGAAAATTCAATTTTATTGAAAATCACCTGGACTATAGACCACAAAATCAGAGCTACAAAATCGAAAACCTGCAATTGTGCTCATGACAAACGGTTATTTGGATCGTTCGAAAATTTCTACACATTTTGTAGAAAATTCAATTTTATTGAAAATCACCTGGACTATAGACCACAAAATCAGAGCTACAAAATCAAAAATCTGCAATTGTGCTCCGATTCCGATGATTGATACCTCTATCGATAGGCAATGAGACCTGTAATTGTCATGCCAATGATCATTTGGATCGTTAGACACATTTTGTAGAAAATTCAATTTTATTGAAAATCACCTGGACTATAGACCACAAAATCAGAGCTATAAAATCAAAAATCTGCAATTGTGCTCCGATTCCGATGATTAATACCTCTATCGATAGGCAATGAGACCTGTAATTGTCATGCCAATGATCATTTGGATCGTTAGAATATTTCTACACATTTTGTAGAAAATTCAATTTTATTGAAAATCACCTGGACTATAGACCACAAAATCAGAGCTACAAAATCGAAAACCTGCAATTGTGCTCATGACAAACGGTTATTTGGATCGTTCGAAAATTTCTACACATTTTGTAGAAAATTCAATTTTATTGAAAATCACCTGGACTATAGACCACAAAATCAGAGCTACAAAATCAAAAATCTGCAATTGTGCTCCGATTCCGATGATTGATACCTCTATCGATAGGCAATGAGACCTGTAATTGTCATGCCAATGATCATTTGGATCGTTAGAATATTTCTACACATTTTGTAGAAAATTCAATTTTATTGAAAATCACCTGGACTATAGACCACAAAATCAGAGCTATAAAATCAAAAATCTGCAATTGTGCTCCGATTCCGATGATTAATACCTCTATCGATAGGCAATGAGACCTGTAATTGTCATGCCAATGATCATTTGGATCGTTAGAATATTTCTACACATTTTGTAGAAAATTCAATTTTATTGAAAATCACCTGGACTATAGACCACAAAATCAGAGCTACAAAATCAAAAATCTGCAATTGTGCTCCGATTCCGATGATTAATACCTCTATCGGTAGGCAATGAGACCTGTAATTGTCATGCCAATCATCATTTGGATCGTTAGAATATTTCTACACATTTTGTAGAAAATTCAATTTTATTGAAAATCACCTGGACTATAGACCACAAAATCAGAGCTATAAAATCAAAAATCTGCAATTGTGCTCCGATTCCGATGATTGATACCTCTATCGATAGGCAATGAGACCTGTAATTGTCATGCCAATGATCATTTGGATCGTTAGAATATTTCTACACATTTTGTAGAAAATTCAATTTTATTGAAAATCACCTGGACTATAGACCACAAAATCAGAGCTACAAAATCGAAAACCTGCAATTGTGCTCATGACAAACGGTTATTTGGATCGTTCGAAAATTTCTACACATTTTGTAGAAAATTCAATTTTATTGAAAATCACCTGGACTATAGACCACAAAATCAGATCTACAAAATCAAAAATCTGCAATTGTGCTCCGATTCCGATGATTAATACCTCTATCGGTAGGCAATGAGACCTGTAATTGTCATGCCAATCATCATTTGGATCGTTAGAATATTTCTACACATTTTGTAGAAAATTCAATTTTATTGAAAATCACCTGGACTATAGACCACAAAATCAGAGCTACAAAATCAAAAATCTGCAATTGTGCTCCGATTCCGATGATTGATACCTCTATCGATAGGCAATGAGACCTGTAATTGTCATGCCAATGATCATTTGGATCGTTAGAATATTTCTACACATTTTGTAGAAAATTCAATTTTTTTGAAAATCACCTGGACTACAGACCACAAAATCAGAGCTACAAAATCAAAAATCTGCAATTGTGCTCCGATTCCGATGATTGATACCTCTATCGATAGGCAATGAGACATGTAATTGTCATGCCAATGATCATTTGGATCGTTAGAATATTTCTACACATTTTGTAGAAAATTCAATTTTATTGAAAATCACCTGGACTATAGACCACAAAATCAGAGCTACAAAATCGAAAACCTGCAATTGTGCTCATGACAAACGGTTATTTGGATCGTTCGAAAATTTCTACACATTTTGTAGAAAATTCAATTTTATTGAAAATCACCTGGACTATAGACCACAAAATCAGAGCTACAAAATCAAAAATCTGCAATTGTGCTCCGATTCCGATGATTGATACCTCTATCGATAGGCAATGAGACCTGTAATTGTCATGCCAATGATCATTTGGATCGTTAGAATATTTCTACACATTTTGTAGAAAATTCAATTTTATTGAAAATCACCTGGACTATAGACCACAAAATCAGAGCTATAAAATCAAAAATCTGCAATTGTGCTCCGATTCCGATGATTAATACCTCTATCGATAGGCAATGAGACCTGTAATTGTCATGCCAATGATCATTTGGATCGTTAGAATATTTCTACACATTTTGTAGAAAATTCAATTTTATTGAAATTCACCTGGACTATAGACCACAAAATCAGAGCTATAAAATCAAAAATCTGCAATTGTGCTCCGATTCCGATGATTAATACCTCTATCGATAGGCAATGAGACCTGTAATTGTCATGCCAATGATCATTTGGATCGTTAGAATATTTCTACACATTTTGTAGAAAATTCAATTTTATTGAAAATCACCTGGAGAGACCACAAAATCAGAGCTACAAAATCGAAAACCTGCAATTGTGCTCATGACAAACGGTTATTTGGATCGTTCGAAAATTTCTACACATTTTGTAGAAAATTCAATTTTATTGAAAATCACCTGGACTATAGACCAAAAAATCAGAGCTATAAAATCAAAAATCTGCAATTGTGCTCCGATTCCGATGATTAATACCTCTATCGATAGGCAATGAGACCTGTAATTGTCATGCCAATGATCATTTGGATCGTTAGAATATTTCTACACATTTTGTAGAAAATTCAATTTTATTGAAATTCACCTGGACTATAGACCACAAAATCAGAGCTATAAAATCAAAAATCTGCAATTGTGCTCCGATTCCGATGATTAATACCTCTATCGATAGGCAATGAGACCTGTAATTGTCATGCCAATGATCATTTGGATCGTTAGAATATTTCTACACATTTTGTAGAAAATTCAATTTTATTGAAAATCACCTGGAGAGACCACAAAATCAGAGCTACAAAATCGAAAACCTGCAATTGTGCTCATGACAAACGGTTATTTGGATCGTTCGAAAATTTCTACACATTTTGTAGAAAATTCAATTTTATTGAAAATCACCTGGACTATAGACCACAAAATCAGAGCTACAAAATCGAAAACCTGCAATTGTGCTCATGACAAACGGTTATTTGGATCGTTCGAAAATTTCTACACATTTTGTAGAAAATTCAATTTTATTGAGAATCACCTGGACTATAGACCACAAAATCAGAGCTACAAAATCAAAAATCTGCAATTGTGCTCCGATTCCGATGATTGATACCTCTATCGATAGGCAATGAGACCTGTAATTGTCATGCCAATGATCATTTGGATCGTTAGAATATTTCTACACATTTTGTAGAAAATTCAATTTTATTGAAAATCACCTGGACTATAGACCACAAAATCAGAGCTACAAAATCAAAAATCTGCAATTGTGCTCCGATTCCGATGATTGATACCTCTATCGATAGGCATTGAGACCTGTAATTGTCATGCCAATGATCATTTGGATCGTTAGAATATTTCTACACATTTTGTAGAAAATTCAATTTTATTGAAATTCACCTGGACTATAGACCACAAAATCAGAGCTATAAAATCAAAAATCTGCAATTGTGCTCCGATTCCGATGATTAATACCTCTATCGATAGGCAATGAGACCTGTAATTGTCATGCCAATGATCATTTGGATCGTTAGAATATTTCTACACATTTTGTAGAAAATTCAATTTTATTGAAAATCACCTGGAGAGACCACAAAATCAGAGCTACAAAATCGAAAACCTGCAATTGTGCTCATGACAAACGGTTATTTGGATCGTTCGAAAATTTCTACACATTTTGTAGAAAATTCAATTTTATTGAAAATCACCTGGACTATAGACCACAAAATCAGAGCTACAAAATCAAAAATCTGCAATTGTGCTCCGATTCCGATGATTGATACCTCTATCGATAGGCAATGAGACCTGTAATTGTCATGCCAATGATCATTTGGATCGTTAGAATATTTCTACACATTTTGTAGAAAATTCAATTTTATTGAAAATCACCTGGACTATAGACCACAAAATCAGAGCTATAAAATCAAAAATCTGCAATTGTGCTCCGATTCCGATGATTGATACCTCTATCGATAGGCAATGAGACCTGTAATTGTCATGCCAATGATCATTTGGATCGTTAGAATATTTCTACACATTTTGTAGAAAATTCAATTTTATTGAAAATCACCTGGACTATAGACCACAAAATCAGAGCTACAAAATCGAAAACCTGCAATTGTGCTCATGACAAACGGTTATTTGGATCGTTCGAAAATTTCTACACATTTTGTAGAAAATTCAATTTTATTGAAAGTCACCTGGACTATAGACCACAAAATCAGAGCTATAAAATAAAAAATCTGCAATTGTGCTCCGATTCCGATGATTGATACCTCTATCGATAGGCAATGAGACCTGTAATTGTCATGCCAATGATCATTTGGATCGTTAGAATATTTCTACACATTTTGTAGAAAATTCAATTTTATTGAAAATCACCTGGACTATATACCACAAAATCAGAGCTACAAAATCAAAAATCTGCAATTGTGCTCCGATTCCGATGATTGATACCTCTATCGATAGGCAATGAGACCTGTAATTGTCATGCCAATGATCATTTGGATCGTTAGAATATTTCTACACATTTTGTAGAAAATTCAATTTTATTGAAATTCACCTGGACTATAGACCACAAAATCAGAGCTATAAAATCAAAAATCTGCAATTGTGCTCCGATTCCGATGATTAATACCTCTATCGATAGGCAATGAGACCTGTAATTGTCATGCCAATGATCATTTGGATCGTTAGAATATTTCTACACATTTTGTAGAAAATTCAATTTTATTGAAAATCACCTGGAGAGACCACAAAATCAGAGCTACAAAATCGAAAACCTGCAATTGTGCTCATGACAAACGGTTATTTGGATCGTTCGAAAATTTCTACACATTTTGTAGAAAATTCAATTTTATTGAAAATCACCTGGACTATAGACCACAAAATCAGAGCTACAAAATCAAAAATCTGCAATTGTGCTCCGATTCCGATGATTGATACCTCTATCGATAGGCAATGAGACCTGTAATTGTCATGCCAATGATCATTTGGATCGTTAGAATATTTCTACACATTTTGTAGAAAATTCAATTTTATTGAAAATCACCTGGACTATAGACCACAAAATCAGAGCTACAAAATCGAAAACCTGCAATTGTGCTCATGACAAACGGTTATTTGGATCGTTCGAAAATTTCTACACATTTTGTAGAAAATTCAATTTTATTGAAAATCACCTGGACTATAGACCACAAAATCAGAGCTACAAAATCGAAAACCTGCAATTGTGCTCATGCCAATGATCATTTGGATCGTTAGAATATTTCTACACATTTTGTAGAAAATTCAATTTTATTGAAAATCACCTGGACTATAGACCACAAAATCAGAGCTATAAAATAAAAAATCTGCAATTGTGCTCCGATTCCGATGATTGATACCTCTATCGATAGGCAATGAGACCTGTAATTGTCATGCCAATGATCATTTGGATCGTTAGAATATTTCTACACATTTTGTAGAAAATTCAATTTTATTGAAAATCACCTGGACTATAGACCACAAAATCAGAGCTACAAAATCAAAAATCTGCAATTGTGCTCCGATTCCGATGATTGATACCTCTATCGATAGGCAATGAGACCTGTAATTGTCATGCCAATGATCATTTGGATCGTTAGAATATTTCTACACATTTTGTAGAAAATTCAATTTTATTGAAATTCACCTGGACTATAGACCACAAAATCAGAGCTATAAAATCAAAAATCTGCAATTGTGCTCCGATTCCGATGATTAATACCTCTATCGATAGGCAATGAGACCTGTAATTGTCATGCCAATGATCATTTGGATCGTTAGAATATTTCTACACATTTTGTAGAAAATTCAATTTTATTGAAAATCACCTGGAGAGACCACAAAATCAGAGCTACAAAATCGAAAACCTGCAATTGTGCTCATGACAAACGGTTATTTGGATCGTTCGAAAATTTCTACACATTTTGTAGAAAATTCAATTTTATTGAAAATCACCTGGACTATAGACCACAAAATCAGAGCTACAAAATCAAAAATCTGCAATTGTGCTCCGATTCCGATGATTGATACCTCTATCGATAGGCAATGAGACCTGTAATTGTTATGCCAATCATCATTTGGATCGTTAGAATATTTCTACACATTTTGTAGAAAATTCAATTTTATTGAAATTCACCTGGACTATAGACCACAAAATCAGAGCTATAAAATCAAAAATCTGCAATTGTGCTCCGATTCCGATGATTAATACCTCTATCGATAGGCAATGAGACCTGTAATTGTCATGCCAATGATCATTTGGATCGTTAGAATATTTCTACACATTTTGTAGAAAATTCAATTTTAATGAAAATCACCTGGAGAGACCACAAAATCAGAGCTACAAAATCGAAAACCTGCAATTGTGCTCATGACAAACGGTTATTTGGATCGTTCGAAAATTTCTACACATTTTGTAGAAAATTCAATTTTATTGAAAATCACCTGGACTATAGACCACAAAATCAGAGCTACAAAATCAAAAATCTGCAATTGTGCTCCGATTCCGATGATTGATACCTCTATCGATAGGCAATGAGACCTGTAATTGTCATGCCAATCATCATTTGGATCGTTAGAATATTTCTACACATTTTGTAGAAAATTCAATTTTATTGAAAATCACCTGGACTATAGACCACAAAATCAGAGCTATAAAATCAAAAATCTGCAATTGTGCTCCGATTCCGATGATTGATACCTCTATCGATAGGCAATGAGACCTGTAATTGTCATGCCAATGATCATTTGGATCGTTAGAATATTTCTACACATTTTGTAGAAAATTCAATTTTATTGAAAATCACCTGGACTATAGACCACAAAATCAGAGCTTCAAAATCGAAAACCTGCAATTGTGCTCATGACAAACGGTTATTTGGATCGTTCGAAAATTTCTACACATTTTGTACAAAATTCAATTTTATTGAAAATCACCTGGACTATAGACCACAAAATCAGAGCTACAAAATCGAAAACCTGCAATTGTGCTCATGCCAATGATCATTTGGATCGTTAGAATATTTCTACACATTTTGTAGAAAATTCAATTTTATTGAAAATCACCTGGACTATAGACCACAAAATCAGAGCTATAAAATAAAAAATCTGCAATTGTGCTCCGATTCCGATGATTGATACCTCTATCGATAGGCAATGAGACCTGTAATTGTCATGCCAATGATCATTTGGATCGTTAGAATATTTCTACACATTTTGTAGAAAATTCAATTTTATTGAAAATCACCTGGACTATAGACCACAAAATCAGAGCTACAAAATCAAAAATCTGCAATTGTGCTCCGATTCCGATGATTGATACCTCTATCGATAGGCAATGAGACCTGTAATTGTCATGCCAATGATCATTTGGATCGTTAGAATATTTCTACACATTTTGTAGAAAATTCAATTTTATTGAAATTCACCTGGACTATAGACCACAAAATCAGAGCTATAAAATCAAAAATCTGCAATTGTGCTCCGATTCCGATGATTAATACCTCTATCGATAGGCAATGAGACCTGTAATTGTCATGCCAATGATCATTTGGATCGTTAGAATATTTCTACACATTTTGTAGAAAATTCAATTTTATTGAAAATCACCTGGAGAGACCACAAAATCAGAGCTACAAAATCGAAAACCTGCAATTGTGCTCATGACAAACGGTTATTTGGATCGTTCGAAAATTTCTACACATTTTGTAGAAAATTCAATTTTATTGAAAATCACCTGGACTATAGACCACAAAATCAGAGCTACAAAATCAAAAATCTGCAATTGTGCTCCGATTCCGATGATTGATACCTCTATCGATAGGCAATGAGACCTGTAATTGTTATGCCAATCATCATTTGGATCGTTCGAATATTTCTACACATTTTGTAGAAAATTCAATTTTATTGAAATTCACCTGGACTATAGACCACAAAATCAGAGCTATAAAATCAAAAATCTGCAATTGTGCTCCGATTCCGATGATTAATACCTCTATCGATAGGCAATGAGACCTGTAATTGTCATGCCAATGATCATTTGGATCGTTAGAATATTTCTACACATTTTGTAGAAAATTCAATTTTAATGAAAATCACCTGGAGAGACCACAAAATCAGAGCTACAAAATCGAAAACCTGCAATTGTGCTCATGACAAACGGTTATTTGGATCGTTCAAAAATTTCTACACATTTTGTAGAAAATTCAATTTTATTGAGAATCACCTGGACTATAGACCACAAAATCAGAGCTACAAAATCAAAAATCTGCAATTGTGCTCCGATTCCGATGATTAATACCTCTATCGGTAGGCAATGAGACCTGTAATTGTCATGCCAATGATCATTTGGATCGTTAGAATATTTCTACACATTTTGTAGAAAATTCAATTTTATTGAAAATCACCTGGACTATAGACCACAAAATCAGAGCTATAAAATCAAAAATCTGCAATTGTGCTCCGATTCCGATGATTGATACCTCTATCGATAGGCAATGAGACCTGTAATTGTCATGCCAATGATCATTTGGATCGTTAGAATATTTCTACACATTTTGTAGAAAATTCAATTTTATTGAAAATCACCTGGACAGACCACAAAATCAGAGCTACAAAATCGAAAACCTGCAATTGTGCTCATGACAAACGGTTATTTGGATCGTTCGAAAATTTCTACACATTTTGTACAAAATTCAATTTTATTGAGAATCACCTGGAATATAGACCACAAAATCAGAGCTACAAAATCAAAAATCTGCAATTGTGCTCCGATTCCGATGATTGATACCTCTATCGATAGGCAATGAGACCTGTAATTGTCATGCCAATGATCATTTGGATCGTTAGAATATTTCTACACATTTTGTAGAAAATTCAATTTTATTGAAAATCACCTGGACTATAGACCACAAAATCAGAGCTATAAAATAAAAAATCTGCAATTGTGCTCCGATTCCGATGATTGATACCTCTATCGATAGGCAATGAGACCTGTAATTGTCATGCCAATGATCATTTGGATCGTTAGAATATTTCTACACATTTTGTAGAAAATTCAATTTTATTGAAAATCACCTGGACTATAGACCACAAAATCAGAGCTACAAAATCAAAAATCTGCAATTGTGCTCCGATTCCGATGATTGATACCTCTATCGATAGGCAATGAGACCTGTAATTGTCATGCCAATGATCATTTGGATCGTTAGAATATTTCTACACATTTTGTAGAAAATTCAATTTTATTGAAATTCACCTGGACTATAGACCACAAAATCAGAGCTATAAAATCAAAAATCTGCAATTGTGCTCCGATTCCGATGATTAATACCTCTATCGATAGGCAATGAGACCTGTAATTGTCATGCCAATGATCATTTGGATCGTTAGAATATTTCTACACATTTTGTAGAAAATTCAATTTTATTGAAAATCACCTGGAGAGACCACAAAATCAGAGCTACAAAATCGAAAACCTGCAATTGTGCTCATGCCAATGATCATTTGGATCGTTAGAATATTTCTACACATTTTGTAGAAAATTCAATTTTATTGAAAATCACCTGGACTATAGACCACAAAATCAGAGCTACAAAATCAAAAACCTGCAATTGTGCTCATGACAAACGGTTATTTGGATCGTTCGAAAATTTCTACACATTTTGTAGAAAATTCAATTTTATTGAAAATCACCTGGACTATAGACCACAAAATCAGAGCTACAAAATCAAAAATCTGCAATTGTGCTCCGATTCCGATGATTGATACCTCTATCGATAGGCAATGAGACCTGTAATTGTCATGCCAATGATCATTTGGATCGTTAGAATATTTCTACACATTTTGTAGAAAATTCAATTTTATTGAAAATCACCTGGACTATAGACCACAAAATCAGAGCTATAAAATCAAAAATCTGCAATTGTGCTCCGATTCCGATGATTAATACCTCTATCGATAGGCAATGAGACCTGTAATTGTCATGCCAATGATCATTTGGATCGTTAGAATATTTCTACACATTTTGTAGAAAATTCAATTTTATTGAAAATCACCTGGACAGACCACAAAATCAGAGCTACAAAATCGAAAACCTGCAATTGTGCTCATGACAAACGGTTATTTGGATCGTTCGAAAATTTCTACACATTTTGTAGAAAATTCAATTTTATTGAAAATCACCTGGACTATAGACCACAAAATCAGAGCTACAAAATCAAAAATCTGCAATTGTGCTCCGATTCCGATGATTAATACCTCTATCGGTAGGCAATGAGACCTGTAATTGTCATGCCAATCATCATTTGGATCGTTAGAATATTTCTACACATTTTGTAGAAAATTCAATTTTATTGAAAATCACCTGGACTATAGACCACAAAATCAGAGCTACAAAATCAAAAATCTGCAATTGTGCTCATGACAAACGGTTATTTGGATCGTTCGAAAATTTCTACACATTTTGTAGAAAATTCAATTTTATTGAAAATCACCTGGAATATAGACCACAAAATCAGAGCTATAAAATCAAAAATCTGCAATTGTGCTCCGATTCCGATGATTAATACCTCTATCGATAGGCAATGAGACCTGTAATTGTCATGCCAATGATCATTTGGATCGTTAGAATATTTCTACACATTTTGTAGAAAATTCAATTTTATTGAAAATCACCTGGACTATAGACCACAAAATCAGAGCTACAAAATCAAAAATCTGCAATTGTGCTCATGACAAACGGTTATTTGGATCGTTCGAAAATTTCTACACATTTTGTAGAAAATTCAATTTTATTGAAAATCACCTGGACTATAGACCACAAAATCAGAGCTATAAAATCAAAAATCTGCAATTGTGCTCCGATTCCGATGATTAATACCTCTATCGATAGGCAATGAGACCTGTAATTGTCATGCCAATGATCATTTGGATCGTTAGAATATTTCTACACATTTTGTAGAAAATTCAATTTTATTGAAATTCACCTGGACTATAGACCACAAAATCAGAGCTATAAAATCAAAAATCTGCAATTGTGCTCCGATTCCGATGATTAATACCTCTATCGATAGGCAATGAGACCTGTAATTGTCATGCCAATGATCATTTGGATCGTTAGAATATTTCTACACATTTTGTAGAAAATTCAATTTTATTGAAAATCACCTGGAGAGACCACAAAATCAGAGCTACAAAATCGAAAACCTGCAATTGTGCTCATGCCAATGATCATTTGGATCGTTAGAATATTTCTACACATTTTGTAGAAAATTCAATTTTATTGAAAATCACCTGGACTATAGACCACAAAATCAGAGCTACAAAATCAAAAACCTGCAATTGTGCTCATGACAAACGGTTATTTGGATCGTTCGAAAATTTCTACACATTTTGTAGAAAATTCAATTTTATTGAAAATCACCTGGACTATAGACCACAAAATCAGAGCTACAAAATCAAAAATCTGCAATTGTGCTCCGATTCCGATGATTGATACCTCTATCGATAGGCAATGAGACCTGTAATTGTCATGCCAATGATCATTTGGATCGTTAGAATATTTCTACACATTTTGTAGAAAATTCAATTTTATTGAAAATCACCTGGACTATAGACCACAAAATCAGAGCTATAAAATCAAAAATCTGCAATTGTGCTCCGATTCCGATGATTAATACCTCTATCGATAGGCAATGAGACCTGTAATTGTCATGCCAATGATCATTTGGATCGTTAGAATATTTCTACACATTTTGTAGAAAATTCAATTTTATTGAAAATCACCTGGACAGACCACAAAATCAGAGCTACAAAATCGAAAACCTGCAATTGTGCTCATGACAAACGGTTATTTGGATCGTTCGAAAATTTCTACACATTTTGTAGAAAATTCAATTTTATTGAAAATCACCTGGACTATAGACCACAAAATCAGAGCTACAAAATCAAAAATCTGCAATTGTGCTCCGATTCCGATGATTAATACCTCTATCGGTAGGCAATGAGACCTGTAATTGTCATGCCAATCATCATTTGGATCATTAGAATATTTCTACACATTTTGTAGAAAATTCAATTTTATTGAAAATCACCTGGACTATAGACCACAAAATCAGAGCTACAAAATCAAAAATCTGCAATTGTGCTCATGACAAACGGTTATTTGGATCGTTCGAAAATTTCTACACATTTTGTAGAAAATTCAATTTTATTGAAAATCACCTGGAATATAGACCACAAAATCAGAGCTATAAAATCAAAAATCTGCAATTGTGCTCCGATTCCGATGATTAATACCTCTATCGATAGGCAATGAGACCTGTAATTGTCATGCCAATGATCATTTGGATCGTTAGAATATTTCTACACATTTTGTAGAAAATTCAATTTTATTGAAAATCACCTGGACTATAGACCACAAAATCAGAGCTACAAAATCAAAAATCTGCAATTGTGCTCATGACAAACGGTTATTTGGATCGTTCGAAAATTTCTACACATTTTGTAGAAAATTCAATTTTATTGAAAATCACCTGGACTATAGACCACAAAATCAGAGCTATAAAATCAAAAATCTGCAATTGTGCTCCGATTCCGATGATTAATACCTCTATCGGTAGGCAATGAGACCTATAATTGTCATGCCAATCATCATTTGGATCGTTAGAATATTTCTACACATTTTGTAGAAAATTCAATTTTATTGAAAATCACCTGGACTTATAGACCACAAAATCAGAGCTATAAAATCAAAAATCTGCAATTGTGCTCCGATTCCGATGATTGATACCTCTATCGATAGGCAATGAGACCTGTAATTGTCATGCCAATGATCATTTGGATCGTTAGAATATTTCTACACATTTTGTAGAAAATTCAATTTTATTGAAAATCACCTGGACTATAGACCACAAAATCAGAGCTACAAAATCGAAAATCTGCAATTGTGCTCCGATTCCGATGATTGATACCTCTATCGATAGGCAATGAGACTTGTAATTGTCATGCCAATGATCATTTGGATCGTTAGAATATTTCTACACATTTTGTAGAAAATTCAATTTTATTGAAAATCACCTGGAATATAGACCACAAAATCAGAGCTATAAAATCAAAAATCTGCAATTGTGCTCCGATTCCGATGATTGATACCTCTATCGATAGGCAATGAGACCTGTAATTGTCATGCCAATGATCATTTGGATCGTTAGAATATTTCTACACATTTTGTAGAAAATTCAATTTTATTGAAAATCACCTGGACTATAGACCACAAAATCAGAGCTACAAAATCGAAAACCTGCAATTGTGCTCATGACAAACGGTTATTTGGATCGTTCGAAAATTTCTACACATTTTGTAAAAAATTCAATTTTATTGAAAATCACCTGGACTATAGACCACAAAATCAGAGCTACAAAATCAAAAATCTGCAATTGTGCTCCGATTCCGATGATTAATACCTCTATCGGTAGGCAATGAGACCTGTAATTGTCATGCCAATCATTATTTGGATCGTTAGAATATTTCTACACATTTTGTAGAAAATTCAATTTTATTGAAAATCACCTGGACTATAGACCACAAAATCAGAGCTACAAAATCAAAAATCTGCAATTGTGCTCCGATTCCGATGATTGATACCTCTATCGATAGGCAATGAGACCTGTAATTGTCATGCCAATGATCATTTGGATCGTTAGAATATTTCTACACATTTTGTAGAAAATTCAATTTTATTGAAAATCACCTGGACTATAGACCACAAAATCAGAGCTATAAAATCAAAAATCTGCAATTGTGCTCCGATTCCGATGATTGATACCTCTATCGATAGGCAATGAGACCTGTAATTGTCATGCCAATGATCATTTGGATCGTTAGAATATTTCTACACATTTTGTAGAAAATTCAATTTTATTGAAAATCACCTGGACTATAGACCACAAAATCAGAGCTACAAAATCAAAAATCTGCAATTGTGCTCCGATTCCGATGATTGATACCTCTATCGATAGGCAATGAGACCTGTAATTGTCATGCCAATGATCATTTGGATCGTTAGAATATTTCTACACATTTTGTAGAAAATTCAATTTTATTGAAAATCACCTGGACTATAGACCACAAAATCAGAGCTATAAAATCAAAAATCTGCAATTGTGCTCCGATTCCGATGATTGATACCTCTATCGATAGGCAATGAGACCTGTAATTGTCATGCCAATGATCATTTGGATCGTTAGAATATTTCTACACATTTTGTAGAAAATTCAATTTTATTGAAAATCACCTGGACTATAGACCACAAAATCAGAGCTACAAAATCAAAAATCTGCAATTGTGCTCATGACAAACGGTTATTTGGATCGTTAGAATATTTCTACACATTTTGTAGAAAATTCAATTTTATTGAAAATCACCTGGACTATAGACCACAAAATCAGAGCTACAAAATCAAAAATCTGCAATTGTGCTCCGATTCCGATGATTGATACCTCTATCGATAGGCAATGAGACCTGTAATTGTCATGCCAATCATCATTTGGATCGTTAGAATATTTCTACACATTTTGTAGAAAATTCAATTTTATTGAAAATCACCTGGACTATAGACCACAAAATCAGAGCTACAAAATCAAAAATCTGCAATTGTGCTCCGATTCCGATGATTGATACCTCTATCGATAGGCAATGAGACCTGTAATTGTCATGCCAATGATCATTTGGATCGTTAGAATATTTCTACACATTTTGTAGAAAATTCAATTTTATTGAAAATCACCTGGACTATAGACCACAAATTCAGAGCTATAAAATCGAAAATCTGCAATTGTGCTCCGATTCCGATGATTGATACCTCTATCGATAGGCAATGAGACCTGTAATTGTCATGCCAATGATCATTTGGATCGTTAGAATATTTCTACACATTTTGTAGAAAATTCAATTTTATTGAAAATCACCTGGACAGACCACAAAATCAGAGCTACAAAATCGAAAACCTGCAATTGTGCTCATGACAAACGGTTATTTGGATCGTTCGAAAATTTCTACACATTTTGTAGAAAATTCAATTTTATTGAAAATCACCTGGACTATAGACCACAAAATCAGAGCTACAAAATCAAAAATCTGCAATTGTGCTCCGATTCCGATGATTGATACCTCTATCGATAGGCAATGAGACCTGTAATTGTCATGCCAATGATCATTTGGATCGTTAGAATATTTCTACACATTTTGTAGAAAATTCAATTTTATTGAAAATCACCTGGACTATAGACCACAAAATCAGAGCTATAAAATCAAAAATCTGCAATTGTGCTCCGATTCCGATGATTAATACCTCTATCGATAGGCAATGAGACCTGTAATTGTCATGCCAATGATCATTTGGATCGTTAGAATATTTCTACACATTTTGTAGAAAATTCAATTTTATTGAAAATCACCTGGACAGACCACAAAATCAGAGCTACAAAATCGAAAACCTGCAATTGTGCTCATGACAAACGGTTATTTGGATCGTTCGAAAATTTCTACACATTTTGTAGAAAATTCAATTTTATTGAAAATCACCTGGACTATAGACCACAAAATCAGAGCTATAAAATCAAAAATCTGCAATTGTGCTCCGATTCCGATGATTAATACCTCTATCGGTAGGCAATGAGACCTGTAATTGTCATGCCAATCATCATTTGGATCGTTCGAAAATTTCTACACATTTTGTAGAAAATTCAATTTTATTGAAAATCACCTGGACTATAGACCACAAAATCAGAGCTACAAAATCAAAAATCTGCAATTGTGCTCCGATTCCGATGATTGATACCTCTATCGATAGGCAATGAGACCTGTAATTGTCATGCCAATGATCATTTGGATCGTTAGAATATTTCTACACATTTTGTAGAAAATTCAATTTTATTGAAAATCACCTGGACTATAGACCACAAAATCAGAGCTATAAAATCAAAAATCTGCAATTGTGCTCCGATTCCGATGATTGATACCTCTATCGATAGGCAATGAGACCTGTAATTGTCATGCCAATTATCATTTGGATCGTTAGAATATTTCTACACATTTTGTAGAAAATTCAATTTTATTGAAAATCACCTGGACTATAGACCACAAAATCAGAGCTACAAAATCGAAAACCTGCAATTGTGCTCATGACAAACGGTTATTTGGATCGTTCGAAAATTTCTACACATTTTGTAGAAAATTCAATTTTATTGAAAATCACCTGGACTATAGACCACAAAATCAGAGCTACAAAATCAAAAATCTGCAATTGTGCTCCGATTCCGATGATTGATACCTCTATCGATAGGCAATGAGACCTGTAATTGTCATGCCAATGATCATTTGGATCGTTAGAATATTTCTACACATTTTGTAGAAAATTCAATTTTATTGAAAATCACCTGGACTATAGACCACAAAATCAGAGCTATAAAATCAAAAATCTGCAATTGTGCTCCGATTCCGATGATTAATACCTCTATCGATAGGCAATGAGACCTGTAATTGTCATGCCAATGATCATTTGGATCGTTAGAATATTTCTACACATTTTGTAGAAAATTCAATTTTATTGAAAATCACCTGGACAGACCACAAAATCAGAGCTACAAAATCGAAAACCTGCAATTGTGCTCATGACAAACGGTTATTTGGATCGTTCGAAAATTTCTACACATTTTGTAGAAAATTCAATTTTATTGAAAATCACCTGGACTATAGACCACAAAATCAGAGCTACAAAATCAAAAATCTGCAATTGTGCTCCGATTCCGATGATTAATACCTCTATCGGTAGGCAATGAGACCTGTAATTGTCATGCCAATCATCATTTGGATCGTTAGAATATTTCTACACATTTTGTAGAAAATTCAATTTTATTGAAAATCACCTGGACTATAGACCACAAAATCAGAGCTACAAAATCAAAAATCTGCAATTGTGCTCATGACAAACGGTTATTTGGATCGTTCGAAAATTTCTACACATTTTGTAGAAAATTCAATTTTATTGAAAATCACCTGGACTATAGACCACAAAATCAGAGCTACAAAATCAAAAATCTGCAATTGTGCTCCGATTCCGATGATTGATACCTCTATCGATAGGCAATGAGACCTGTAATTGTCATGCCAATGATCATTTGGATCGTTAGAATATTTCTACACATTTTGTAGAAAATTCAATTTTATTGAAAATCACCTGGACTATAGACCACAAAATCAGAGCTATAAAATCAAAAATCTGCAATTGTGCTCCGATTCCGATGATTAATACCTCTATCGATAGGCAATGAGACCTGTAATTGTCATGCCAATGATCATTTGGATCGTTAGAATATTTCTACACATTTTGTAGAAAATTCAATTTTATTGAAAATCACCTGGACAGACCACAAAATCAGAGCTACAAAATCAAAAATCTGCAATTGTGCTCCGATTCCGATGATTAATACCTCTATCGGTAGGGAATGAGACCTATAAATGTCATGCCAATCATCATTTGGATCGTTAGAATATTTCTACACATTTTGTAGAAAATTCAATTTTATTGAAAATCACCTGGACTATAGACCACAAAATCAGAGCTACAAAATCAAAAATCTGCAATTGTGCTCATGACAAACGGTTATTTGGATCGTTAGAATATTTCTACACATTTTGTAGAAAATTCAATTTTATTGAAAATCACCTGGACTATAGACCACAAAATCAGAGCTACAAAATCAAAAATCTGCAATTGTGCTCCGATTCCGATGATTGATACCTCTATCGATAGGCAATGAGACCTGTAATTGTCATGCCAATCATCATTTGGATCGTTAGAATATTTCTACACATTTTGTAGAAAATTCAATTTTATTGAAAATCACCTGGACTATAGACCACAAAATCAGAGCTACAAAATCAAAAATCTGCAATTGTGCTCCGATTCCGATGATTGATACCTCTATCGATAGGCAATGAGACCTGTAATTGTCATGCCAATGATCATTTGGATCGTTAGAATATTTCTACACATTTTGTAGAAAATTCAATTTTATTGAAAATCACCTGGACTATAGACCACAAATTCAGAGCTATAAAATCGAAAATCTGCAATTGTGCTCCGATTCCGATGATTGATACCTCTATCGATAGGCAATGAGACCTGTAATTGTCATGCCAATGATCATTTGGATCGTTAGAATATTTCTACACATTTTGTAGAAAATTCAATTTTATTGAAAATCACCTGGACAGACCACAAAATCAGAGCTACAAAATCGAAAACCTGCAATTGTGCTCATGACAAACGGTTATTTGGATCGTTCGAAAATTTCTACACATTTTGTAGAAAATTCAATTTTATTGAAAATCACCTGGACTATAGACCACAAAATCAGAGCTACAAAATCAAAAATCTGCAATTGTGCTCCGATTCCGATGATTGATACCTCTATCGATAGGCAATGAGACCTGTAATTGTCATGCCAATGATCATTTGGATCGTTAGAATATTTCTACACATTTTGTAGAAAATTCAATTTTATTGAAAATCACCTGGACTATAGACCACAAAATCAGAGCTATAAAATCAAAAATCTGCAATTGTGCTCCGATTCCGATGATTAATACCTCTATCGATAGGCAATGAGACCTGTAATTGTCATGCCAATGATCATTTGGATCGTTAGAATATTTCTACACATTTTGTAGAAAATTCAATTTTATTGAAAATCACCTGGACAGACCACAAAATCAGAGCTACAAAATCGAAAACCTGCAATTGTGCTCATGACAAACGGTTATTTGGATCGTTCGAAAATTTCTACACATTTTGTAGAAAATTCAATTTTATTGAAAATCACCTGGACTATAGACCACAAAATCAGAGCTATAAAATCAAAAATCTGCAATTGTGCTCCGATTCCGATGATTAATACCTCTATCGGTAGGCAATGAGACCTGTAATTGTCATGCCAATCATCATTTGGATCGTTCGAAAATTTCTACACATTTTGTAGAAAATTCAATTTTATTGAAAATCACCTGGACTATAGACCACAAAATCAGAGCTACAAAATCAAAAATCTGCAATTGTGCTCCGATTCCGATGATTGATACCTCTATCGATAGGCAATGAGACCTGTAATTGTCATGCCAATGATCATTTGGATCGTTAGAATATTTCTACACATTTTGTAGAAAATTCAATTTTATTGAAAATCACCTGGACTATAGACCACAAAATCAGAGCTATAAAATCAAAAATCTGCAATTGTGCTCCGATTCCGATGATTGATACCTCTATCGATAGGCAATGAGACCTGTAATTGTCATGCCAATTATCATTTGGATCGTTAGAATATTTCTACACATTTTGTAGAAAATTCAATTTTATTGAAAATCACCTGGACTATAGACCACAAAATCAGAGCTACAAAATCGAAAACCTGCAATTGTGCTCATGACAAACGGTTATTTGGATCGTTCGAAAATTTCTACACATTTTGTAGAAAATTCAATTTTATTGAAAATCACCTGGACTATAGACCACAAAATCAGAGCTACAAAATCAAAAATCTGCAATTGTGCTCCGATTCCGATGATTGATACCTCTATCGATAGGCAATGAGACCTGTAATTGTCATGCCAATGATCATTTGGATCGTTAGAATATTTCTACACATTTTGTAGAAAATTCAATTTTATTGAAAATCACCTGGACTATAGACCACAAAATCAGAGCTATAAAATCAAAAATCTGCAATTGTGCTCCGATTCCGATGATTAATACCTCTATCGATAGGCAATGAGACCTGTAATTGTCATGCCAATGATCATTTGGATCGTTAGAATATTTCTACACATTTTGTAGAAAATTCAATTTTATTGAAAATCACCTGGACAGACCACAAAATCAGAGCTACAAAATCGAAAACCTGCAATTGTGCTCATGACAAACGGTTATTTGGATCGTTCGAAAATTTCTACACATTTTGTAGAAAATTCAATTTTATTGAAAATCACCTGGACTATAGACCACAAAATCAGAGCTACAAAATCAAAAATCTGCAATTGTGCTCCGATTCCGATGATTAATACCTCTATCGGTAGGCAATGAGACCTGTAATTGTCATGCCAATCATCATTTGGATCGTTAGAATATTTCTACACATTTTGTAGAAAATTCAATTTTATTGAAAATCACCTGGACTATAGACCACAAAATCAGAGCTATAAAATCAAAAATCTGCAATTGTGCTCCGATTCCGATGATTAATACCTCTATCGATAGGCAATGAGACCTGTAATTGTCATGCCAATGATCATTTGGATCGTTAGAATATTTCTACACATTTTGTAGAAAATTCAATTTTATTGAAAATCACCTGGACAGACCACAAAATCAGAGCTACAAAATCAAAAATCTGCAATTGTGCTCCGATTCCGATGATTAATACCTCTATCGGTAGGGAATGAGACCTATAAATGTCATGCCAATCATCATTTGGATCGTTAGAATATTTCTACACATTTTGTAGAAAATTCAATTTTATTGAAAATCACCTGGACTTATAGACCACAAAATCAGAGCTATAAAATCAAAAATCTGCAATTGTGCTCCGATTCCGATGATTGATACCTCTATCGATAGGCAATGAGACCTGTAATTGTCATGCCAATGATCATTTGGATCGTTAGAATATTTCTACACATTTTGTAGAAAATTCAATTTTATTGAAAATCACCTGGACTATAGACCACAAAATCAGAGCTACAAAATCAAAAATCTGCAATTGTGCTCGGATTCCGATGATTGATACCTCTATCGATAGGCAATGAGACTTGTAATTGTCATGCCAATGATCATTTGGATCGTTAGAATATTTCTACACATTTTGTAGAAAATTCAATTTTATTGAAAATCACCTGGAATATAGACCACAAAATCAGAGCTATAAAATCAAAAATCTGCAATTGTGCTCCGATTCCGATGATTGATACCTCTATCGATAGGCAATGAGACCTGTAATTGTCATGCCAATGATCATTTGGATCGTTAGAATATTTCTACACATTTTGTAGAAAATTCAATTTTATTGAAAATCACCTGGACTATAGACCACAAAATCAGAGCTACAAAATCGAAAACCTGCAATTGTGCTCATGACAAACGGTTATTTGGATCGTTCGAAAATTTCTACACATTTTGTAAAAAATTCAATTTTATTGAAAATCACCTGGACTATAGACCACAAAATCAGAGCTACAAAATCAAAAATCTGCAATTGTGCTCCGATTCCGATGATTAATACCTCTATCGGTAGGCAATGAGACCTGTAATTGTCATGCCAATCATTATTTGGATCGTTAGAATATTTCTACACATTTTGTAGAAAATTCAATTTTATTGAAAATCACCTGGACTATAGACCACAAAATCAGAGCTACAAAATCAAAAATCTGCAATTGTGCTCCGATTCCGATGATTGATACCTCTATCGATAGGCAATGAGACCTGTAATTGTCATGCCAATGATCATTTGGATCGTTAGAATATTTCTACACATTTTGTAGAAAATTCAATTTTATTGAAAATCACCTGGACTATAGACCACAAAATCAGAGCTATAAAATCAAAAATCTGCAATTGTGCTCCGATTCCGATGATTGATACCTCTATCGATAGGCAATGAGACCTGTAATTGTCATGCCAATGATCATTTGGATCGTTAGAATATTTCTACACATTTTGTAGAAAATTCAATTTTATTGAAAATCACCTGGACTATAGACCACAAAATCAGAGCTACAAAATCAAAAATCTGCAATTGTGCTCCGATTCCGATGATTGATACCTCTATCGATAGGCAATGAGACCTGTAATTGTCATGCCAATGATCATTTGGATCGTTAGAATATTTCTACACATTTTGTAGAAAATTCAATTTTATTGAAAATCACCTGGACTATAGACCACAAAATCAGAGCTATAAAATCAAAAATCTGCAATTGTGCTCCGATTCCGATGATTGATACCTCTATCGATAGGCAATGAGACCTGTAATTGTCATGCCAATGATCATTTGGATCGTTAGAATATTTCTACACATTTTGTAGAAAATTCAATTTTATTGAAAATCACCTGGACTATAGACCACAAAATCAGAGCTACAAAATCAAAAATCTGCAATTGTGCTCATGACAAACGGTTATTTGGATCGTTAGAATATTTCTACACATTTTGTAGAAAATTCAATTTTATTGAAAATCACCTGGACTATAGACCACAAAATCAGAGCTACAAAATCAAAAATCTGCAATTGTGCTCCGATTCCGATGATTGATACCTCTATCGATAGGCAATGAGACCTGTAATTGTCATGCCAATGATCATTTGGATCGTTAGAATATTTCTACACATTTTGTAGAAAATTCAATTTTATTGAAAATCACCTGGACTATAGACCACAAAATCAGAGCTACAAAATCAAAAATCTGCAATTGTGCTCCGATTCCGATGATTGATACCTCTATCGATAGGCAATGAGACCTGTAATTGTCATGCCAATGATCATTTGGATCGTTAGAATATTTCTACACATTTTGTAGAAAATTCAATTTTATTGAAAATCACCTGGACTATAGACCACAAAATCAGAGCTATAAAATCGAAAATCTGCAATTGTGCTCCGATTCCGATGATTGATACCTCTATCGATAGGCAATGAGACCTGTAATTGTCATGCCAATGATCATTTGGATCGTTAGAATATTTCTACACATTTTGTAGAAAATTCAATTTTATTGAAAATCACCTGGACAGACCACAAAATCAGAGCTACAAAATCGAAAACCTGCAATTGTGCTCATGACAAACGGTTATTTGGATCGTTCGAAAATTTCTACACATTTTGTAGAAAATTCAATTTTATTGAAAATCACCTGGACTATAGACCACAAAATCAGAGCTACAAAATCAAAAATCTGCAATTGTGCTCCGATTCCGATGATTGATACCTCTATCGATAGGCAATGAGACCTGTAATTGTCATGCCAATGATCATTTGGATCGTTAGAATATTTCTACACATTTTGTAGAAAATTCAATTTTATTGAAAATCACCTGGACAGACCACAAAATCAGAGCTACAAAATCGAAAACCTGCAATTGTGCTCATGACAAACGGTTATTTGGATCGTTCGAAAATTTCTACACATTTTGTAGAAAATTCAATTTTATTGAAAATCACCTGGACTATAGACCACAAAATCAGAGCTATAAAATCAAAAATCTGCAATTGTGCTCCGATTCCGATGATTAATACCTCTATCGGTAGGCAATGAGACCTGTAATTGTCATGCCAATGATCATTTGGATCGTTCGAAAATTTCTACACATTTTGTAGAAAATTCAATTTTATTGAAAATCACCTGGACTATAGACCACAAAATCAGAGCTACAAAATCAAAAATCTGCAATTGTGCTCCGATTCCGATGATTGATACCTCTATCGATAGGCAATGAGACCTGTAATTGTCATGCCAATGATCATTTGGATCGTTAGAATATTTCTACACATTTTGTAGAAAATTCAATTTTATTGAAAATCACCTGGACTATAGACCACAAAATCAGAGCTATAAAATCAAAAATCTGCAATTGTGCTCCGATTCCGATGATTGATACCTCTATCGATAGGCAATGAGACCTGTAATTGTCATGCCAATTATCATTTGGATCGTTAGAATATTTCTACACATTTTGTAGAAAATTCAATTTTATTGAAAATCACCTGGACTATAGACCACAAAATCAGAGCTATAAAATCAAAAATCTGCAATTGTGCTCCGATTCCGATGATTGATACCTCTATCGATAGGCAATGAGACCTGTAATTGTCATGCCAATGATCATTTGGATCGTTCGAAAATTTCTACACATTTTGTAGAAAATTCAATTTTATTGAAAATCACCTGGACTATAGACCACAAAATCAGAGCTACAAAATCAAAAATCTGCAATTGTGCTCCGATTCCGATGATTGATACCTCTATCGATAGGCAATGAGACCTGTAATTGTCATGCCAATGATCATTTGGATCGTTAGAATATTTCTACACATTTTGTAAAAAATTCAATTTTATTGAAAATCACCTGGACTATAGACCACAAAATCAGAGCTACAAAATCAAAAATCTGCAATTGTGCTCCGATTCCGATGATTAATACCTCTATCGGTAGGCAATGAGACCTGTAATTGTCATGCCAATCATTATTTGGATCGTTAGAATATTTCTACACATTTTGTAGAAAATTCAATTTTATTGAAAATCACCTGGACTATAGACCACAAAATCAGAGCTACAAAATCAAAAATCTGCAATTGTGCTCCGATTCCGATGATTGATACCTCTATCGATAGGCAATGAGACCTGTAATTGTCATGCCAATGATCATTTGGATCGTTAGAATATTTCTACACATTTTGTAGAAAATTCAATTTTATTGAAAATCACCTGGACTATAGACCACAAAATCAGAGCTATAAAATCAAAAATCTGCAATTGTGCTCCGATTCCGATGATTGATACCTCTATCGATAGGCAATGAGACCTGTAATTGTCATGCCAATGATCATTTGGATCGTTAGAATATTTCTACACATTTTGTAGAAAATTCAATTTTATTGAAAATCACCTGGACTATAGACCACAAAATCAGAGCTACAAAATCAAAAATCTGCAATTGTGCTCCGATTCCGATGATTGATACCTCTATCGATAGGCAATGAGACCTGTAATTGTCATGCCAATGATCATTTGGATCGTTAGAATATTTCTACACATTTTGTAGAAAATTCAATTTTATTGAAAATCACCTGGACTATAGACCACAAAATCAGAGCTATAAAATCAAAAATCTGCAATTGTGCTCCGATTCCGATGATTGATACCTCTATCGATAGGCAATGAGACCTGTAATTGTCATGCCAATGATCATTTGGATCGTTAGAATATTTCTACACATTTTGTAGAAAATTCAATTTTATTGAAAATCACCTGGACTATAGACCACAAAATCAGAGCTACAAAATCAAAAATCTGCAATTGTGCTCATGACAAACGGTTATTTGGATCGTTAGAATATTTCTACACATTTTGTAGAAAATTCAATTTTATTGAAAATCACCTGGACTATAGACCACAAAATCAGAGCTACAAAATCAAAAATCTGCAATTGTGCTCCGATTCCGATGATTGATACCTCTATCGATAGGCAATGAGACCTGTAATTGTCATGCCAATGATCATTTGGATCGTTAGAATATTTCTACACATTTTGTAGAAAATTCAATTTTATTGAAAATCACCTGGACTATAGACCACAAAATCAGAGCTACAAAATCAAAAATCTGCAATTGTGCTCCGATTCCGATGATTGATACCTCTATCGATAGGCAATGAGACCTGTAATTGTCATGCCAATGATCATTTGGATCGTTAGAATATTTCTACACATTTTGTAGAAAATTCAATTTTATTGAAAATCACCTGGACTATAGACCACAAAATCAGAGCTATAAAATCGAAAATCTGCAATTGTGCTCCGATTCCGATGATTGATACCTCTATCGATAGGCAATGAGACCTGTAATTGTCATGCCAATGATCATTTGGATCGTTAGAATATTTCTACACATTTTGTAGAAAATTCAATTTTATTGAAAATCACCTGGACAGACCACAAAATCAGAGCTACAAAATCGAAAACCTGCAATTGTGCTCATGACAAACGGTTATTTGGATCGTTCGAAAATTTCTACACATTTTGTAGAAAATTCAATTTTATTGAAAATCACCTGGACTATAGACCACAAAATCAGAGCTACAAAATCAAAAATCTGCAATTGTGCTCCGATTCCGATGATTGATACCTCTATCGATAGGCAATGAGACCTGTAATTGTCATGCCAATGATCATTTGGATCGTTAGAATATTTCTACACATTTTGTAGAAAATTCAATTTTATTGAAAATCACCTGGACAGACCACAAAATCAGAGCTACAAAATCGAAAACCTGCAATTGTGCTCATGACAAACGGTTATTTGGATCGTTCGAAAATTTCTACACATTTTGTAGAAAATTCAATTTTATTGAAAATCACCTGGACTATAGACCACAAAATCAGAGCTATAAAATCAAAAATCTGCAATTGTGCTCCGATTCCGATGATTAATACCTCTATCGGTAGGCAATGAGACCTGTAATTGTCATGCCAATGATCATTTGGATCGTTCGAAAATTTCTACACATTTTGTAGAAAATTCAATTTTATTGAAAATCACCTGGACTATAGACCACAAAATCAGAGCTACAAAATCAAAAATCTGCAATTGTGCTCCGATTCCGATGATTGATACCTCTATCGATAGGCAATGAGACCTGTAATTGTCATGCCAATGATCATTTGGATCGTTAGAATATTTCTACACATTTTGTAGAAAATTCAATTTTATTGAAAATCACCTGGACTATAGACCACAAAATCAGAGCTATAAAATCAAAAATCTGCAATTGTGCTCCGATTCCGATGATTGATACCTCTATCGATAGGCAATGAGACCTGTAATTGTCATGCCAATTATCATTTGGATCGTTAGAATATTTCTACACATTTTGTAGAAAATTCAATTTTATTGAAAATCACCTGGACTATAGACCACAAAATCAGAGCTATAAAATCAAAAATCTGCAATTGTGCTCCGATTCCGATGATTGATACCTCTATCGATAGGCAATGAGACCTGTAATTGTCATGCCAATGATCATTTGGATCGTTCGAAAATTTCTACACATTTTGTAGAAAATTCAATTTTATTGAAAATCACCTGGACTATAGACCACAAAATCAGAGCTACAAAATCAAAAATCTGCAATTGTGCTCCGATTCCGATGATTGATACCTCTATCGATAGGCAATGAGACCTGTAATTGTCATGCCAATGATCATTTGGATCGTTCGAAAATTTCTACACATTTTGTAGAAAATTCAATTTTATTGAAAATCACCTGGACTATAGACCACAAAATCAGAGCTACAAAATCAAAAATCTGCAATTGTGCTCCGATTCCAATGATTAATACCTCTATCGGTAGGCAATGAGACCTGTAATTGTCATGCCAATGATCATTTGGATCGTTAGAATATTTCTACACATTTTGTAGAAAATTCAATTTTATTGAAAATCACCTGGACTATAGACCACAAAATCAGAGCTACAAAATCAAAAATCTGCAATTGTGCTCCGATTCCGATGATTGATACCTCTATCGATAGGCAATGAGACCTGTAATTGTCATGCCAATGATCATTTGGATCGTTAGAATATTTCTACACATTTTGTAGAAAATTCAATTTTATTGAAAATCACCTGGACTATAGACCACAAAATCAGAGCTACAAAATCAAAAATCTACAATTGTGCTCCGATTCCGATGATTAATACCTCAATCGGTAGGCAATGAGACCTGTAATTGTCATGCCAATGATCATTTGGATCGTTAGAATTTTTCTACACATTTTGTAGAAAATTCAATTTTATTGAAAATCACCTGGACTATAGACCACAAAATCAGAGCTACAAAATCGAAAACCTGCAATTGTGCTCATGACAAACGGTTATTTGGATCGTTCGAAAATTTCTACACATTTTGTAGAAAATTCAATTTTATTGAAAATCACCTGGACTATAGACCACAAAATCAGAGCTACAAAATCAAAAATCTGCAATTGTGCTCCGATTCCGATGATTGATACCTCTATCGATAGGCAATGAGACCTGTAATTGTCATGCCAATGATCATTTGGATCGTTAGAATATTTCTACACATTTTGTAGAAAATTCAATTTTATTGAAAATCACCTGGACAGACCACAAAATCAGAGCTACAAAATCGAAAACCTGCAATTGTGCTCATGACAAACGGTTATTTGGATCGTTCAAAAATTTCTACACATTTTGTAGAAAATTCAATTTTATTGAAAATCACCTGGACTATAGACCACAAAATCAGAGCTACAAAATCAAAAATCTGCAATTGTGCTCCGATTCCGATGATTAATACCTCTATCGGTAGGCAATGAGACCTGTAATTGTCATGCCAATCATCATTTGGATCGTTAGAATATTTCTACACATTTTGTAGAAAATTCAATTTTATTGAAAATCACCTGGACTATAGACCACAAAATCAGAGCTACAAAATCAAAAATCTGCAATTGTGCTCCGATTCCGATGATTAATACCTCTATCGATAGGCAATGAGACCTGTAATTGTCATGCCAATGATCATTTGGATCGTTAGAATATTTCTACACATTTTGTAGAAAATTCAATTTTATTGAAAATCACCTGGACTATAGACCACAAAATCAGAGCTATAAAATCAAAAATCTGCAATTGTGCTCCGATTCCGATGATTGATACCTCTATCGATAGGCAATGAGACCTGTAATTGTCATGCCAATGATCATTTGGATCGTTCGAAAATTTCTACACATTTTGTAGAAAATTCAATTTTATTGAAAATCACCTGGACTATAGACCACAAAATCAGAGCTACAAAATCAAAAATCTGCAATTGTGCTCCGATTCCGATGATTGATACCTCTATCGATAGGCAATGAGACCTGTAATTGTCATGCCAATGATCATTTGGATCGTTAGAATATTTCTACACATTTTGTAGAAAATTCAATTTTATTGAAAATCACCTGGACTATAGACCACAAAATCAGAGCTATAAAATCAAAAATCTGCAATTGTGCTCCGATTCCGATGATTAATACCTCTATCGATAGGCAATGAGACCTGTAATTGTCATGCCAATGATCATTTGGATCGTTAGAATATTTCTACACATTTTGTAGAAAATTCAATTTTATTGAAAATCACCTGGACTATAGACCACAAAATCAGAGCTATAAAATCAAAAATCTGCAATTGTGCTCCGATTCCGATGATTGATACCTCTATCGATAGGCAATGAGACCTGTAATTGTCATGCCAATGATCATTTGGATCGTTAAAATATTTCTACACATTTTGTAGAAAATTCAATTTTATTGAAAATCACCTGGACTATAGACCACAAAATCAGAGCTATAAAATCAAAAATCTGCAATTGTGCTCCGATTCCGATGATTGATACCTCTATCGATAGGCAATGAGACCTGTAATTGTCATGCCAATGATCATTTGGATCGTTAGAATATTTCTACACATTTTGTAGAAAATTCAATTTTATTGAAAATCATCTGGACTATAGACGACAAAATCAGAGCTACAAAATCAAAAATCTGCAATTGTGCTCCGATTCCGATGATTGATACCTCTATCGATAGGCAATGAGACCTGTAATTGTCATGCCAATGATCATTTGGATCGTTAGAATATTTCTACACATTTTGTAGAAAATTCAATTTTATTGAAAATCACCTGGACTATAGACCACAAAATCAGAGCTATAAAATCAAAAATCTGCAATTGTGCTCCGATTCCGATGATTAATACCTCTATCGATAGGCAATGAGACCTGTAATTGTCATGCCAATGATCATTTGGATCGTTAGAATTTTTCTACACATTTTGTAGAAAATTCAATTTTATTGAAAATCACCTGGACTATAGACCACAAAATCAGAGCTACAAAATCAAAAATCTGCAATTGTGCTCCGATTCCGATGATTGATACCTCTATCGATAGGCAATGAGACCTGTAATTGTCATGCCAATGATCATTTGGATCGTTAGAATATTTCTACACATTTTGTAGAAAATTCAATTTTATTGAAAATCACCTGGACTATAGACCACAAAATCAGAGCTATAAAATCAAAAATCTGCAATTGTGCTCCGATTCCGATGATTGATACCTCTATCGATAGGCAATGAGACCTGTAATTGTCATGCCAATGATCATTTGGATCGTTCGAAAATTTCTACACATTTTGTAGAAAATTCAATTTTATTGAAAATCACCTGGACTATAGACCACAAAATCAGAGCTACAAAATCAAAAATCTGCAATTGTGCTCCGATTCCGATGATTAATACCTCTATCGATAGGCAATGAGACCTGTAATTGTCATGCCAATGATCATTTGGATCGTTAGAATATTTCTACACATTTTGTAGAAAATTCAATTTTATTGAAAATCACCTGGACTATAGACCACAAAATCAGAGCTACAAAATCAAAAATCTGCAATTGTGCTCCGATTCCGATGATTGATACCTCTATCGATAGGCAATGAGACCTGTAATTGTCATGCCAATGATCATTTGGATCGTTAAAATATTTCTACACATTTTGTAGAAAATTCAATTTTATTGAAAATCACCTGGACTATAGACCACAAAATCAGAGCTATAAAATCAAAAATCTGCAATTGTGCTCCGATTCCGATGATTGATACCTCTATCGATAGGCAATGAGACCTGTAATTGTCATGCCAATGATCATTTGGATCGTTCGAAAATTTCTACACATTTTGTAGAAAATTCAATTTTATTGAAAATCACCTGGACTATAGACCACAAAATCAGAGCTACAAAATCAAAAATCTGCAATTGTGCTCCGATTCCGATGATTGATACCTCTATCGATAGGCAATGAGACCTGTAATTGTCATGCCAATGATCATTTGGATCGTTAGAATATTTCTACACATTTTGTAGAAAATTCAATTTTATTGAAAATCACCTGGACTATAGACCACAAAATCAGAGCTATAAAATCAAAAATCTGCAATTGTGCTCCGATTCCGATGATTAATACCTCTATCGATAGGCAATGAGACCTGTAATTGTCATGCCAATGATCATTTGGATCGTTAGAATATTTCTACACATTTTGTAGAAAATTCAATTTTATTGAAAATCACCTGGACAGACCACAAAATCAGAGCTACAAAATCGAAAACCTGCAATTGTGCTCATGACAAACGGTTATTTGGATCGTTCGAAAATTTCTACACATTTTGTAGAAAATTCAATTGTATTGAAAATCACCTGGACTATAGAGCACAAAATCAGAGCTACAAAATTAAAAATCTGCAATTGTGCTCCGATTCCGATGATTAATACCTCTATCGGTAGGCAATGAGACCTGTAATTGTCATGCCAATGATCATTTGGATCGTTAGAATATTTCTACACATTTTGTAGAAAATTCAATTTTATTGAAAATCACCTGGACTATAGACCACAAAATCAGAGCTATAAAATCAAAAATCTGCAATTGTGCTCCGATTCCGATGATTAATACCTCTATCGATAGGCAATGAGACCTGTAATTGTCATGCCAATGATCATTTGGATCGTTAGAATATTTCTACACATTTTGTAGAAAATTCAATTTTATTGAAAATCACCTGGACTATAGACCACAAAATCAGAGCTACAAAATCAAAAATCTGCAATTGTGCTCCGATTCCGATGATTGATACCTCTATCGATAGGCAATGAGACCTGTAATTGTCATGCCAATGATCATTTGGATCGTTAGAATATTTCTACACATTTTGTAGAAAATTCAATTTTATTGAAAATCACCTGGACTATAGACCACAAAATCAGAGCTATAAAATCAAAAATCTGCAATTGTGCTCCGATTCCGATGATTGATACCTCTATCGATAGGCAATGAGACCTGTAATTGTCATGCCAATGATCATTTGGATCGTTAGAATATTTCTACACATTTTGTAGAAAATTCAATTTTATTGAAAATCACCTGGACTATAGACCACAAAATCAGAGCTACAAAATCAAAAATCTGCAATTGTGCTCCGATTCCGATGATTGATACCTCTATCGATAGGCAATGAGACCTGTAATTGTCATGCCAATGATCATTTGGATCGTTAGAATATTTCTACACATTTTGTAGAAAATTCAATTTTATTGAAAATCACCTGGACTATAGACCACAAAATCAGAGCTACAAAATCAAAAATCTGCAATTGTGCTCCGATTCCGATGATTGATACCTCTATCGATAGGCAATGAGACCTGTAATTGTCATGCCAATGATCATTTGGATCGTTAGAATATTTCTACACATTTTGTAGAAAATTCAATTTTATTGAAAATCACCTGGACTATAGACCACAAAATCAGAGCTATAAAATCAAAAATCTGCAATTGTGCTCCGATTCCGATGATTAATACCTCTATCGGTAGGCAATGAGACCTATAATTGTCATGCCAATGATCATTTGGATCGTTAGAATATTTCTACACATTTTGTAGAAAATTCAATTTTATTGAAAATCACCTGGACTATAGACCACAAAATCAGAGCTACAAAATCAAAAATCTGCAATTGTGCTCCGATTCCGATGATTGATACCTCTATCGATAGGCAATGAGACCTGTAATTGTCATGCCAATGATCATTTGGATCGTTAGAATATTTCTACACATTTTGTAGAAAATTCAATTTTATTGAAAATCACCTGGACTATAGACCACAAAATCAGAGCTATAAAATCAAAAATCTGCAATTGTGCTCCGATTCCGATGATTGATACCTCTATCGATAGGCAATGAGACCTGTAATTGTCATGCCAATGATCATTTGGATCGTTCGAAAATTTCTACACATTTTGTAGAAAATTCAATTTTATTGAAAATCACCTGGACTATAGACCACAAAATCAGAGCTACAAAATCAAAAATCTGCAATTGTGCTCCGATTCCGATGATTGATACCTCTATCGATAGGCAATGAGACCTGTAATTGTCATGCCAATGATCATTTGGATCGTTAGAATATTTCTACACATTTTGTAGAAAATTCAATTTTATTGAAAATCACCTGGACTATAGACCACAAAATCAGAGCTATAAAATCAAAAATCTGCAATTGTGCTCCGATTCCGATGATTAATACCTCTATCGATAGGCAATGAGACCTGTAATTGTCATGCCAATGATCATTTGGATCGTTAGAATATTTCTACACATTTTGTAGAAAATTCAATTTTATTGAAAATCACCTGGACTATAGACCACAAAATCAGAGCTACAAAATCAAAAATCTGCAATTGTGCTCCGATTCCGATGATTGATACCTCTATCGATAGGCAATGAGACCTGTAATTGTCATGCCAATGATCATTTGGATCGTTAAAATATTTCTACACATTTTGTAGAAAATTCAATTTTATTGAAAATCACCTGGACTATAGACCACAAAATCAGAGCTATAAAATCAAAAATCTGCAATTGTGCTCCGATTCCGATGATTGATACCTCTATCGATAGGCAATGAGACCTGTAATTGTCATGCCAATGATCATTTGGATCGTTCGAAAATTTCTACACATTTTGTAGAAAATTCAATTTTATTGAAAATCACCTGGACTATAGACCACAAAATCAGAGCTACAAAATCAAAAATCTGCAATTGTGCTCCGATTCCGATGATTGATACCTCTATCGATAGGCAATGAGACCTGTAATTGTCATGCCAATGATCATTTGGATCGTTAGAATATTTCTACACATTTTGTAGAAAATTCAATTTTATTGAAAATCACCTGGACTATAGACCACAAAATCAGAGCTATAAAATCAAAAATCTGCAATTGTGCTCCGATTCCGATGATTAATACCTCTATCGATAGGCAATGAGACCTGTAATTGTCATGCCAATGATCATTTGGATCGTTAGAATATTTCTACACATTTTGTAGAAAATTCAATTTTATTGAAAATCACCTGGACAGACCACAAAATCAGAGCTACAAAATCGAAAACCTGCAATTGTGCTCATGACAAACGGTTATTTGGATCGTTCGAAAATTTCTACACATTTTGTAGAAAATTCAATTTTATTGAAAATCACCTGGACTATAGAGCACAAAATCAGAGCTACAAAATCAAAAATCTGCAATTGTGCTCCGATTCCGATGATTAATACCTCTATCGGTAGGCAATGAGACCTGTAATTGTCATGCCAATGATCATTTGGATCGTTAGAATATTTCTACACATTTTGTAGAAAATTCAATTTTATTGAAAATCACCTGGACTATAGACCACAAAATCAGAGCTATAAAATCAAAAATCTGCAATTGTGCTCCGATTCCGATGATTGATACCTCTATCGATAGGCAATGAGACCTGTAATTGTCATGCCAATGATCATTTGGATCGTTAGAATATTTCTACACATTTTGTAGAAAATTCAATTTTATTGAAAATCATCTGGACTATAGACGACAAAATCAGAGCTACAAAATCAAAAATCTGCAATTGTGCTCCGATTCCGATGATTGATACCTCTATCGATAGGCAATGAGACCTGTAATTGTCATGCCAATGATCATTTGGATCGTTAGAATATTTCTACACATTTTGTAGAAAATTCAATTTTATTGAAAATCACCTGGACTATAGACCACAAAATCAGAGCTATAAAATCAAAAATCTGCAATTGTGCTCCGATTCCGATGATTAATACCTCTATCGATAGGCAATGAGACCTGTAATTGTCATGCCAATGATCATTTGGATCGTTAGAATTTTTCTACACATTTTGTAGAAAATTCAATTTTATTGAAAATCACCTGGACTATAGACCACAAAATCAGAGCTACAAAATCGAAAACCTGCAATTGTGCTCATGACAAACGGTTATTTGGATCGTTCGAAAATTTCTACACATTTTGTAGAAAATTCAATTTTATTGAAAATCACCTGGACTATAGACCACAAAATCAGAGCTACAAAATCAAAAATCTGCAATTGTGCTCCGATTCCGATGATTGATACCTCTATCGATAGGCAATGAGACCTGTAATTGTCATGCCAATGATCATTTGGATCGTTAGAATATTTCTACACATTTTGTAGAAAATTCAATTTTATTGAAAATCACCTGGACTATAGACCACAAAATCAGAGCTATAAAATCAAAAATCTGCAATTGTGCTCCGATTCCGATGATTGATACCTCTATCGATAGGCAATGAGACCTGTAATTGTCATGCCAATGATCATTTGGATCGTTAGAATATTTCTACACATTTTGTAGAAAATTCAATTTTATTGAAAATCACCTGGAATATAGACCACAAAATCAGAGCTACAAAATCAATAATCTGCAATTGTGCTCATGACAAACGGTTATTTGGATCGTTCGAAAATTTCTACACATTTTGTAGAAAATTCAATTTTATTGAAAATCACCTGGACTATAGACCACAAAATCAGAGCTACAAAATCAAAAATCTGCAATTGTGCTCCGATTCCGATGATTGATACCTCTATCGATAGGCAATGAGACCTGTAATTGTCATGCCAATGATCATTTGGATCGTTAGAATATTTCTACACATTTTGTAGAAAATTCAATTTTATTGAAAATCACCTGGACTATAGACCACAAAATCAGAGCTATAAAATCAAAAATCTGCAATTGTGCTCCGATTCCGATGATTGATACCTCTATCGATAGGCAATGAGACCTGTAATTGTCATGCCAATGATCATTTGGATCGATAGAATATTTCTACACATTTTGTAGAAAATTCAATTTTATTGAAAATCACCTGGACTATAGACCACAAAATCAGAGCTACAAAATCAAAAATCTGCAATTGTGCTCCGATTACGATGATTGATACCTCTATCGATAGGCAATGAGACCTATAATTGTCATGCCAATGATCATTTGGATCGTTAGAATATTTCTACACATTTTGTAGAAAATTCAATTTTATTGAAAATCACCTGGACTATAGACCACAAAATCAGAGCTATAAAATCGAAAATCTGCAATTGTGCTCCGATTCCGATGATTGATACCTCTATCGATAGGCAATGAGACCTGTAATTGTCATGCCAATGATCATTTGGATCGTTAGAATATTTCTACACATTTTGTAGAAAATTCAATTTTATTGAAAATCACCTGGACAGACCACAAAATCAGAGCTACAAAATCGAAAACCTGCAATTGTGCTCATGACAAACGGTTATTTGGATCGTTCGAAAATTTCTACACATTTTGTAGAAAATTCAATTTTATTGAAAATCACCTGGACTATAGACCACAAAATCAGAGCTACAAAATCAAAAATCTGCAATTGTGCTCCGATTCCGATGATTGATACCTCTATCGATAGGCAATGAGACCTGTAATTGTCATGCCAATGATCATTTGGATCGTTAGAATATTTCTACACATTTTGTAGAAAATTCAATTTTATTGAAAATCACCTGGACTATAGACCACAAAATCAGAGCTATAAAATCAAAAATCTGCAATTGTGCTCCGATTCCGATGATTAATACCTCTATCGATAGGCAATGAGACCTGTAATTGTCATGCCAATGATCATTTGGATCGTTAGAATATTTCTACACATTTTGTAGAAAATTCAATTTTATTGAAAATCACCTGGACAGACCACAAAATCAGAGCTACAAAATCGAAAACCTGCAATTGTGCTCATGACAAACGGTTATTTGGATCGTTCGAAAATTTCTACACATTTTGTAGAAAATTCAATTTTATTGAAAATCACCTGGACTATAGACCACAAAATCAGAGCTACAAAATCAAAAATCTGCAATTGTGCTCCGATTCCGATGATTAATACCTCTATCGGTAGGCAATGAGACCTGTAATTGTCATGCCAATCATCATTTGGATCGTTCGAAAATTTCTACACATTTTGTAGAAAATTCAATTTTATTGAAAATCACCTGGACTATAGACCACAAAATCAGAGCTACAAAATCAAAAATCTGCAATTGTGCTCCGATTCCGATGATTAATACCTCTATCGGTAGGCAATGAGACCTGTAATTGTCATGCCAATCATCATTTGGATCGTTCGAAAATTTCTACACATTTTGTAGAAAATTCAATTTTATTGAAAATCACCTGGACTATAGACCACAAAATCAGAGCTACAAAATCAAAAATCTGCAATTGTGCTCCGATTCCGATGATTGATACCTCTATCGATAGGCAATGAGACCTGTAATTGTCATGCCAATGATCATTTGGATCGTTAGAATATTTCTACACATTTTGTAGAAAATTCAATTTTATTGAAAATCACCTGGACTATAGACCACAAAATCAGAGCTATAAAATCAAAAATCTGCAATTGTGCTCCGATTCCGATGATTAATACCTCTATCGATAGGCAATGAGACCTGTAATTGTCATGCCAATGATCATTTGGATCGTTAGAATATTTCTACACATTTTGTAGAAAATTCAATTTTATTGAAAATCACCTGGACTATAGAGCACAAAATCAGAGCTACAAAATCAAAAATCTGCAATTGTGCTCCGATTCCGATGATTAATACCTCTATCGGTAGGCAATGAGACCTGTAATTGTCATGCCAATGATCATTTGGATCGTTAGAATATTTCTACACATTTTGTAGAAAATTCAATTTTATTGAAAATCACCTGGACTATAGACCACAAAATCAGAGCTACAAAATCAAAAATCTGCAATTGTGCTCCGATTCCGATGATTAATACCTCTATCGATAGGCAATGAGACCTGTAATTGTCATGCCAATGATCATTTGGATCGTTAGAATATTTCTACACATTTTGTAGAAAATTCAATTTTATTGAAAATCACCTGGACTATAGAGCACAAAATCAGAGCTACAAAATCAAAAATCTGCAATTGTGCTCCGATTCCGATGATTAATACCTCTATCGATAGGCAATGAGACCTGTAATTGTCATGCCAATGATCATTTGGATCGTTAGAATATTTCTACACATTTTGTAGAAAATTCAATTTTATTGAAAATCACCTGGACAGACCACAAAATCAGAGCTACAAAATCGAAAACCTGCAATTGTGCTCATGACAAACGGTTATTTGGATCGTTCGAAAATTTCTACACATTTTGTAGAAAATTCAATTTTATTGAAAATCACCTGGACTATAGACCACAAAATCAGAGCTACAAAATCAAAAATCTGCAATTGTGCTCCGATTCCGATGATTAATACCTCTATCGGTAGGCAATGAGACCTGTAATTGTCATGCCAATCATCATTTGGATCGTTCGAAAATTTCTACACATTTTGTAGAAAATTCAATTTTATTGAAAATCACCTGGACTATAGACCACAAAATCAGAGCTACAAAATCAAAAATCTGCAATTGTGCTCCGATTCCGATGATTGATACCTCTATCGATAGGCAATGAGACCTGTAATTGTCATGCCAATTATCATTTGGATCGTTAGAATATTTCTACACATTTTGTAGAAAATTCAATTTTATTGAAAATCACCTGGACTATAGACCACAAAATCAGAGCTATAAAATCAAAAATCTGCAATTGTGCTCCGATTCCGATGATTAATACCTCTATCGATAGGCAATGAGACCTGTAATTGTCATGCCAATGATCATTTGGATCGTTAGAATATTTCTACACATTTTGTAGAAAATTCAATTTTATTGAAAATCACCTGGACTATAGAGCACAAAATCAGAGCTACAAAATCAAAAATCTGCAATTGTGCTCCGATTCCGATGATTAATACCTCTATCGGTAGGCAATGAGACCTGTAATTGTCATGCCAATGATCATTTGGATCGTTAGAATATTTCTACACATTTTGTAGAAAATTCAATTTTATTGAAAATCACCTGGACTATAGACCACAAAATCAGAGCTATAAAATCAAAAATCTGCAATTGTGCTCCGATTCCGATGATTGATACCTCTATCGATAGGCAATGAGACCTGTAATTGTCATGCCAATTATCATTTGGATCGTTAGAATATTTCTACACATTTTGTAGAAAATTCAATTTTATTGAAAATCACCTGGACTATAGACCACAAAATCAGAGTTATAAAATCAAAAATCTACAATTGTGCTCCGATTCCGATGATTAATACCTCAATCGGTAGGCAATGAGACCTGTAATTGTCATGCCAATGATCATTTGGATCGTTAGAATATTTCTACACATTTTGTAGAAAATTCAATTTTATTGAAAATCACCTGGACTATAGACCACAAAATCAGAGCTATAAAATCAAAAATCTGCAATTGTGCTCCGATTCCGATGATTGATACCTCTATCGATAGGCAATGAGACCTGTAATTGTCATGCCAATTATCATTTGGATCGTTAGAATATTTCTACACATTTTGTAGAAAATTCAATTTTATTGAAAATCACCTGGACTATAGACCACAAAATCAGAGCTATAAAATCAAAAATCTGCAATTGTGCTCCGATTCCGATGATTGATACCTCTATCGATAGGCAATGAGACCTGTAATTGTCATGCCAATGATCATTTGGATCGTTCGAAAATTTCTACACATTTTGTAGAAAATTCAATTTTATTGAAAATCACCTGGACTATAGACCACAAAATCAGAGCTACAAAATCAAAAATCTGCAATTGTGCTCCGATTCCGATGATTGATACCTCTATCGATAGGCAAAGAGACCTGTAATTGTCATGCCAATGATCATTTGGATCGTTAGAATATTTCTACACATTTTGTAGAAAATTCAATTTTATTGAAAATCACCTGGACTATAGAGCACAAAATCAGAGCTATAAAATCAAAAATCTGCAATTGTGCTCCGATTCCGATGATTAATACCTCTATCGATAGGCAATGAGACCTGTAATTGTCATGCCAATGATCATTTGGATCGTTAGAATATTTCTACACATTTTGTAGAAAATTCAATTTTATTGAAAATCACCTGGACTATAGACCACAAAATCAGAGCTACAAAATCAAAAATCTGCAATTGTGCTCCGATTCCAATGATTAATACCTCTATCGGTAGGCAATGAGACCTGTAATTGTCATGCCAATGATCATTTGGATCGTTAGAATATTTCTACACATTTTGTAGAAAATTCAATTTTATTGAAAATCACCTGGACTATAGACCACAAAATCAGAGCTACAAAATCAAAAATCTGCAATTGTGCTCCGATTCCGATGATTGATACCTCTATCGATAGGCAATGAGACCTGTAATTGTCATGCCAATGATCATTTGGATCGTTAGAATATTTCTACACATTTTGTAGAAAATTCAATTTTATTGAAAATCACCTGGACTATAGACCACAAAATCAGAGCTACAAAATCAAAAATCTACAATTGTGCTCCGATTCCGATGATTAATACCTCAATCGGTAGGCAATGAGACCTGTAATTGTCATGCCAATGATCATTTGGATCGTTAGAATATTTCTACACATTTTGTAGAAAATTCAATTTTATTGAAAATCACCTGGACTATAGACCACAAAATCAGAGCTACAAAATCGAAAACCTGCAATTGTGCTCATGACAAACGGTTATTTGGATCGTTCAAAAATTTCTACACATTTTGTAGAAAATTCAATTTTATTGAAAATCACCTGGACTATAGACCACAAAATCAGAGCTACAAAATCAAAAATCTGCAATTGTGCTCCGATTCCGATGATTAATACCTCTATCGGTAGGCAATGAGACCTGTAATTGTCATGCCAATCATCATTTGGATCGTTAGAATATTTCTACACATTTTGTAGAAAATTCAATTTTATTGAAAATCACCTGGACTATAGACCACAAAATCAGAGCTACAAAATCAAAAATCTGCAATTGTGCTCCGATTCCGATGATTGATACCTCTATCGATAGGCAATGAGACCTGTAATTGTCATGCCAATGATCATTTGGATCGTTAGAATATTTCTACACATTTTGTAGAAAATTCAATTTTATTGAAAATCACCTGGACTATAGACCACAAAATCAGAGCTATAAAATCAAAAATCTGCAATTGTGCTCCGATTCCGATGATTGATACCTCTATCGATAGGCAATGAGACCTGTAATTGTCATGCCAATGATCATTTGGATCGTTCGAAAATTTCTACACATTTTGTAGAAAATTCAATTTTATTGAAAATCACCTGGACTATAGACCACAAAATCAGAGCTACAAAATCAAAAATCTGCAATTGTGCTCCGATTCCGATGATTGATACCTCTATCGATAGGCAATGAGACCTGTAATTGTCATGCCAATGATCATTTGGATCGTTAGAATATTTCTACACATTTTGTAGAAAATTCAATTTTATTGAAAATCACCTGGACTATAGACCACAAAATCAGAGCTATAAAATCAAAAATCTGCAATTGTGCTCCGATTCCGATGATTAATACCTCTATCGATAGGCAATGAGACCTGTAATTGTCATGCCAATGATCATTTGGATCGTTAGAATATTTCTACACATTTTGTAGAAAATTCAATTTTATTGAAAATCACCTGGACAGACCACAAAATCAGAGCTACAAAATCGAAAACCTGCAATTGTGCTCATGACAAACGGTTATTTGGATCGTTCGAAAATTTCTACACATTTTGTAGAAAATTCAATTTTATTGAAAATCACCTGGACTATAGAGCACAAAATCAGAGCTACAAAATCAAAAATCTGCAATTGTGCTCCGATTCCGATGATTAATACCTCTATCGGTAGGCAATGAGACCTGTAATTGTCATGCAAATGATCATTTGGATCGTTAGAATATTTCTACACATTTTGTAGAAAATTCAATTTTATTGAAAATCACCTGGACTATAGACCACAAAATCAGAGCTATAAAATCAAAAATCTGCAATTGTGCTCCGATTCCGATGATTGATACCTCTATCGATAGGCAATGAGACCTGTAATTGTCATGCCAATGATCATTTGGATCGTTAGAATATTTCTACACATTTTGTAGAAAATTCAATTTTATTGAAAATCATCTGGACTATAGACGACAAAATCAGAGCTACAAAATCAAAAATCTGCAATTGTGCTCCGATTCCGATGATTGATACCTCTTTCGATAGGCAATGAGACCTGTAATTGTCATGCCAATGATCATTTGGATCGTTAGAATATTTCTACACATTTTGTAGAAAATTCAATTTTATTGAAAATCACCTGGACTATAGACCACAAAATCAGAGCTATAAAATCAAAAATCTGCAATTGTGCTCCGATTCCGATGATTAATACCTCTATCGATAGGCAATGAGACCTGTAATTGTCATGCCAATGATCATTTGGATCGTTAGAATTTTTCTACACATTTTGTAGAAAATTCAATTTTATTGAAAATCACCTGGACTATAGACCACAAAATCAGAGCTACAAAATCGAAAACCTGCAATTGTGCTCATGACAAACGGTTATTTGGATCGTTCGAAAATTTCTACACATTTTGTAGAAAATTCAATTTTATTGAAAATCACCTGGACTATAGACCACAAAATCAGAGCTACAAAATCAAAAATCTGCAATTGTGCTCCGATTCCGATGATTGATACCTCTATCGATAGGCAATGAGACCTGTAATTGTCATGCCAATGATCATTTGGATCGTTAGAATATTTCTACACATTTTGTAGAAAATTCAATTTTATTGAAAATCACCTGGACTATAGACCACAAAATCAGAGCTATAAAATCAAAAATCTGCAATTGTGCTCCGATTCCGATGATTGATACCTCTATCGATAGGCAATGAGACCTGTAATTGTCATGCCAATGATCATTTGGATCGTTAGAATATTTCTACACATTTTGTAGAAAATTCAATTTTATTGAAAATCACCTGGACTATAGACCACAAAATCAGAGCTACAAAATCAAAAATCTGCAATTGTGCTCCGATTACGATGATTGATACCTCTATCGATAGGCAATGAGACCTATAATTGTCATGCCAATGATCATTTGGATCGTTAGAATATTTCTACACATTTTGTAGAAAATTCAATTTTAGTGAAAATCACCTGGACTATAGACCACAAAATCAGAGCTATAAAATCAAAAATCTGCAATTGTGCTCCGATTCCGATGATTGATACCTCTATCGATAGGCAATGAGACCTGTAATTGTCATGCCAATGATCATTTGGATCGTTAGAATATTTCTACACATTTTGTAGAAAATTCAATTTTATTGAAAATCACCTGGACAGACCACAAATTAAGAGCTACAAAATCGAAAACCTGCAATTGTGCTCATGACAAACGGTTATTTGGATCGTTCGAAAATTTCTACACATTTTGTAGAAAATTCAATTTTATTGAAAATCACCTGGACTATAGACCACAAAATCAGAGCTACAAAATCAAAAATCTGCAATTGTGCTCCGATTCCGATGATTAATACCTCTATCGGTAGGCAATGAGACCTGTAATTGTCATGCCAATGATCATTTGGATCGTTAGAATATTTCTACACATTTTGTAGAAAATTCAATTTTATTGAAAATCACCTGGACTATAGACCACAAAATCAGAGCTACAAAATCAAAAATCTGCAATTGTGCTCCGATTCCGATGATTGATACCTCTATCGATAGGCAATGAGACCTGTAATTGTCATGCCAATGATCATTTGGATCGTTAGAATATTTCTACACATTTTGTAGAAAATTCAATTTTATTGAAAATCACCTGGACTATAGACCACAAAATCAGAGCTATAAAATCAAAAATCTGCAATTGTGCTCCGATTCCGATGATTGATACCTCTATCGATAGGCAATGAGACCTGTAATTGTCATGCCAATGATCATTTGGATCGTTAGAATATTTCTACACATTTTGTAGAAAATTCAATTTTATTGAAAATCACCTGGAATATAGACCACAAAATCAGAGCTACAAAATCAAAAATCTGCAATTGTGCTCATGACAAACGGTTATTTGGATCGTTCGAAAATTTCTACACATTTTGTAGAAAATTCAATTTTATTGAAAATCACCTGGACTATAGACCACAAAATCAGAGCTACAAAATCAAAAATCTGCAATTGTGCTCCGATTCCGATGATTGATACCTCTATCGATAGGCAATGAGACCTGTAATTGTCATGCCAATGATCATTTGGATCGTTAGAATATTTCTACACATTTTGTAGAAAATTCAATTTTATTGAAAATCACCTGGACTATAGACCACAAAATCAGAGCTATAAAATCAAAAATCTGCAATTGTGCTCCGATTCCGATGATTAATACCTCTATCGATAGGCAATGAGACCTGTAATTGTCATGCCAATGATCATTTGGATCGTTAGAATATTTCTACACATTTTGTAGAAAATTCAATTTTATTGAAAATCACCTGGACAGACCACAAAATCAGAGCTACAAAATCGAAAACCTGCAATTGTGCTCATGACAAACGGTGATTTGGATCGTTCGAAAATTTCTACACATTTTGTAGAAAATTCAATTTTATTGAAAATCACCTGGACTATAGACCACAAAATCAGAGCTACAAAATCAAAAATCTGCAATTGTGCTCCGATTCCGATGATTAATACCTCTATCGGTAGGCAATGAGACCTGTAATTGTCATGCCAATGATCATTTGGATCGTTAGAATATTTCTACACATTTTGTAGAAAATTCAATTTTATTGAAAATCACCTGGACTATAGACCACAAAATCAGAGCTATAAAATCAAAAATCTGCAATTGTGCTCCGATTCCGATGATTGATACCTCTATCGATAGGCAATGAGACCTGTAATTGTCATGCCAATGATCATTTGGATCGTTAGAATATTTCTACACATTTTGTAGAAAATTCAATTTTATTGAAAATCACCTGGACAGACCACAAAATCAGAGCTACAAAATCGAAAACCTGCAATTGTGCTCATGACAAACGGTTATTTGGATCGTTCGAAAATTTCTACACATTTTGTAGAAAATTCAATTTTATTGAAAATCACCTGGACTATAGACCACAAAATCAGAGCTACAAAATCAAAAATCTGCAATTGTGCTCCGATTCCGATGATTAATACCTCTATCGGTAGGCAATGAGACCTATAATTGTCATGCCAATCATTATTTGGATCGTAAGAATATTTCTACACATTTTGTAGAAAATTCAATTTTATTGAAAATCACCTGGACAGACCACAAAATCAGAGCTACAAAATCGAAAACCTGCAATTGTGCTCATGACAAACGGTTATTTGGATCGTTCGAAAATTTCTACACATTTTGTAGAAAATTCAATTTTATTGAAAATCACCTGGACTATAGACCACAAAATCAGAGCTATAAAATCAAAAATCTGCAATTGTGCTCCGATTCCGATGATTGATACCTCTATCGGTAGGCAATGAGACCTGTAATTGTCATGCCAATGATCATTTGGATCGTTAGAATATTTCTACACATTTTGTAGAAAATTCAATTTTATTGAAAATCACCTGGACTATAGACCACAAAATCAGAGCTACAAAATCGAAAACCTGCAATTGTGCTCATGACAAACGGTTATTTGGATCGTTGGAAAATTTCTACACATTTTGTAGAAAATTCAATTTTATTGAAAATCACCTGGACTATAGACCACAAAATCAGAGCTACAAAATCAAAAATCTGCAATTGTGCTCCGATTCCGATGATTGATACCTCTATCGATAGGCAATGAGACCTGTAATTGTCATGCCAATGATCATTTGGATCGTTAGAATATTTCTACACATTTTGTAGAAAATTCAATTTTATTGAAAATCACCTGGACTATAGACCACAAAATCAGAGCTATAAAATCAAAAATCTGCAATTGTGCTCCGATTCCGATGATTAATACCTCTATCGATAGGCAATGAGACCTGTAATTGTCATGCCAATGATCATTTGGATCGTTAGAATATTTCTACACATTTTGTAGAAAATTCAATTTTATTGAAAATCACCTGGACAGACCACAAAATCAGAGCTACAAAATCGAAAACCTGCAATTGTGCTCATGACAAACGGTTATTTGGATCGTTCGAAAATTTCTACACATTTTGTAGAAAATTCAATTTTATTGAAAATCACCTGGACTATAGACCACAAAATCAGAGCTACAAAATCAAAAATCTGCAATTGTGCTCCGATTCCGATGATTAATACCTCTATCGGTAGGCAATGAGACCTATAATTGTCATGTTAATCATCATTTGGATCGTTAGAATATTTCTACACATTTTGTAGAAAATTCAATTTTATTGAAAATCACCTGGACTATAGACCACAAAATCAGAGCTACAAAATCAAAAATCTGCAATTGTGCTCCGATTCCGATGATTGATACCTCTATCGATAGGCAATGAGACCTGTAATTGTCATGCCAATGATCATTTGGATCGTTAGAATATTTCTACACATTTTGTAGAAAATTCAATTTTATTGAAAATCACCTGGACTATAGACCACAAAATCAGAGCTACAAAATCAAAAATCTGCAATTGTGCTCCGATTCCGATGATTAATACCTCTATCGATAGGCAATGAGACCTGTAATTGTCATGCCAATGATCATTTGGATCGTTAGAATATTTCTACACATTTTGTAGAAAATTCAATTTTATTGAAAATCACCTGGACTATAGACCACAAAATCAGAGCTACAAAATCGAAAACCTGCAATTGTGCTCATGACAAACGGTTATTTGGATCGTTCGAAAATTTCTACACATTTTGTAGAAAATTCAATTTTATTGAAAATCACCTGGACTATAGACCACAAAATCAGAGCTACAAAATCAAAAATCTGCAATTGTGCTCCGATTCCGATGATTAATACCTCTATCGGTAGGCAATGAGATCTGTAATTGTCATGCCAATCATCATTTGGATCGTTAGAATATTTCTACACATTTTGTAGAAAATTCAATTTTATTGAAAATCACCTGGACTATAGACCACAAAATCAGAGCTACAAAATCAAAAATCTGCAATTGTGCTCCGATTCCGATGATTGATACCTCTATCGATAGGCAATGAGACCTGTAATTGTCATGCCAATGATCATTTGGATCGTTAGAATATTTCTACACATTTTGTAGAAAATTCAATTTTATTGAAAATCACCTGGACTATAGACCACAAAATCAGAGCTATAAAATCAAAAATCTGCAATTGTGCTCCGATTCCGATGATTAATACCTCTATCGATAGGCAATGTGACCTGTAATTGTCATGCCAATGATCATTTGGATCGTTAGAATATTTCTACACATTTTGTAGAAAATTCAATTTTATTGAAAATCACCTGGACAGACCACAAAATCAGAGCTACAAAATCGAAAACCTGCAATTGTGCTCATGACAAACGGTTATTTGGATCGTTCGAAAATTTCTACACATTTTGTAGAAAATTCAATTTTATTGAAAATCACCTGGACTATAGACCACAAAATCAGAGCTACAAAATCAAAAATCTGCAATTGTGCTCGGATTCCGATGATTAATACCTCTATCGGTAGGCAATGAGACCTGTAATTGTCATGCCAATCATCATTTGGATCGTTAGAATATTTCTACACATTTTGTAGAAAATTCAATTTTATTGAAAATCACCTGGACTATAGACCACAAAATCAGAGCTACAAAATCAAAAATCTGCAATTGTGCTCCGATTCCGATGATTGATACCTCTATCGATAGGCAATGAGACCTGTAATTGTCATGCCAATGATCATTTGGATCGTTAGAATATTTCTACACATTTTGTAGAAAATTCAATTTTATTGAAAATCACCTGGACTATAGACCACAAAATCAGAGCTATAAAATCAAAAATCTGCAATTGTGCTCCGATTCCGATGATTAATACCTCTATCGGTAGGCAATGAGACCTGTAATTGTCATGCCAATGATCATTTGGATCGTTAGAATATTTCTACACATTTTGTAGAAAATTCAATTTTATTGAAAATCACCTGGACTATAGACCACAAAATCAGAGCTACAAAATCGAAAACCTGCAATTGTGCTCCGATTCCGATGATTGATACCTCTATCGATAGGCAATGAGACCTGTAATTGTCATGCCAGTGATCATTTGGATCGTTAGAATAATGAGTACAAACGTGCTCATAAAAAACGTTTATTTGGATCGTTCGAAAATTTCTACACATTTTGTAGAAAATTCAATTTTATTGAAAATCACCTGGACTATAGACCACAAAATCAGAGCTATAAAATCAAAAATCTGCAATTGTACTCCGATTCCGATGATTGATACCTCTATCGATAGGCAATGAGACCTGTAATTGTCATGCCAATCATCATTTGGATCGTTAGAATATTTCTACACATTTTGTAGAAAATTCAATTTTATTGAAAATCACCTGGACTATAGACCACAAAATCAGAGCTACAAAATCAAAAATCTGCAATTGTGCTCCGATTCCGATGATTGATACCTCTATCGATAGGTAATGAGACCTGTAATTGTCATGCCAATGATCATTTGGATCGTTAGAATATTTCTACACATTTTGTAGAAAATTCAATTTTATTGAAAATCACCTGGACTATAGACCACAAAATCAGAGCTACAAAATCGAAAACCTGCAATTGTGCTCATGACAAACGTTTATTTGGAATGTTCGAAAATTTCTACACATTTTGTAGAAAATTCAATTTTATTGAAAATCACCTGGACTATAGACCACAAAATCAGAGCTACAAAATCAAAAATCTGCAATTGTGCTCCGATTCCGATGATTAATACCTCTATCGGTAGGCAATGAGACCTGTAATTGTCATGCCAATCATCATTTGGATCGTTAGAATATTTCTACACATTTTGTAGAAAATTCAATTTTATTGAAAATCACCTGGACTATAGACCACAAAATCAGAGCTACAAAATCAAAAATCTGCAATTGTGCTCCGATTCCGATGATTGATACCTCTATCGATAGGCAATGAGACCTGTAATTGTCATGCCAATGATCATTTGGATCGTTAGAATATTTCTACACATTTTGTAGAAAATTCAATTTTATTGAAAATCACCTGGACTATAGACCACAAAATCAGAGCTACAAAATCAAAAATCTGCAATTGTGCTCCGATTCCGATGATTAATACCTCTATCGGTAGGCAATGAGACCTGTAATTGTTATGCCAATGATCATTTGGATCGTTAGAATATTTCTACACATTTTGTAGAAAATTCAATTTTATTGAAAATCACCTGGACTATAGACCACAAAATCAGAGCTACAAAATCAAAAATCTGCAATTGTGCTCCGATTCCGATGATTGATACCTCTATCGATAGGCAATGAGACCTGTAATTGTCATGCCAATGATCATTTGGATCGTTAGAATATTTCTACACATTTTGTAGAAAATTCAATTTTATTGAAAATCACCTGGACTATAGACCACAAAATCAGAGCTACAAAATCAAAAATCTGCAATTGTGCTCCGATTCCGATGATTAATACTTCTATCGGTAGGCAATGAGACCTGTAATTGTTATGCCAATCATCATTTGGATCGTTAGAATATTTCTACACATTTTGTAGAAAATTCAATTTTATTGAAAATCACCTGGACTATAGACCACAAAATCAGAGCTACAAAATCGAAAACCTGCAATTGTGCTCATGACAAACGGTTATTTGGATCGTTCGAAAATTTCTACACATTTTGTAGAAAATTCAATTTTATTTAAAATCACCTGGACTATAGACCACAAAATCAGAGCTACAAAATCAAAAATCTGCAATTGTGCTCCGATTCCGATGATTAATACCTCTATCGGTAGGCAATGAGACCTGTAATTGTCATGCCAATCATCATTTGGATCGTTAGAATATTTCTACACATTTTGTAGAAAATTCAATTTTATTGAAAATCACCTGGACTATAGACCACAAAATCAGAGCTACAAAATCAAAAATCTGCAATTGTGCTCCGATTCTGATGATTGATACCTCTATCGATAGGCAATGAGACCTGTAATTGTCATGCCAATGATCATTTGGATCGTTAGAATATTTCTACATATTTTGTAGAAAATTCAATTTTATTGAAAATCACCTGGACTATAGACCACAAAATCAGAGCTACAAAATCAAAAATCTGCAATTGTGCTCCGATTCCGATGATTGATACCTCTATCGATAGGCAATGAGACCTGTAATTGTCATGCCAATGATCATTTGGATCGTTAGAATATTTCTACACATTTTGTAGAAAATTCAATTTTATTGAAAATCACCTGGACTATAGACCACAAAATCAGAGCTACAAAATCAAAAATCTGCAATTGTGCTCCGATTCCGATGATTGATACCTCTATCGATAGGCAATGAGACCTGTAATTGTCATGCCAATGATCATTTGGATCGTTAGAATATTTCTACACATTTTGTAGAAAATTCAATTTTATTGAAAATCACCTGGACTATAGACCACAAAATCAGAGCTACAAAATCGAAAACCTGCAATTGTGCTCATGACAAACGGTTATTTGGATCGTTCGAAAATTTCTACACATTTTGTAGAAAATTCAATTTTATTTAAAATCACCTGGACTATAGACCACAAAATCAGAGCTACAAAATCAAAAATCTGCAATTGTGCTCCGATTCCGATGATTAATACCTCTATCGATAGGCAATGAGACCTGTAATTGTCATGCCAATCATCATTTGGATCGTTAGAATATTTCTACACATTTTGTAGAAAATTCAATTTTATTGAAAATCACCTGGACTATAGACCACAAAATCAGAGCTACAAAATCAAAAATCTGCAATTGTGCTCCGATTCCGATGATTGATACCTCTATCGATAGGCAATGAGACCTGTAATTGTCATGCCAATGATCATTTGGATCGTTAGAATATTTCTACACATTTTGTAGAAAATTCAATTTTATTGAAAATCACCTGGACTATAGACCACAAAATCAGAGCTACAAAATCGAAAACCTGCAATTGTGCTCATGACAAACGTTAATTTGGATCGTTCGAAAATTTCTACACATTTTGTAGAAAATTCAATTTTATTGAAAATCACCTGGACTATAGACCACAAAATCAGAGCTACAAAATCAAAAATCTGCAATTGTGCTCCGATTCCGATGATTAATACCTCTATCGGTAGGCAATGAGACCTGTAATTGTCATGCCAATCATCATTTGGATCGTTAGAATATTTCTACACATTTTGTAGAAAATTCAATTTTATTGAAAATCACCTGGACTATAGACCACAAAATCAGAGCTACAAAATCGAAAACCTGCAATTGTGCTCATGACAAACGTTTATTTGGATCGTTCGAAAATTTCTACACATTTTGTAGAAAATTCAATTTTATTGAAAATCACCTGAACTATAGACCACAAAATCAGAGCTACAAAATCAAAAATCTGCAATTGTGCTCCGATTCCGATGATTAATACCTCTATCGGTAGGCAATGAGGCCTGTAATTGTCATGCCAATCATCATTTGGATCGTTAGAATATTTCTACACATTTTGTAGAAAATTCAATTTTATTGAAAATCACCTGGACTATAGACCACAAAATCAGAGCTACAAAATCAAAAATCTGCAATTGTGCTCCGATTCCGATGATTGATACCTCTATCGATAGGCAATGAGACCTGTAATTGTTATGCCAATCATCATTTGGATCGTTAGAATATTTCTACACATTTTGTAGAAAATCCAATTTTATTGAAAATCACCTGGACTATAGACCACAAAATCAGAGCTACAAAATCGAAAACCTGCAATTGTGCTCATGACAAACGTTTATTTGGATCGTTAGAAAATTTCTACACATTTTGTAGAAAATTCAATTTTATTGAAAATCATCTGGACTATAGACCACAAAATCAGAGCTACAAAATCAAAAATCTGCAATTGTGCTCCGATTCCGATGATTAATACCTCTATCGGTAGGCAATGAGACCTGTAATTGTCATGCCAATGACCATTTGGATCGTTAGAATATTTCTACACATTTTGTAGAAAATTCAATTTTATTGAAAATCACCTGGACTATAGACCACAAAATCAGAGCTACAAAATTGAAAATCTGCAATTGTGCTCCGATTCCGATGATTGATACCTCTATCGATAGGCAATGAGACCTGTAATTGTCATGCCAATGATCATTTGGATCGTTAGAATATTTCTACACATTTTGTAGAAAATTCAATTTTATTGAAAATCACCTGGACTATAGACCACAAAATCAGAGCTATAAAATCAAAAATCTGCAATTGTGCTCCGATTCCGATGATTGATACCTCTATCGATAGGCAATGAGACCTGTAATTGTCATGCCAATGATCATTTGGATCGTTAGAATATTTCTACACATTTTGTAGAAAATTCAATTTTATTGAAAATCACCTGGACTATAGACCACAAAATCAGAGCTATAAAATCAAAAATCTGCAATTGTGCTCCGATTCCGATGATTAATACCTCTATCGGTAGGCAATGAGGCCTGTAATTGTCATGCCAATCATCATTTGGATCGTTAGAATATTTCTACACATTCTGTAGAAAATTCAATTTTATTGAAAATCACCTGGACTATAGACCACAAAATCAGAGCTACAAAATCAAAAATCTGCAATTGTGCTACGATTCCGATGATTGATACCTCTATCGATAGGCAATGAGACCTGTAATTGTCATGCCAATGATCATTTGGATCGTTAGAATATTTCTACACATTTTGTAGAAAATTCAATTTTATTGAAAATCACCTGGACTATAGACCACAAAATCAGAGCTACAAAATCGAAAACCTGCAATTGTGCTCATGACAAACGTTTATTTGGATCGTTCGAAAATTTCTACACATTTTGTAGAAAATTCAATTTTATTGAAAATCATCTGGACTATAGACCACAAATCAGAGCTACAAAATCAAAAATCTGCAATTGTGCTCCGATTCCGATGATTAATACCTCTATCGGTAGGCAATGAGGCCTGTAATTGTTATGCCAATGATCATTTGGATCGTTAGAATATTTCTAGACATTTTGTAGAAAATTCAATTTTATTGAAAATCACCTGGACTATAGACCACAAAATCAGAGCTACAAAATCGAAAACCTGCAATTGTGCTCATGACAAACGTTTATTTGGATCGTTCGAAAATTTCTACACATTTTGTAGAAAATTCAATTTTATTGAAAATCATCTGGACTATAGACCACAAAATCAGAGCTACAAAATCAAAAATCTGCAATTGTGCTCCGATTCCGATGATTAATACCTCTATCGGTAGGCAATGAGGCCTGTAATTGTCATGCCAATGATCATTTGGATCGTTAGAATATTTCTACACATTTTGTAGAAAATTCAATTTTATTGAAAATCACCTGGACTATAGACCACAAAATCAGAGCTACAAAATCAAAAATCTGCAATTGTGCTCCGATTCCGATGATTGATACCTCTATCGATAGGCAATGAGACCTGTAATTGTCATGCCAATGATCATTTGGATCGTTAGAATATTTCTACACATTTTGTAGAAAATTCAATTTTATTGAAAATCACCTGGACTATAGACCACAAAATCAGAGCTACAAAATCGAAAACCTGCAATTGTGCTCATGACAAACGTTTATTTGGATCGTTCGAAAATTTCTACACATTTTGTAGAAAATTCAATTTTATTGAAAATCATCTGGACTATAGACCACAAAATCAGAGCTACAAAATCAAAAATCTGCAATTGTGCTCCGATTCCGATGATTAATACCTCTATCGGTAGGCAATGAGGCCTGTAATTGTCATGCCAATCATCATTTGGATCGTTAGAATATTTCTACACATTTTGTAGAAAATTCAATTTTATTGAAAATCACCTGGACTATAGACCACAAAATCAGAGCTACAAAATCAAAAATCTGCAATTGTGCTCCGATTCCGATGATTGATACCTCTATCGATAGGCAATGAGACCTGTAATTGTCATGCCAATGATCATTTGGATCGTTAGAATATTTCTACACATTTTGTAGAAAATTCAATTTTATTGAAAATCACCTGGACTATAGACCACAAAATCAGAGCTACAAAATCGAAAACCTGCAATTGTGCTCATGACAAACGTTTATTTGGATCGTTCGAAAATTTCTACACATTTTGTAGAAAATTCAATTTTATTGAAAATCATCTGTACTATAGACCACAAAATCAGAGCTACAAAATCAAAAATCTGCAATTGTGCTCCGATTCCGATGATTAATACCTCTATCGGTAGGCAATGAGACCTGTAATTGTCATGCCAATCATCATTTGGATCGTTAGAATATTTCTACACATTTTGTAGAAAATTCAATTTTATTGAAAATCACCTGGACTATAGACCACAAAATAAGAGCTACAAAATCAAAAATCTGCAATTGTGCTCCGATTCCGATGATTAATACCTCTATCGGTAGGCAATGAGACCTGTAATTGTCATGCCAATCATCATTTGAATCGTTAGAATATTTCTACACATTTTGTAGAAAATTCAATTTTATTGAGAATCACCTGGACTATAGACCACAAAATCAGAGCTACAAAATCAAAAATCTGCAATTGTGCTCCGATTCCGATGAATGATACCTCTATTGATAGGCAATGAGACCTGTAATTGTCATGCCAATGATCATTTGGATCGTTAGAATATTTCTACACATTTTGTAGAAAATTCAATTTTATTGAAAATCACCTGGACTATAGACCACAAAATCAGAGCTACAAAATCAAAAATCTGCAATTGTGCTCCGATTCCGATGATTGATACCTCTATCGGTAGGCAATGAGACCTGTAATTGTTATGCCAATCATCATTTGGATCGTTAGAATATTTCTACACATTTTGTAGAAAATTCAATTTTATTGAAAATCACCTGGACTATAGACCACAAAATCAGAGCTACAAAATCAAAAATCTGCAATTGTGCTCCGATTCCGATGATTGATACCTCTATCAATAGGCAATGAGACCTGTAATTGTCATGCCAATCATCATTTGGATCGTTAGAATATTTCTTCACATTTTGTAGAAAATTCAATTTTATTGAAAATCACCTGGACTATAGACCACAAAATCAGAGCTACAAAATCGAAAACCTGCAATTGTGCTCATGACAAACGTTTATTTGGATCGTTTGAAAATTTCTACACATTTTGTAGAAAATTTAATTTTATTGAAAATCACCTGGACAGACCACAAAATCAGAGCTACAAAATCAAAAATCTGCAATTGTGCTCCGATTCCGATGATTGATACCTCTATCGATAGGCAATGAGACCTGTAATTGTCATGCCAATGATCATTTGGATCGTTAGAATATTTCTACACATTTTGTAGAAAATTCAATTTTATTGAAAATCACCTGGACTATAGACCACAAAATCAGAGCTACAAAATCAAAAATCTGCAATTGTGCTCCGATTCCGATGATTGATACCTCTATCGATAGGCAATGAGACCTGTAATTGTCATGCCAATGATCATTTGGATCGTTAGAATATTTCTACACATTTTGTAGAAAATTCAATTTTATTAAAAATCACCTGGACTATAGACCACAAAATCAGAGCTACAAAATCAAAAATCTGCAATTGTGCTCCGATTCCGATGATTAATACCTCTATCGGTAGGCAATGAGACCTGTAATTGTCATGCCAATCATCATTTGGATCGTTAGAATATTTCTACACATTTTGTAGAAAATTCAATTTTATTGAAAATCACCTGGACTATAGACCACAAAATCAGAGCTACAAAATCAAAAATCTGCAATTGTGCTCCGATTCCGATGATTGATACCTCTATCGATAGGCAATGAGACCTGTAATTGTCATGCCAATGATCATTTGGATCGTTAGAATATTTCTACACATTTTGTAGAAAATTCAATTTTATTGAAAATCACCTGGACTATAGACCACAAAATCAGAGCTACAAAATCGAAAACCTGCAATTGTGCTCATGACAAACGTTTATTTGGATCGTTCGAAAATTTCTACACATTTTGTAGAAAATTCAATTTTATTGAAAATCATCTGGACTATAGACCACAAAATCAGAGCTACAAAATCAAAAATCTGCAATTGTGCTCCGATTCCGATGATTGATACCTCTATCGGTAGGCAATGAGGCCTGTAATTGTCATGCCAATGATCATTTGGATCGTTAGAATATTTCTACACATTTTGTAGAAAATTCAATTTTATTGAAAATCACCTGGACTATAGACCACAAAATCAGAGCTACAAAATCAAAAATCTGCAATTGTGCTCCGATTCCGATGATTGATACCTCTATCGATAGGCAATGAGACCTGTAATTGTTATGCCAATCATCATTTGGATCGTTAGAATATTTCTACACATTTTGTAGAAAATCCAATTTTATTGAAAATCACCTGGACTATAGACCACAAAATCAGAGCTACAAAATCGAAAACCTGCAATTGTGCTCATGACAAACGTTTATTTGGATCGTTCGAAAATTTCTACACATTTTGTAGAAAATTCAATTTTATTGAAAATCATCTGGACTATAGACCACAAAATCAGAGCTACAAAATCAAAAATCTGCAATTGTGCTCCGATTCCGATGATTAATACCTCTATCGGTAGGCAATGAGGCCTGTAATTGTCATGCCAATCATCATTTGGATCGTTAGAATATTTCTACACATTTTGTAGAAAATTCAATTTTATTGAAAATCACCTGGACTATAGACCACAAAATCAGAGCTACAAAATCAAAAATCTGCAATTTTGCTCCGATTCCGATGATTGATACCTCTATCGATAGGCAATGAGACCTGTAATTGTCATGCCAATGATCATTTGGATCGTTAGAATATTTCTACACATTTTGTAGAAAATTCAATTTTATTGAAAATCACCTGGACTATAGACCACAAAATCAGAGCTACAAAATCGAAAACCTGCAATTGTGCTCATGACAAACGTTTATTTGGATCGTTCGAAAATTTCTACACATTTTGTAGAAAATTCAATTTAATTGAAAATCATCTGGACTATAGACCACAAAATCAGAGCTACAAAATCAAAAATCTGCAATTGTGCTCCGATTCCGATGATTAATACCTCTATCGGTAGGCAATGAGGCCTGTAATTGTCATGCCAATCATCATTTGGATCGTTAGAATATTTCTACACATTTTGTAGAAAATTCAATTTTATTGAAAATCACCTGGACTATAGACCACAAAATCAGAGCTACAAAATCAAAAATCTGCAATTGTGCTCCGATTCCGATGATTGATACCTCTATCGATAGGCAATGAGACCTGTAATTGTCATGCCAATGATCATTTGGATCGTTAGAATATTTCTACACATTTTGTAGAAAATTCAATTTTATTGAAAATCACCTGGACTATAGACCACAAAATCAGAGCTACAAAATCGAAAACCTGCAATTGTGCTCATGACAAACGTTTATTTGGATCGTTCGAAAATTTCTACACATTTTGTAGAAAATTCAATTTTATTGAAAATCATCTGGACTATAGACCACAAAATCAGAGCTACAAAATCAAAAATCTGCAATTGTGCTCCGATTCCGATGATTAATACCTCTATCGGTAGGCAATGAGACCTGTAATTGTCATGCCAATCATCATTTGGATCGTTAGAATATTTCTACACATTTTGTAGAAAATTCAATTTTATTGAAAATCACCTGGACTATAGACCACAAAATAAGAGCTACAAAATCAAAAATCTGCAATTGTGCTCCGATTCCGATGATTAATACCTCTATCGGTAGGCAATGAGACCTGTAATTGTCATGCCAATCATCATTTGAATCGTTAGAATATTTCTACACATTTTGTAGAAAATTCAATTTTATTGAAAATCACCTGGACTATAGACCACAAAATCAGAGCTACAAAATCAAAAATCTGCAATTGTGCTCCGATTCCGATGAATGATACCTCTATCGATAGGCAATGAGACCTGTAATTGTCATGCCAATGATCATTTGGATCGTTAGAATATTTCTACACATTTTGTAGAAAATTCAATTTTATTGAAAATCACCTGGACTATAGACCACAAAATCAGAGCTACAAAATCAAAAATCTGCAATTGTGCTCCGATTCCGATGATTGATACCTCTATCGGTAGGCAATGAGACCTGTAATTGTTATGCCAATCATCATTTGGATCGTTAGAATATTTCTACACATTTTGTAGAAAATTCAATTTTATTGAAAATCACCTGGACTATAGACCACAAAATCAGAGCTACAAAATCAAAAATCTGCAATTGTGCTCCGATTCCGATGATTGATACCTCTATCAATAGGCAATGAGACCTGTAATTGTCATGCCAATCATCATTTGGATCGTTAGAATATTTCTTCACATTTTGTAGAAAATTCAATTTTATTGAAAATCACCTGGACTATAGACCACAAAATCAGAGCTACAAAATCGAAAACCTGCAATTGTGCTCATGACAAACGTTTATTTGGATCGTTTGAAAATTTCTACACATTTTGTAGAAAATTTAATTTTATTGAAAATCACCTGGACAGACCACAAAATCAGAGCTACAAAATCAAAAATCTGCAATTGTGCTCCGATTCCGATGATTGATACCTCTATCGATAGGCAATGAGACCTGTAATTGTCATGCCAATGATCATTTGGATCGTTAGAATATTTCTACACATTTTGTAGAAAATTCAATTTTATTGAAAATCACCTGGACTATAGACCACAAAATCAGAGCTACAAAATCAAAAATCTGCAATTGTGCTCCGATTCCGATGATTGATACCTCTATCGATAGGCAATGAGACCTGTAATTGTCATGCCAATGATCATTTGGATCGTTAGAATATTTCTACACATTTTGTAGAAAATTCAATTTTATTAAAAATCACCTGGACTATAGACCACAAAATCAGAGCTACAAAATCAAAAATCTGCAATTGTGCTCCGATTCCGATGATTAATACCTCTATCGGTAGGCAATGAGACCTGTAATTGTCATGCCAATCATCATTTGGATCGTTAGAATATTTCTACACATTTTGTAGAAAATTCAATTTTATTGAAAATCACCTGGACTATAGACCACAAAATCAGAGCTACAAAATCAAAAATCTGCAATTGTGCTCCGATTCCGATGATTGATACCTCTATCGATAGGCAATGAGACCTGTAATTGTCATGCCAATGATCATTTGGATCGTTAGAATATTTCTACACATTTTGTAGAAAATTCAATTTTATTGAAAATCACCTGGACTATAGACCACAAAATCAGAGCTACAAAATCGAAAACCTGCAATTGTGCTCATGACAAACGTTTATTTGGATCGTTCGAAAATTTCTACACATTTTGTAGAAAATTCAATTTTATTGAAAATCATCTGGACTATAGACCACAAAATCAGAGCTACAAAATCAAAAATCTGCAATTGTGCTCCGATTCCGATGATTGATACCTCTATCGGTAGGCAATGAGGCCTGTAATTGTCATGCCAATCATCATTTGGATCGTTAGAATATTTCTACACATTTTGTAGAAAATTCAATTTTATTGAAAATCACCTGGACTATAGACCACAAAATCAGAGCTACAAAATCAAAAATCTGCAATTGTGCTCCGATTCCGATGATTGATACCTCTATCGATAGGCAATGAGACCTGTAATTGTTATGCCAATCATCATTTGGATCGTTAGAATATTTCTACACATTTTGTAGAAAATCCAATTTTATTGAAAATCACCTGGACTATAGACCACAAAATCAGAGCTACAAAATCGAAAACCTGCAATTGTGCTCATGACAAACGTTTATTTGGATCGTTCGAAAATTTCTACACATTTTGTAGAAAATTCAATTTTATTGAAAATCATCTGGACTATAGACCACAAAATCAGAGCTACAAAATCAAAAATCTGCAATTGTGCTCCGATTCCGATGATTAATACCTCTATCGGTAGGCAATGAGGCCTGTAATTGTCATGCCAATCATCATTTGGATCGTTAGAATATTTCTACACATTTTGTAGAAAATTCAATTTTATTGAAAATCACCTGGACTATAGACCACAAAATCAGAGCTACAAAATCAAAAATCTGCAATTGTGCTCCGATTCCGATGATTGATACCTCTATCGATAGGCAATGAGACCTGTAATTGTCATGCCAATGATCATTTGGATCGTTAGAATATTTCTACACATTTTGTAGAAAATTCAATTTTATTGAAAATCACCTGGACTATAGACCACAAAATCAGAGCTACAAAATCGAAAACCTGCAATTGTGCTCATGACAAACGTTTATTTGGATCGTTCGAAAATTTCTACACATTTTGTAGAAAATTCAATTTTATTGAAAATCATCTGGACTATAGACCACAAAATCAGAGCTACAAAATCAAAAATCTGCAATTGTGCTCCGATTCCGATGATTAATACCTCTATCGGTAGGCAATGAGACCTGTAATTGTCATGCCAATGACCATTTGGATCGTTAGAATATTTCTACACATTTTGTAGAAAATTCAATTTTATTGAAAATCACCTGGACTATAGACCACAAAATCAGAGCTACAAAATTGAAAATCTGCAATTGTGCTCCGATTCCGATGATTGATACCTCTATCGATAGGCAATGAGACCTGTAATTGTCATGCCAATGATCATTTGGATCGTTAGAATATTTCTACACATTTTGTATAAAATTCAATTTTATTGAAAATCACCTGGACTATAGACCACAAAATCAGAGCTATAAAATCAAAAATCTGCAATTGTGCTCCGATTCCGATGATTGATACCTCTATCGATAGGCAATGAGACCTGTAATTGTCATGCCAATGATCATTTGGATCGTTAGAATATGTCTACACATTTTGTAGAAAATTCAATTTTATTGAAAATCACCTGGACTATAGACCACAAAATCAGAGCTATAAAATCAAAAATCTGCAATTGTGCTCCGATTCCGATGATTAATACCTCTATCGGTAGGCAATGAGGCCTGTAATTGTCATGCCAATCATCATTTGGATCGTTAGAATATTTCTACACATTTTGTAGAAAATTCAATTTTATTGAAAATCACCTGGACTATAGACCACAAAATCAGAGCTACAAAATCAAAAATCTGCAATTGTGCTCCGATTCCGATGATTGATACCTCTATCGATAGGCAATGAGACCTGTAATTGTCATGCCAATGATCATTTGGATCGTTAGAATATTTCTACACATTTTGTAGAAAATTCAATTTTATTGAAAATCACCTGGACTATAGACCACAAAATCAGAGCTACAAAATCGAAAACCTGCAATTGTGCTCATGGCAAACGTTTATTTGGATCGTTCGAAAATTTCTACACATTTTGTAGAAAATTCAATTTTATTGAAAATCATCTGGACTATAGACCACAAATCAGAGCTACAAAATCAAAAATCTGCAATTGTGCTCCGATTCCGATGATTAATACCTCTATCGGTAGGCAATGAGGCCTGTAATTGTCATGCCAATCATCATTTGGATCGTTAGAATATTTCTACACATTTTGTAGAAAATTCAATTTTATTGAAAATCACCTGGACTATAGACCACAAAATCAAAGCTACAAAATCAAAAATCTGCAATTGTGCTCCGATTCCGATGATTGATACCTCTATCGATAGGCAATGAGACCTGTAATTGTCATGCCAATGATCATTTGGATCGTTAGAATATTTCTAGACATTTTGTAGAAAATTCAATTTTATTGAAAATCACCTGGACTATAGACCACAAAATCAGAGCTACAAAATCGAAAACCTGCAATTGTGCTCATGACAAACGTTTATTTGGATCGTTCGAAAATTTCTACACATTTTGTAGAAAATTCAATTTTATTGAAAATCATCTGGACTATAGACCACAAAATCAGAGCTACAAAATCAAAAATCTGCAATTGTGCTCCGATTCCGATGATTAATACCTCTATCGGTAGGCAATGAGGCCTGTAATTGTCATGCCAATGATCATTTGGATCGTTAGAATATTTCTACACATTTTGTAGAAAATTCAATTTTATTGAAAATCACCTGGACTATAGACCACAAAATCAGAGCTACAAAATCAAAAATCTGCAATTGTGCTCCGATTCCGATGATTGATACCTCTATCGATAGGCAATGAGACCTGTAACTGTCATGCCAATGATCATTTGGATCGTTAGAATATTTCTACACATTTTGTAGAAAATTCAATTTTATTGAAAATCACCTGGACTATAGACCACAAAATCAGAGCTACAAAATCAAAAATCTGCAATTGTGCTCCGATTCCGATGATTAATACCTCTATCGGTAGGCAATGAGACCTGTAATTGTCATGCCAATGATCATTTGGATCGTTAGAATATTTCTACACATTTTGTAGAAAATTCAATTTTATTGAAAATCACCTGGACTATAGACCACAAAATCAGAGCTACAAAATCAAAAACCTGCAATTGTGCTCCGATTCCGATGATTGATACCTCTATCGATAGGCAATGAGACCTGTAATTGTCATGCCAATCATCATTTGGATCGTTAGAATATTTCTACACATTTTGTAGAAAATTAAATTTTATTGAAAATCACCTGGACTATAGACCACAAAATCAGAGCTATAAAATCAAAAATCTGCAATTGTGCTCCGATTCCGATGATTGATACCTCTATCGATAGGCAATGAGACCTGTAATTGTCATGCCAATGATCATTTGGATCGTTAGAATATTTCTACACATTTTGTAGAAAATTCAATTTTATTGAAAATCACCTGGACTATAGACCACAAAATCAGAGCTACAAAATCAAAAATCTGCAATTGTGCTCCGATTCCGATGATTAATACCTCTATCGGTAGGCAATAAGGCCTGTAATTGTCATGCCAATCTATCGATAGGCAATGAGACCTGTATTTGTCATGCCAATGATCATTTGGATCGTTAGAATATTTCTACACATTTTGTAGAAAATTCAATTTTATTGAAAATCACCTGGACTATAGACCACAAAATCAGAGCTACAAAATCAAAAATCTGCAATTGTGCTCCGATTCCGATGATTAATACCTCTATCGGTAGGCAATAAGGCCTGTAATTGTCATGCCAATCATCATTTGGATCGTTAGAATATTTCTACACATTTTGTAGAAAATTCAATTTTATTGAAAATCACCTGGACTATAGACCACAAAATCAGAGCTACAAAATCAAAAATCTGCAATTGTGCTCCGATTCCGATGATTGATACCTCTATCGATAGGCAATGAGACCTGTAATTGTCATGCCAATGATCATTTGGATCGTTAGAATATTTCTACACATTTTGTAGAAAATTCAATTTTATTGAAAATCACCTGGACTATAGACCACAAAATCAGAGCTACAAAATCGAAAACCTGCAATTGTGCTCATGACAAACGTTTATTTGGGTCGTTCGAAAATTTCTACACATTTTGTAGAAAATTCAATTTTATTGAAAATCATCTGGACTATAGACCACAAAATCAGAGCTACAAAATCAAAAATCTGCAATTGTGCTCCGATTCCGATGATTAATACCTCTATCGGTAGGCAATGAGGCCTGTAATTGTCATGCCAATCATCATTTGGATCGTTAGAATATTTCTACACATTTTGTAGAAAATTCAATTTTATTGAAAATCACCTGGACTATAGACCACAAAATCAGAGCTACAAAATCGAAAATCTGCAATTGTGCTCCGATTCCGATGATTGATACCTCTATCGATAGGCAATGAGACCTGTAATTGTCATGCCAATGATCATTTGGATCGTTAGAATATTTCTACACATTTTGTAGAAAATTCAATTTTATTGAAAATCACCTGGACTATAGACCACAAAATCAGAGCTACAAAATCGAAAACCTGCAATTGTGCTCATGACAAACGTTTATTTGGATCGTTCGAAAATTTCTACACATTTTGTAGAAAATTCAATTTTATTGAAAATCATCTGGACTATAGACCACAAAATCAGAGCTACAAAATCAAAAATCTGCAATTGTGCTCCGATTCCGATGATTAATACCTCTATCGGTAGGCAATGAGGCCTGTAATTGTCATGCCAATCATCATTTGGATCGTTAGAATATTTCTACACATTTTGTAGAAAATTCAATTTTATTGAAAATCACCTGGACTATAGACCACAAAATCAGAGCTACAAAATCAAAAATCTGCAATTGTGCTCCGATTCCGATGATTGATACCTCTATCGATAGGCAATGAGACCTGTAATTGTCATGCCAATGATCATTTGGATCGTTAGAATATTTCTACACATTTTGTAGAAAATTCAATTTTATTGAAAATCACCTGGACTATAGACCACAAAATCAGAGCTACTAAATCGAAAACCTGCAATTGTGCTCATGACAAACGTTTATTTGGATCGTTCGAAAATGTCTACACATTTTGTAGAAAATTCAATTTTATTGAAAATCATCTGGACTATAGACCACAAAATCAGAGCTACAAAATCAAAAATCTGCAATTGTGCTTCGATTCCGATGATTAATACCTCTATCGGTAGGCAATGAGACCTGTAATTGTCATGCCAATGATCATTTGGATCGTTAGAATATTTCTACACATTTTGTAGAAAATTCAATTTTATTGAAAATCACCTGGACCACAAAATCAGAGCTATAAAATCAAAAATCTGCAATTGTGCTCCGATTCCGATGATTGATAACTCTATCGATAGGCAATGAGACCTGTAATTGTCATGCCAATGATCATTTGGATCGTTAGAATATTTCTACATATTTTGTAGAAAATTCAATTTTATTGAAAATCACCTGGACTATAGACCACAAAATCAGAGCTACAAAATCAAAAATCTGCAATTGTGCTCCGATTCCGATGATTAATACCTCTATCGGTAGGCAATAAGGCCTGTAATTGTCATGCCAATCATCATTTGGATCGTTAGAATATTTCTACACATTTTGTAGAAAATTCAATTTTATTGAAAATCACCTGGACTATAGACCACAAAATCAGAGCTACAAAATCAAAAATCTGCAATTGTGCTCCGATTCCGATGATTGATACCTCTATCGATAGGCAATGAGACCTGTAATTGTCATGCCAATGATCATTTGGATCGTTAGAATATTTCTACACATTTTGTAGAAAATTCAATTTTATTGAAAATCACCTGGACTATAGACCACAAAATCAGAGCTACAAAATCGAAAACCTGCAATTGTGCTCATGACAAACGTTTATTTGGATCGTTCGAAAATTTCTACACATTTTGTAGAAAATTCAATTTTATTGAAAATCATCTGGACTATAGACCACAAAATCAGAGCTACAAATTCAAAAATCTGCAATTGTGCTCCGATTCCGATGATTAATACCTCTATCGGTAGGCAATGAGGCCTGTAATTGTCATGCCAATGATCATTTGGATCGTTAGAATATTTCTACACATTTTGTAGAAAATTCAATTTTATTGAAAATCACCTGGACTATAGACCACAAAATCAGAGCTACAAAATCAAAAATCTGCAATTGTGCTCCGATTCCGATGATTGATACCTCTATCGATAGGCAATGAGACCTGTAATTGTCATGCCAATGATCATTTGGATCGTTAGAATATTTCTACACATTTTGTAGAAAATTCAATTTTATTGAAAATCACCTGGACTATAGACCACAAAATCAGAGCTACAAAATCGAAAACCTGCAATTGTGCTCATGACAAACGTTTATTTGGATCGTTCGAAAATTTCTACACATTTTGTAGAAAATTCAATTTTATTGAAAATCATCTGGACTATAGACCACAAAATCAGAGCTACAAAATCAAAAATCTGCAATTGTGCTCCGATTCCGATGATTAATACCTCTATCGGTAGGCAATGAGGCCTGTAATTGTCATGCCAATCATCATTTGGATCGTTAGAATATTTCTACACATTTTGTAGAAAATTCAATTTTATTGAAAATCACCTGGACTATAGACCACAAAATCAGAGCTACAAAATCAAAAATCTGCAATTGTGCTCCGATTCCGATGATTGATACCTCTATCGATAGGCAATGAGACCTGTAATTGTCATGCCAATGATCATTTGGATCGTTAGAATATTTCTACACATTTTGTAGAAAATTCAATTTTATTGAAAATCACCTGGACTATAGACCACAAAATCAGAGCTACAAAATCGAAAACCTACAATTGTGCTCATGACAAACGTTTATTTGGATCGTTCGAAAATGTCTACACATTTTGTAGAAAATTCAATTTTATTGAAAATCATCTGGACTATAGACCACAAAATCAGAGCTACAAAATCAAAAATCTGCAATTGTGCTTCGATTCCGATGATTAATACCTCTATCGGTAGGCAATGAGACCTGTAATTGTCATGCCAATGATCATTTGGATCGTTAGAATATTTCTACACATTTTGTAGAAAATTCAATTTTATTGAAAATCACCTGGACTATAGACCACAAAATCAGAGCTATAAAATCAAAAATCTGCAATTGTGCTCCGATTCCGATGATTGATACCTCTATCGATAGGCAATGAGACCTGTAATTGTCATGCCAATGATCATTTGGATCGTTAGAATATTTCTACACATTTTGTAGAAAATTCAATTTTATTGAAAATCACCTGGACTATAGACCACAAAATCAGAGCTACAAAATCGAAAACCTGCAATTGTGCTCATGACAAACGTTTATTTGGATCGTTCGAAAATTTCTACACATTTTGTAGAAAATTCAATTTTATTGAAAATCATCTGGACTATATATAGACCACAAAATCAGAGCTACAAATTCAAAAATCTGCAATTGTGCTCCGATTCCGATGATTAATACCTCTATCGGTAGGCAATGAGGCCTGTAATTGTCATGCCAATGATCATTTGGATCGTTAGAATATTTATACACATTTTGTAGAAAATTCAATTTTATTGAAAATCACCTGGACTATAGACCACAAAATCAGAGCTATAAAATCAAAAATCTGCAATTGTGCTCCGATTCCGATGATTAATACCTCTATCGGTAGGCAATAAGGCCTGTAATTGTCATGCCAATCATCATTTGGATCGTTAGAATATTTCTACACATTTTGTAGAAAATTCAATTTTATTGAAAATCACCTGGACTATAGACCACAAAATCAGAGCTATAAAATCAAAAATCTGCAATTGTGCTCCGATTCCGATGATTAATACCTCTATCGGTAGGCAATGAGACCTGTAATTGTCATGCCAATGATCATTTGGATCGTTAGAATATTTCTACACATTTTGTAGAAAATTCAATTTTATTGAAAATCACCTGGACTATAGACCACAAAATCAGAGCTATAAAATCAAAAATCTGCAATTGTGCTCCGATTCCGATGATTAATACCTCTATCGGTAGGCAATAAGGCCTGTAATTGTCATGCCAATCATCATTTGGATCGTTAGAATATTTCTACACATTTTGTAGAAAATTCAATTTTATTGAAAATCACCTGGACTATAGACCACAAAATCAGAGCTACAAAATCAAAAATCTGCAATTGTGCTCCGATTCCGATGATTGATACCTCTATCGATAGGCAATGAGACCTGTAATTGTCATGCCAATGATCATTTGGATCGTTAGAATATTTCTACACATTTTGTAGAAAATTCAATTTTATTGAAAATCACCTGGACTATAGACCACAAAATCAGAGCTACAAAATCGAAAACCTGCAATTGTGCTCATGACAAACGTTTATTTGGATCGTTCGAAAATTTCTACACATTTTGTAGAAAATTCAATTTTATTGAAAATCATCTGGACTATAGACCACAAAATCAGAGCTACAAATTCAAAAATCTGCAATTGTGCTCCGATTCCGATGATTAATACCTCTATCGGTAGGCAATGAGGCCTGTAATTGTCATGCCAATGATCATTTGGATCGTTAGAATATTTCTACACATTTTGTAGAAAATTCAATTTTATTGAAAATCACCTGGACTATAGACCACAAAATCAGAGCTACAAAATCAAAAATCTGCAATTGTGCTCCGATTCCGATGATTGATACCTCTATCGATAGGCAATGAGACCTGTAATTGTCATGCCAATGATCATTTGGATCGTTAGAATATTTCTACACATTTTGTAGAAAATTCAATTTTATTGAAAATCACCTGGACTATAGACCACAAAATCAGAGCTACAAAATCGAAAACCTGCAATTGTGCTCATGACAAACGTTTATTTGGATCGTTCGAAAATTTCTACACATTTTGTAGAAAATTCAATTTTATTGAAAATCATCTGGACTATAGACCACAAAATCAGAGCTACAAAATCAAAAATCTGCAATTGTGCTCCGATTCCGATGATTAATACCTCTATCGGTAGGCAATGAGGCCTGTAATTGTCATGCCAATCATCATTTGGATCGTTAGAATATTTCTACACATTTTGTAGAAAATTCAATTTTATTGAAAATCACCTGGACTATAGACCACAAAATCAGAGCTACAAAATCAAAAATCTGCAATTGTGCTCCGATTCCGATGATTGATACCTCTATCGATAGGCAATGAGACCTGTAATTGTCATGCCAATGATCATTTGGATCGTTAGAATATTTCTACACATTTTGTAGAAAATTCAATTTTATTGAAAATCACCTGGACTATAGACCACAAAATCAGAGCTACAAAATCGAAAACCTGCAATTGTGCTCATGACAAACGTTTATTTGGATCGTTCGAAAATGTCTACACATTTTGTAGAAAATTCAATTTTATTGAAAATCATCTGGACTATAGACCACAAAATCAGAGCTACAAAATCAAAAATCTGCAATTGTGCTCCGATTCCGATGATTAATACCTCTATCGGTAGGCAATAAGGCCTGTAATTGTCATGCCAATCATCATTTGGATCGTTAGAATATTTCTACACATTTTGTAGAAAATTCAATTTTATTGAAAATCACCTGGACTATAGACCACAAAATCAGAGCTACAAAATCAAAAATCGGCAATTGTGCTCCGATTCCGATGATTGATACCTCTATCGATAGGCAATGAGACCTGTAATTGTCATGCCAATGATCATTTGGATCGTTAGAATATTTCTACACATTTTGTAGAAAATTCAATTTTATTGAAAATCACCTGGACTATAGACCACAAAATCAGAGCTACAAAATCGAAAACCTGCAATTGTGCTCATGACAAACGTTTATTTGGATCGTTCGAAAATTTCTACACATTTTGTAGAAAATTCAATTTTATTGAAAATCACCTGGACTATAGACCACAAAATCAGAGCTACAAAATCAAAAATCTGCAATTGTGCTCCGATTCCGATGATTAATACCTCTATCGGTAGGCAATGAGGCCTGTAATTGTCATGCCAATCATCATTTGGATCGTTAGAATATTTCTACACATTTTGTAGAAAATTCAATTTTATTGAAAATCACCTGGACTATAGACCACAAAATCAGAGCTACAAAATCAAAAATCTGCAATTGTGCTCCGATTCCGATGATTGATACCTCTATCGATAGGCAATGAGACCTGTAATTGTCATGCCAATGATCATTTGGATCGTTAGAATATTTCTACACATTTTGTAGAAAATTCAATTTTATTGAAAATCACCTGGACTATAGACCACAAAATCAGAGCTACAAAATCGAAAACCTGCAATTGTGCTCATGACAAACGTTTATTTGGATCGTTCGAAAATTTCTACACATTTTGTAGAAAATTCAATTTTATTGAAAATCATCTGGACTATAGACCACAAAATCAGAGCTACAAAATCAAAAATCTGCAATTGTGCTCCGATTCCGATGATTAATACCTCTATCGGTAGGCAATGAGACCTGTAATTGTCATGCCAATGATCATTTGGATCGTTAGAATATTTCTACACATTTTGTAGAAAATTCAATTTTATTGAAAATCACCTGGACTATAGACCACAAAATCAGAGCTATAAAATCAAAAATCTGCAATTGTGCTCCGATTCCGATGATTGATACCTCTATCGATAGGCAATGAGACCTGTAATTGTCATGCCAATGATCATTTGGATCGTTAGAATATTTCTACACATTTTGTAGAAAATTCAATTTTATTGAAAATCATCTGGACTATAGACCACAAAATCAGAGCTACAAAATCAAAAATCTGCAATTGTGCTCCGATTCCGATGATTAATACCTCTATCGGTAGGCAATGAGGCCTGTAATTGTCATGCCAATGATCATTTGGATCGTTAGAATATTTCTACACATTTTGTAGAAAATTCAATTTTATTGAAAATCACCTGGACTATAGACCACAAAATCAGAGCTACAAAATCGAAAACCTGCAATTGTGCTCATGACAAACGTTTATTTGGATCGTTCGAAAATTTCTACACATTTTGTAGAAAATTCAATTTTATTGAAAATCATCTGGACTATAGACCACAAAATCAGAGCTACAAATTCAAAAATCTGCAATTGTGCTCCGATTCCGATGATTAATACCTCTATCGGTAGGCAATGAGGCCTGTAATTGTCATGCCAATCATCATTTGGATCGTTAGAATATTTCTACACATTTTGTAGAAAATTCAATTTTATTGAAAATCACCTGGACTATAGACCACAAAATCAGAGCTACAAAATCAAAAATCTGCAATTGTGCTCCGATTCCGATGATTGATACCTCTATCGATAGGCAATGAGACCTGTAATTGTCATGCCAATGATCATTTGGATCGTTGGAATATTTCTACACATTTTGTAGAAAATTCAATTTTATTGAAAATCACCTGGACTATAGACCACAAAATCAGAGCTACAAAATCGAAAACCTGCAATTGTGCTCATGACAAACGTTTATTTGGATCGTTCGAAAATTTCTACACATTTTGTAGAAAACTCAATTTTATTGAAAATCATCTGGACTATAGACCACAAAATCAGAGCTACAAAATCGAAAATCTGCAATTGTGCTCCGATTCCGATGATTAATACCTCTATCGGTAGGCAATGAGACCTGTAATTGTCATGCCAATCATCATTTGGATCGTTAGAATATTTCTACACATTTTGTAGAAAATTCAATTTTATTGAAAATCACCTGGACTATAGACCACAAAATCAGAGCTACAAAATCAAAAATCTGCAATTGTGCTCCGATTCCGATGATTGATACCTCTATCGATAGGCAATGAGACCTGTAATTGTCATGCCAATGATCATTTGGATCGTTAGAATATTTCTACACATTTTGTAGAAAATTCAATTTTATTGAAAATCACCTGGACTATAGACCACAAAATCAGAGCTACAAAATCGAAAACCTGCAATTGTGCTCATGACAAACGTTTATTTGGATCGTTCGAAAATTTCTACACATTTTGTAGAAAATTCAATTTTATTGAAAATCATCTGGACTATAGACCACAAAATCAGAGCTACAAAATCAAAAATCTGCAATTGTGCTCCGATTCCGATGATTGATACCTCTATCGATAGGCAATGAGACCTGTAATTGTCATGCCAATGATCATTTGGATCGTTAGAATATTTCTACACATTTTGTAGAAAATTCAATTTTATTGAAAATCACCTGGACTATAGACCACAAAATCAGAGCTACAAAATCGAAAACCTGCAATTGTGCTCATGACAAACGTTTATTTGGATCGTTCGAAAATTTCTACACATTTTGTAGAAAATTCAATTTTATTGAAAATCATCTGGACTATAGACCACAAAATCAGAGCTACAAAATCAAAAATCTGCAATTGTGCTCCGATTCCGATGATTAATACCTCTATCGGTAGGCAATGAGACCTGTAATTGTCATGCCAATGATCATTTGGATCGTTAGAATATTTCTACACATTTTGTAGAAAATTCAATTTTATTGAAAATCACCTGGACTACCACAAAATCAGAGCTATAAAATCAAAAATCTGCAATTGTGCTCCGATTCCGATGATTGATACCTCTATCGATAGGCAATGAGACCTGTAATTGTCATGCCAATGATCATTTGGATCGTTAGAATATTTCTACACATTTTGTAGAAAATTCAATTTTATTGAAAATCACCTGGACTATAGACCACAAAATCAGAGCTACAAAATCAAAAATCTGCAATTGTGCTCCGATTCCGATGATTAATACCTCTATCGGTAGGCAATGAGACCTGTAATTGTCATGCCAATGATCATTTGGATCGTTAGAATATTTCTACACATTTTGTAGAAAATTCAATTTTATTGAAAATCACCTGGACTATAGACCACAAAATCAGAGCTACAAAATCAAAAATCTGCAATTGTGCTCCGATTCCGATGATTAATACCTCTATCGGTAGGCAATAAGGCCTGTAATTGTCATGCCAATCATCATTTGGATCGTTAGAATATTTCTACACATTTTGTAGAAAATTCAATTTTATTGAAAATCACCTGGACTATAGACCACAAAATCAGAGCTACAAAATCAAAAATCTGCAATTGTGCTCCGATTCCGATGATTGATACCTCTATCGATAGGCAATGAGACCTGTAATTGTCATGCCAATGATCATTTGGATCGTTAGAATATTTCTACACATTTTGTAGAAAATTCAATTTTATTGAAAATCACCTGGACTATAGACCACAAAATCAGAGCTACAAAATCGAAAACCTGCAATTGTGCTCATGACAAACGTTTATTTGGATCGTTCGAAAATTTCTACACATTTTGTAGAAAATTCAATTTTATTGAAAATCATCTGGACTATAGACCACAAAATCAGAGCTACAAATTCAAAAATCTGCAATTGTGCTCCGATTCCGATGATTGATACCTCTATCGGTAGGCAATGAGGCCTGTAATTGTCATGCCAATGATCATTTGGATCGTTAGAATATTTCTACACATTTTGTAGAAAATTCAATTTTATTGAAAATCACCTGGACTATAGACCACAAAATCAGAGCTACCAAATCGAAAACCTGCAATTGTGCTCATTACAAACGTTTATTTGGATCGTTCGAATATTTCTACACATTTGGTAGAAAATTCAATTTTATTGAAAATCATCTGGACTATAGACCACAAAATCAGAGCTACAAAATCAAAAATCTGCAATTGTGCTCCGATTCCGATGATTGATACCTCTATCGGTAGGCAATGAGGCCTGTAATTGTCATGCCAATGATCATTTGGATCGTTGGAATATTTCTACACATTTTGTAGAAAATTCAATTTTATTGAAAATCACCTGGACTATAGACCACAAAATCAGAGCTACCAAATCGAAAACCTGCAATTGTGCTCATTACAAACGTTTATTTGGATCGTTCGAATATTTCTACACATTTGGTAGAAAATTCAATTTTATTGAAAATCATCTGGACTATAGACCACAAAATCAGAGCTACAAAATCAAAAATCTGCAATTGTGCTCCGATTCCGATGATTAATACCTCTATCGGTAGGCAATGAGACCTGTAATTGTCATGCCAATGATCATTTGGATCGTTAGAATATTTCTACACATTTTGTAGAAAATTCAATTTTATTGAAAATCACCTGGACTATAGACCACAAAATCAGAGCTACAAAATCAAAAATCTGCAATTGTGCTCCGATTCCGATGATTGATACCTCTATCGATAGGCAATGAGACCTGTAATTGTCATGCCAATGATCATTTGGATCGTTAGAATATTTCTACACATTTTGTAGAAAATTCAATTTTATTGAAAATCACCTGGACCACAAAATCAGAGCTACAAAATCAAAAATCTGCAATTGTGCTCCGATTCCGCTGATTAATACCTCTATCGATAGGCAATGAGACCTGTAATTGTCATGCCAATCATCATTTGGATCGTTAGAATATTTCTACACATTTGGTAGAAAATTCAATTTTATTGAAAATCACCTGGACTATAGACCACAAAATCAGAGCTACAAAATCAAAAATCTGCAATTGTGCTCCGATTCCGATGATTAATACCTCTATCGGTAGGCAATGAGACCTGTAATTGTCATGCAAATCATCATTTGGATCGTTAGAATATTTCTACACATTTTGTAGAAAATTCAATTTTATTGAAAATCACCTGGACTATAGACCACAAATTCAGAGTTATAAAATCAAAAATCTGCAATTGTGCTCCGATTCCGATAATTGATACCTCTATCGATAGGCAATGAGACCTGTAATTGTCATGCCAATGATCATTTGGATCGTTAGAATATTTCTACACATTTTGTAGAAAATTCAATTTTATTGAAAATCACCTGGACTATAGACCACAAAATCAGAGCTACAAAATCAAAAATCTGCAATTGTGCTCCGATTCCGATGATTGATACCTCTATCGATAGGAAATGAGACCTGTAATTGTCATGCCAATGATCATTTGGATCGTTAGAATATTTCTACACATTTTGTAGAAAATTCAATTTTATTGAAAATCACCAAACCATAGACCACAAAATCAGAGCTACAAAATCGAAAACCTGCAATTGTGCTCATGACAAACGGTTATTTGGATCGTTCGATAATTTCTACACATTTTGTAGAAAATTCAATTTTATTGAAAATCACCTGGACTATAGACCACAAAATCAGAGCTACAAAATCAAAAATCTGCAATTGTGCTCCGATTCCGATGATTAATACCTCTATCGGTAGGCAATGAGACCTGTAATTGTCATGCCAATCATCATTTGGATCGTTAGAATATTTCTACACATTTTGTAGAAAATTCAATTTTATTGAAAATCACCTGGACTATAGACAACAAAATCAGAGCTACAAAATCAAAAATCTGCAATTGTGCTCCGATTCCGATGATTAATACCTCTATAGACCTGTAATTGTCATGCCAATGATCATTTGGATCGTTAGAATATTTCTACACATTTTGTAGAAAATTCAATTTTATTGAAAATCACCTGGACTATAATAGACCACAAAATCAGAGCTACAAAATCAAAAATCTGCATTTGTGCTCCGATTCCGATGATTGATACCTCTATCGATAGGCAATGAGACCTGTAATTGTCATGCCAATGATCATTTGGATCGTTTGAATATTTCTACACATTTTGTAGAAAATTCAATTTTATTGAAAATCACCTGGACTATAATAGACCACAAAATTAGAGCTACAAAATCAAAAATCTGCAATTGTGCTCCGATTCCGATGATTGATACCTCTATCGATAGGCAATGAGACCTGTAATTGTCATGCCAATGATCATTTGGATCGTTAGAATATTTCTACACATTTTGTAGAAAATTCAATTTTATTGAAAATCACCTGGACTATAGACCACAAAATCAGAGCTACAAAATCGAAAACCTGCAATTGTGCTCATGACAAACGGTTATTTGGATCGTTCGAAAATTTCTACACATTTTGTAGAAAATTCAATTTTATTGAAAATCACCTGGACTATAGACCACAAAATCAGAGCTACAAAATCAAAAATCTGCAATTGTGCTCCGATTCCGATGATTAATACCTCTATCGGTAGGCAATGAGACCTGTAATTGTCATGCCAATGATCATTTGGATCGTTAGAATATTTCTACACATTTTGTAGAAAATTCAATTTTATTGAAAATCACCTGGACTATAGACCACAAAATCAGAGCTACAAAATCGAAAACCTGCAATTGTGCTCATGACAAACGGTTATTTGGATCGTTCGAAAATTTCTACACATTTTGTAGAAAATTCAATTTTATTGAAAATCACCTGGACTATAGACCACAAAATCAGAGCTATAAAATCAAAAATCTGCAATTGTGCTCCGATTCCGATGATTGATACCTCTATCGATAGGCAATGAGACCTGTAATTGTCATGCCAATGATCATTTGGATCGTTGAATATTTCTACACATTTTGTAGAAAATTCAATTTTATTGAAAATCACCTGGACTATAGACCACAAAATCAGAGCTACAAAATCGAAAACCTGCAATTGTGCTCATGACAAACGGTTATTTGGATCGTTCGAAAATTTCTACACATTTTGTAGAAAATTCAATTTTATTGAAAATCACCTGGACTATAGACCACAAAATCAGAGCTACAAAATCAAAAATCTGCAATTGTGCTCCGATTCCGATGATTGATACCTCTATCGATAGGAAATGAGACCTGTAATTGTCATGCCAATGATCATTTGGATCGTTAGAATATTTCTACACATTTTGTAGAAAATTCAATTTTATTGAAAATCACCTGGACTATAGACCACAAAATCAGAGCTACAAAATCGAAAACCTGCAATTGTGCTCATGACAAACGGTTATTTGGATCGTTCGAAAATTTCTACACATTTTGTAGAAAATTCAATTTTATTGAAAATCACCTGGACTATAGACCACAAAATCAGAGCTACAAAATCAAAAATCTGCAATTGTGCTCCGATTCCGATGATTGATACCTCTATCGGTAAGCAATAAGACCTGTAATTGTCATGCCAATCATCATTTGGATCGTTAGAATATTTCTACACATTTTGTAGAAAATTCAATTTTATTGAAAATCACCTGGAATATAGACCACAAAATCAGAGCTACAAAATCAAAAATCTGCAATTGTGCTCCGATTCCGATGATTGATACCTCTATCGATAGGCAATGAGACCTGTAATTGTCATGCCAATGATCATTTGGATCGTTAGAATATTTCTACACATTTTGTAGAAAATTCAATTTTATTGAAAATCACCTGGACTATAGACCACAAAATCAGAGCTATAAAATCAAAAATCTGCAATTGTGCTCCGATTCCGATGATTAATACCTCTATCGATAGGCAATGAGACCTGTAATTGTCATGCCAATGATCATTTGGATCGTTAGAATATTTCTACACATTTTGTAGAAAATTCAATTTTATTGAAAATCACCTGGACTATAGACCACAAAATCAGAGCTACAAAATCAAAAATCTGCAATTGTGCTCCGATTCCGATGATTGATACCTCTATCGATAGGCAATGAGACCTGTAATTGTCATGCCAATGATCATGTGGATCGTTAGAATATTTCTACACATTTTGTAGAAAATTCAATTTTATTGAAAATCACCTGGACTATAGACCACAAAATCAGAGCTACAAAATCAAAAATCTGCAATTGTGCTCCGATTCCGATGACTGATACCTCTATCGATAGGCAATGAGACCTGTAATTGTCATGCCAATGATCATTTGGATCGTTAGAATATTTCTACACATTTTGTAGAAAATTCAATTTTATTGAAAATCACCTGGACTGTAGACCACAAAATCAGAGCTATAAAATCAAAAATCTGCAATTGTGCTCCGATTCCGATGATTAATACCTCTATCGATAGGCAATGAGACCTGTAATTGTCATGCCAATGATCATTTGGATCGTTAGAATATTTCTACACATTTTGTAGAAAATTCAATTTTATTGAAAATCACCTGGACTATAGACCACAAAATCAGAGCTACAAAATCAAAAATCTGCAATTGTGCTCCGATTTCGATGATTGATACCTCTATCGATAGGCAATGAGACCTGTAATTGTCATGCCAATGATCATTTGGATCGTTAGAATATTTCTACACATTTTGTAGAAAATTCAATTTTATTGAAAATCACCTGGACTATAGACCACAAAATCAGAGCTACAAAATCAAAAATCTGCAATTGTGCTCCGATTCCGGTGATTGATACCTCTATCGATAGGCAATGAGACCTGTAATTTTCATGCCAATGATCATTTGGATCGTTAGAATATTTCTACACATTTTGTAGAAAATTCAATTTTATTGAAAATCACCTGGACTATAGACCACAAAATCAGAGCTACAAAATCGAAAACCTGCAATTGTGCTCATGACAAACGGTTATTTGGATCGTTCGAAAATTTCTACACATTTTGTAGAAAATTCAATTTTATTGAAAATCACCTGGACTATAGACCACAAAATCAGAGTTACAAAATCAAAAATCTGCAATTGTGCTCCGATTCCGATGATTGATACCTCTATCGATAGGCAATGAGACCTGTAATTGTCATGCCAATGATCATTTGGATCGTTAGAATATTTCTACACATTTTGTAGAAAATTCAATTTTATTGAAAATCACCTGGACTATAGACCACAAAATCAGAGCTACAAAATCAAAAATCTGCAATTGTGCTCCGATTCCGATGATTAATACCTCTATCGATAGGCAATGAGACCTGTAATTGTCATGCCAATGATCATTTGGATCGTTAGAATATTTCTACACATTTTGTAGAAAATTCAATTTTATTGAAAATCACCTGGACTATAAGACCACAAAATCAGAGCTACAAAATCAAAAATCTGCAATTGTGCTCCGATTCCGATAATTAATACCTCTATCGGTAGGCAATGAGACCTGTAATTGTCATGCCAATGATCATTTGGATCGTTAGAATATTTCTACACATTTTGTAGAAAATTCAATTTTATTGAAAATCACCAGGAGTATAGACCACAAAATCAGAGCTACAAAATCGAAAACCTGCAATTGTGCTCATGACAAACGGTTATTTGGATCGTTCGAAAATTTCTACACATTTTGTAGAAAATTCAATTTTATTGAAAATCACCTGGACTATAGACCACAAAATCAGAGCTATAAAATCAAAAATCTGCAATTGTGCTCCGATTCCGATGATTGATACCTCTATCGATAGGCAATGAGACCTGTAATTGTCATGCCAATGATCATTTGGATCGTTAGAATATTTCTACACATTTTGTAGAAAATTCAATTTTATTGAAAATCACCTGGACTATAGACCACAAAATCAGAGCTACAAAATCAAAAATCTGCAATTGTGCTCCGATTCCGATGATTGATACCTCTATCGATAGGCAATGAGACCTGTAATTGTCATGCCAATGATCATTTGGATCGTTAGAATATTTCTACACATTTTGTAGAAAATTCAATTTTATTGAAAATCACCTGGAATATAGACCACAAAATCAGAGCTACAAAATCGAAAACCTGCAATTGTGCTCATGACAAACGGTTATTTGGATCGTTCGAAAATTTCTACACATTTTGTAGACAATTCAATTTTATTGAAAATCACCTGGACAATAGACCACAAAATCAGAGCTAGAAAATCAAAAATCTGCAATTGTGCTCAGATTTTGATGTTTAATACCTCTATCGGTAGGCAATGAGACCTGTAATTGTCATGCCAATCATTATTTAGATCGTTAGAATATTTCTACACATTTTGTAGAAAATTCAATTTTATTGAAAATCACCTGGACTATAGACCACAAAATCAGAGCTACAAAATCAAAAATCTTCAATTGTGCTCCGATTCCGATGATTAATACCTCTATCGGTAGGCAATGAGACCTGTAATTGTCATGCCAATGATCATTTTGATCGTTAGAATATTTCTACACATTTTGTAGAAAATTCAATTTTATTGAAAATCACCTGGACTATAGACCACAAAATCAGAGCTAGAAAATCAAAAATCTGCAATTGTGCTCGGATTTTGATGTTTAATACCTCTATCGGTAGGCAATGAGACCTGTAATTGTCATGCCAATCATCATTTGGATCGTTAGAATATTTCTACACATTTTGTAGAAAATTCAATTTTATTGAAAATCACCTGGACAATAGACCACAAAATCAGAGCTACAAAATCAAAAATCTGCAATTGTGCTCCGATTCCGATGATTGATACCTCTATCGATAGGCAATGAGACCTGTAATTGTCATGCCAATGATCATTTGGATCGTTAGAATATTTCTACACATTTTGTAGAAAATTCAATTTTATTGAAAATCACCTGGACTATAGACCACAAAATCAGAGCTACAAAATCAAAAATCTGCAATTGTGCTCCGATTCCGATGATTAATACCTCAATCGGTAGGCAATGAGACCTGTAATTGTCATGCCAATGATCATTTGGATCGTTAGAATATTTCTACACATTTTGTAGAAAATTCAATTTTATTGAAAATCACCTGGACTATAGACCACAAAATCAGAGCTACAAAATCGAAAACCTGCAATTGTGCTCATGACAAACGGTTATTTGGATCGTTCGAAAATTTCTACACATTTTGTAGAAAATTCAATTTTATTGAAAATCACCTGGACTATAGACCACAAAATCAGAGCTACAAAATCAAAAATCTGCAATTGTGCTCGGATTTTGATGTTTAATACCTCTATCGGTAGGCAATGAGACCTGTAATTGTCATGCCAATCATTATTTAGATCGTTAGAATATTTCTACACATTTTGTAGAAAATTCAATTTTATTGAAAATCACCTGGACTATAGACCACAAAATCAGAGCTACAAAATGAAAAATCTGCAATTGTGCTCCGATTCCGATGATTGATACCTCTATCGATAGGCAATGAGACCTGTAATTGTCATGCCAATGATCATTTGGATCGTTAGAATATTTCTACACATTTTGTAGAAAATTCAATTTTATTGAAAATCACCTGGACTATAGACCACAAAATCAGAGCTACAAAATCAAAAATCTGCAATTGTGCTCCGATTCCGATGATTAATACCTCAATCGGTAGGCAATGAGACCTGTAATTGTCATGCCAATGATCATTTGGATCGTTAGAATATTTCTACACATTTTGTAGAAAATTCAATTTTATTGAAAATCACCTGGACTATAGACCACAAAATCAGAGCTACAAAATCGAAAACCTGCAATTGTGCTCATGACAAACGGTTATTTGGATCGTTCGAAAATTTCTACACATTTTGTAGAAAATTCAATTTTATTGAAAATCACCTGGACTATAGACCACAAAATCAGAGCTACAAAATCAAAAATCTGCAATTGTGCTCGGATTTTGATGTTTAATACCTCTATCGGTAGGCAATGAGACCTGTAATTGTCATGCCAATCATTATTTAGATCGTTAGAATATTTCTACACATTTTGTAGAAAATTCAATTTTATTGAAAATCACCTGGACAATAGACCACAAAATCAGAGCTACAAAATCAAAAATCTGCAATTGTGCTCCGATTCCAATGATTAATACCTCTATCGGTAGGCAATGAGACCTGTAATTGTCATGCCAATGATCATTTGGATCGTTAGAATATTTCTACACATTTTGTAGAAAATTCAATTTTATTGAAAATCACCTGGACTATAGACCACAAAATCAGAGCTACAAAATCAAAAATCTGCAATTGTGCTCCGATTCCGATGATCGATACCTCTATCGATAGGCAATGAGACCTGTAATTGTCATGCCAATGATCATTTGGATCGTTAGAATATTTCTACACATTTTGTAGAAAATTCAATTTTATTGAAAATCACCTGGACTATAGACCACAAAATCAGAGCTACAAAATCAAAAATCTGCAATTGTGCTCCGATTCCGATGATTAATACCTCAATCGGTAGGCAATGAGACCTGTAATTGTCATGCCAATGATCATTTGGATCGTTAGAATATTTCTACACATTTTGTAGAAAATTCAATTTTATTGAAAATCACCTGGACTATAGACCACAAAATCAGAGCTACAAAATCGAAAACCTGCAATTGTGCTCATGACAAACGGTTATTTGGATCGTTCGAAAATTTCTACACATTTTGTAGAAAATTCAATTTTATTGAAAATCACCTGGACTATAGACCACAAAATCAGAGCTACAAAATCAAAAATCTGCAATTGTGCTCCGATTCCGATGATTGATACCTCTATCGATAGGCAATGAGACCTGTAATTGTCATGCCAATGATCATTTGGATCGTTAGAATATTTCTACACATTTTGTAGAAAATTCAATTTTATTGAAAATCACCTGGACTATAGACCACAAAATCAGAGCTACAAAATCAAAAATCTGCAATTGTGCTCCGATTCCGATGATCGATACCTCTATCGATAGGCAATGAGACCTGTAATTGTCATGCCAATGATCATTTGGATCGTTAGAATATTTCTACACATTTTGTAGAAAATTCAATTTTATTGAAAATCACCTGGACTATAGACCACAAAATCAGAGCTACAAAATCAAAAATCTGCAATTGTGCTCCGATTCCGATGATTAATACCTCAATCGGTAGGCAATGAGACCTGTAATTGTCATGCCAATGATCATTTGGATCGTTAGAATATTTCTACACATTTTGTAGAAAATTCAATTTTATTGAAAATCACCTGGACTATAGACCACAAAATCAGAGCTACAAAATCGAAAACCTGCAATTGTGCTCATGACAAACGGTTATTTGGATCGTTCGAAAATTTCTACACATTTTGTAGAAAATTCAATTTTATTGAAAATCACCTGGACTATAGACCACAAAATCAGAGCTACAAAATCAAAAATCTGCAATTGTGCTCCGATTCCGATGATTGATACCTCTATCGATAGGCAATGAGACCTGTAATTGTCATGCCAATGATCATTTGGATCGTTAGAATATTTCTACACATTTTGTAGAAAATTCAATTTTATTGAAAATCACCTGGACTATAGACCACAAAATCAGAGCTACAAAATCAAAAATCTGCAATTGTGCTCCGATTCCGATGATTAATACCTCAATCGGTAGGCAATGAGACCTGTAATTGTCATGCCAATGATCATTTGGATCGTTAGAATATTTCTACACATTTTGTAGAAAATTCAATTTTATTGAAAATCACCTGGACTATAGACCACAAAATCAGAGCTACAAAATCAAAAATCTGCAATTGTGCTCCGATTCCGATGATTGATACCTCTATCGATAGGCAATGAGACCTGTAATTGTCATGCCAATGATCATTTGGATCGTTAGAATATTTCTACACATTTTGTAGAAAATTCAATTTTATTGAAAATCACCTGGACTATAGACCACAAAATCAGAGCTACAAAATCAAAAATCTGCAATTGTGCTCCGATTCCGATGATTAATACCTCAATCGGTAGGCAATGAGACCTGTAATTGTCATGCCAATGATCATTTGGATCGTTAGAATATTTCTACACATTTTGTAGAAAATTCAATTTTATTGAAAATCACCTGGACTATAGACCACAAAATCAGAGCTACAAAATCAAAAATCTGCAATTGTGCTCCGATTCCGATGATTGATACCTCTATCGATAGGCAATGAGACCTGTAATTGTCATGCCAATGATCATTTGGATCGTTAGAATATTTCTACACATTTTGTAGAAAATTCAATTTTATTGAAAATCACCTGGATTACAGACCACAAAATCAGAGCTACAAAATCGAAAACCTGCAATTGTGCTCATGACAAACGGTTATTTGGATCGTTCGAAAATTTCTACACATTTTGTAGAAAATTCAATTTTATTGAAAATCACCTGGACTATAGACCACAAAATCAGAGCTACAAAATCAAAAATCTGCAATTGTGCTCCGATTTCGATGTTTAATACCTCTATCGGTAGGCAATGAGACCTGTAATTGTCATGCCAATCATCATTTAGATCGTTAGAATATTTCTACACATTTTGTAGAAAATTCAATTTTATTGAAAATCACCTGGACTATAGACCACAAAATCAGAGCTACAAAATCAAAAATCTGCAATTGTGCTCCGATTCCGATGATTAATACCTCTATCGGTAGGCAATGAGACCTGTAATTGTCATGCCAATGATCATTTGGATCGTTAGAATATTTCTACACATTTTGTAGAAAATTCAATTTTATTGAAAATCACCTAGACTATAGACCACAAAATCAGAGCTACAAAATCAAAAATCTGCATTTGTGCTCCGATTCCGATGATTTATACCTCTATCGGTAGGCAATGAGACCTGTAATTGTCATGCCAATGATCATTTGGATCGTTAGAATATTTCTACACATTTTGTAGAAAATTCAATTTTATTGAAAATCACCTGGACTATAGACCACAAAATCAGAGCTACAAAATCAAAAATCTGCAATTGTGCTCCGATTCCGATGATTAATACCTCAATCGGTAGGCAATGAGACCTGTAATTGTCATGCCAATGATCATTTGGATCGTTAGAATATTTCTACACATTTTGTAGAAAATTCAATTTTATTGAAAATCACCTGGACTATAGACCACAAAATCAGAGCTACAAAATCAAAAATCTGCAATTGTGCTCCGATTCCGATGATTGATACCTCTATCGATAGGCAATGAGACCTGTAATTGTCATGCCAATGATCATTTGGATCGTTAGAATATTTCTACACATTTTGTAGAAAATTCAATTTTATTGAAAATCACCTGGACTATAGACCTCAAAATCAGAGCTACAAAATCGAAAACCTGCAATTGTGCTCATGACAAACGGTTATTTGGATCGTTCGAAAATTTCTACACATTTTGTAGAAAATTCAATTTTATTGAAAATCACCTGGACTATAGACCACAAAATCAGAGCTACAAAATCAAAAATCTGCAATTGTGCTCCGATTTCGATGTTTAATACCTCTATCGGTAGGCAATGAGACCTGTAATTGTCATGCCAATGATCATTTGGATCGTTAGAATATTTCTACACATTTTGTAGAAAATTCAATTTTATTGAAAATCACCTGGACTATAGACCACAAAATCAGAGCTACAAAATCAAAAATCTGCAATTGTGCTCCGATTCCGATGATTAATACCTCTATCGGTAGGCAATGAGACCTGTAATTGTCATGCCAATCATCATTTGGATCGTTAGAATATTTCTACACATTTTGTAGAAAATTCAATTTTATTGAAAATCACCTGGACTATAGACCACAAAATCAGAGCTACAAAATCAAAAATCTGCAATTGTGCTACGATTCCGATGATTGATACCTCTATCGATAGGCAATGAGACCTGTAATTGTCATGCCAATGATCATTTGGATCGTTAGAATATTTCCACACATTTTGTAGAAAATTCAATTTTATTGAAAATCACCTGGACTATAGACCACAAAATCAGAGCTACAAAATCAAAAATCTGCAATTGTGCTCCGATTCCGATGATTGATACCTCTATCGATAGGCAATGAGACCTGTAATTGTCATGCCAATGATCATTTGGATCGTTAGAATATTTCTACACATTTTGTAGAAAATTCAATTTTATTGAAAATCACCTGGACTATAGACCACAAAATCAGAGCTACAAAATCAAAAATCTGCAATTGTGCTCCGATTCCGATGATTAATACCTCTATCGATAGGCAATGAGACCTGTAATTGTCATGCCAATGATCATTTGGATCGTTAGAATATTTCTACACATTTTGTAGAAAATTCAATTTTATTGAAAATCACCTGGAATATAGACCACAAAATCAGAGCTACAAAATCGAAAACCTGCAATTGTGCTCATAACAAACGGTTATTTGGATCGTTCGAAAATTTCTACACATTTTGTAGAAAATTCAATTTTATTGAAAATCACCTGGACTATAGACCACAAAATCAGAGCTACAAAATCAAAAATCTGCAATTGTGCTCCGATTCCGATGATTGATACCTCTATCGATAGGCAATGAGACCTGTAATTGTCATGCCAATGATCATTTGGATCGTTAGAATATTTCTACACATTTTGTAGAAAATTCAATTTTATTGAAAATCACCTGGACTATAGACCACAAAATCAGAGCTACAAAATCAAAAATCTGCAATTGTGCTCCGATTCCGATGATTAATACCTCTATCGGTAGGCAATGAGACCTGTAATTGTCATGCCAATCATCATTTGGATCGTTAGAATATTTCTACACATTTTGTAGAAAATTCAATTTTATTGAAAATCACCTGGACTATAGACCACAAAATCAGAGCTACAAAATCAAAAATCTGCAATTGTGCTCCGATTCCGATGATTGATACCTCTATCGATAGGCAATGAGACCTGTAATTGTCATGCCAATGATCATTTGGATCGTTAGAATATTTCTACACATTTTGTAGAAAATTCAATTTTATTGAAAATCACCTAGACTATAGACCACAAAATCAGAGCTACAAAATCAAAAATCTGCATTTGTGCTCCGATTCCGATGATTAATACCTCTATCGGTAGGCAATGAGACCTGTAATTGTCATGCCAATGATCATTTGGATCGTTAGAATATTTCTACACATTTTGTAGAAAATTCAATTTTATTGAAAATCACCTGGACTATAGACCACAAAATCAGAGCTACAAAATCAAAAATCTGCAATTGTGCTCCGATTCCGATGATTAATACCTCAATCGGTAGGCAATGAGACCTGTAATTGTCATGCCAATGATCATTTGGATCGTTAGAATATTTCTACACATTTTGTAGAAAATTCAATTTTATTGAAAATCACCTGGACTATAGACCACAAAATCAGAGCTACAAAATCAAAAATCTGCAATTGTGCTCCGATTCCGATGATTGATACCTCTATCGATAGGCAATGAGACCTGTAATTGTCATGCCAATGATCATTTGGATCGTTAGAATATTTCTACACATTTTGTAGAAAATTCAATTTTATTGAAAATCACCTGGACTATAGACCTCAAAATCAGAGCTACAAAATCGAAAACCTGCAATTGTGCTCATGACAAACGGTTATTTGGATCGTTCGAAAATTTCTACACATTTTGTAGAAAATTCAATTTTATTGAAAATCACCTGGACTATAGACCACAAAATCAGAGCTACAAAATCAAAAATCTGCAATTGTGCTCCGATTTCGATGTTTAATACCTCTATCGGTAGGCAATGAGACCTGTAATTGTCATGCCAATCATCATTTAGATCGTTAGAATATTTCTACACATTTTGTAGAAAATTCAATTTTATTGAAAATCACCTGGACTATAGACCACAAAATCAGAGCTACAAAATCAAAAATCTGCAATTGTGCTCCGATTCCGATGATTAATACCTCTATCGGTAGGCAATGAGACCTGTAATTGTCATGCCAATCATCATTTGGATCGTTAGAATATTTCTACACATTTTGTAGAAAATTCAATTTTATTGAAAATCACCTGGACTATAGACCACAAAATCAGAGCTACAAAATCAAAAATCTGCAATTGTGCTCCGATTCCGATGATTAATACCTCTATCGATAGGCAATGAGACCTGTAATTGTCATGCCAATGATCATTTGGATCGTTAGAATATTTCTACACATTTTGTAGAAAATTCAATTTTATTGAAAATCACCTGGACTATAGACCACAAAATCAGAGCTACAAAATCAAAAATCTGCAATTGTGCTCCGATTCCGATGATTGATACCTCTATCGATAGGCAATGAGACCTGTAATTGTCATGCCAATGATCATTTGGATCGTTAGAATATTTCCACACATTTTGTAGAAAATTCAATTTTATTGAAAATCACCTGGACTATAGACCACAAAATCAGAGCTACAAAATCAAAAATCTGCAATTGTGCTCCGATTCCGATGATTGATACCTCTATCGATAGGCAATGAGACCTGTAATTGTCATGCCAATGACCATTTGGATCGTTAGAATATTTCTACACATTTTGTAGAAAATTCAATTTTATTGAAAATCACCTGGACTATAGACCACAAAATCAGAGCTACAAAATCAAAAATCTGCAATTGTGCTCCGATTCCGATGATTAATACCTCTATCGATAGGCAATGAGACCTGTAATTGTCATGCCAATGATCATTTGGATCGTTAGAATATTTCTACACATTTTGTAGAAAATTCAATTTTATTGAAAATCACCTGGACTATAGACCACAAAATCAGAGCTACAAAATCAAAAATCTGCAATTGTGCTCCGATTCCGATGATAAATACCTCTATCGGTAGGCAATGAGACCTGTAATTGTCATGCCAATGATCATTTGGATCGTTAGAATATTTCTACACATTTTGTAGAAAATTCAATTTTATTGAAAATCACCTGGACTATAGACCACAAAATCAGAGCTACAAAATCAAAAATCTGCAATTGTGCTCCGATTCCGATGATTAATACCTCTATCGGTAGGCAATGAGACCTGTAATTGTCATGCCAATGATCATTTGGATCGTTAGAATATTTCTACACATTTTGTAGAAAATTCAATTTTATTGAAAATCACCTGGACTATAGACCACAAAATCAGAGCTACAAAATCAAAAATCTGCAATTGTGCTCCGATTCCGATGATTAATACCTCTATCGGTAGGCAATGAGACCTGTAATTGTCATGCCAATGATCATTTGGATCGTTAGAATATTTCTACACATTTTGTAGAAAATTCAATTTTATTGAAAATCACCTGGACTATAGACCACAAAATCAGAGCTACAAAATCGAAAACCTGCAATTGTGCTCATGACAAACGTTTATTTGGATCGTTCGAAAATGTCTACACATTTTGTAGAAAATTCAATTTTATTGAAAATCACCTGGACTATAGACCACAAAATCAGAGCTACAAAATCAAAAATCTGCAATTGTGCTCCGATTCCGATGATTGATACCTCTATCGATAGGCAATGAGACCTGTAATTGTCATGCCAATGATCATTTGGATCGTTAGAATATTTCTACACATTTTGTAGAAAATTCAATTTTATTGAAAATCACCTGGACTATAGACCACAAAATCAGAGCTACAAAATCAAAAATCTGCAATTGTGCTCCGATTCCGATGATTAATACCTCTATCGGTAGGCAATGAGACCTGTAATTGTCATGCCAATGATCATTTGGATCGTTAGAATATTTCTACACATTTTGTAGAAAATTCAATTTTATTGAAAATCACCTGGACTATAGACCACAAAATCAGAGCTACAAAATCAAAAATCTGCAATTGTGCTCCGATTCCGATGATTAATACCTCTATCGGTAGGCAATGAGACCTGTAATTGTCATGCCAATGATCATTTGGATCGTTAGAATATTTCTACACATTTTGTAGAAAATTCAATTTTATTGAAAATCACCTGGACTATAGACCACAAAATCAGAGCTACAAAATCAAAAATCTGCAATTGTGCTCCGATTCCGATGATTAATACCTCTATCGGTAGGCAATGAGACCTGTAATTGTCATGCCAATGATCATTTGGATCGTTAGAATATTTCTACACATTTTGTAGAAAATTCAATTTTATTGAAAATCACCTGGACTATAGACCACAAAATCAGAGCTACAAAATCAAAAATCTGCAATTGTGCTCCGATTCCGATGATTAATACCTCTATCGGTAGGCAATGAGACCTGTAATTGTCATGCCAATGATCATTTGGATCGTTAGAATATTTCTACACATTTTGTAGAAAATTCAATTTTATTGAAAATCACCTGGACTATAGACCACAAAATCAGAGCTACAAAATCAAAAATCTGCAATTGTGCTCCGATTCCGATGATTAATACCTCTATCGGTAGGCAAAGAGACCTGTAATTGTCATGCCAATGATCATTTGGATCGTTAGAATAATTCTACACATTTTGTAGAAAATTCAATTTTATTGAAAATCACCTGGACTATAGACCACAAAATCAGAGCTACAAAATCAAAAATCTGCAATTGTGCTCCGATTCCGATGATTGATACCTCTATCGATAGGCAATGAGACCTGTAATTGTCATGCCAATGATCATTTGGATCGTTAGAATATTTCTACACATTTTGTAGAAAATTCAATTTTATTGAAAATCACCTGGACTATAGACCACAAAATCAGAGCTACAAAATCAAAAATCTGCAATTGTGCTCCGATTCCGATGATTAATACCTCTATCGGTAGGCAATGAGACCTGTAATTGTCATGCCAATGATCATTTGGATCGTTAGAATATTTCTACACATTTTGTAGAAAATTCAATTTTATTGAAAATCACCTGGACTATAGACCACAAAATCAGAGCTACAAAATCAAAAATCTGCAATTGTGCTCCGATTCCGATGATTGATACCTCTATCGATAGGCAATGAGACCTGTAATTGTCATGCCAATGATCATTTGGATCGTTAGAATATTTCTACACATTTTGTAGAAAATTCAATTTTATTGAAAATCACCTGGACTATAGACCACAAAATCAGAGCTACAAAATCAAAAATCTGCAATTGTGCTCCGATTCCGATGATTAATACCTCTATCGGTAGGCAATGAGACCTGTAATTGTCATGCCAATGATCATTTGGATCGTTAGAATATTTCTACACATTTTGTAGAAAATTCAATTTTATTGAAAATCACCTGGACTATAGACCACAAAATCAGAGCTACAAAATCAAAAATCTGCAATTGTGCTCCGATTCCGATGATTAATACCTCTATCGGTAGGCAATGAGACCTGTAATTGTCATGCCAATGATCATTTGGATCGTTAGAATATTTCTACACATTTTGTAGAAAATTCAATTTTATTGAAAATCACCTGGACTATAGACCACAAAATCAGAGCTACAAAATCAAAAATCTGCAATTGTGCTCCGATTCCGATGATTAATACCTCTATCGGTAGGCAATGAGACCTGTAATTGTCATGCCAATGATCATTTGGATCGTTAGAATATTTCTACACATTTTGTAGAAAATTCAATTTTATTGAAAATCACCTGGACTATAACCACAAAATCAGAGCTACAAAATCAAAAATCTGCAATTGTGCTCCGATTCCGATGATTAATACCTCTATCGGTAGGCAATGAGACCTGTAATTGTCATGCCAATGATCATTTGGATCGTTAGAATATTTCTACACATTTTGTAGAAAATTCAATTTTATTGAAAATCACCTGGACTATAGACCACAAAATCAGAGCTACAAAATCGAAAACCTGCAATTGTGCTCATGACAAACGGTTATTTGGATCGTTCGAAAATTTCTACACATTTTGTAGAAAATTCAATTTTATTGAAAATCACCTGGACTATAGACCACAAAATCAGAGCTACAAAATCAAAAATCTGCAATTGTGCTCCGATTCCGATTATTGATACCTCTATCGATAGGCAATGAGACCTGTAATTGTCATGCCAATCATCATTTGGATCGTTAGAATATTTCTACACATTTTGTAGAAAATTCAATTTTATTGAAAATCACCTAGACTATAGACCACAAAATCAGAGCTACAAAATCAAAAATCTGCATTTGTGCTCCGATTCCGATGATTAATACCTCTATCGGTAGGCAATGAGACCTGTAATTGTCATGCCAATGATCATTTGGATCGTTAGAATATTTCTACACATTTTGTAGAAAATTCAATTTTATTGAAAATCACCTGGACTATAGACCACAAAATCAGAGCTACAAAATCAAAAATCTGCAATTGTGCTCCGATTCCGATGATTGATACCTCTATCGATAGGCAATGAGACCTGTAATTGTCATGCCAATGATCATTTGGATCGTTAGAATATTTCTACACATTTTGTAGAAAATTCAATTTTATTGAAAATCACCTGGACTATAGACCACAAAATCAGAGCTACAAAATCAAAAATCTGCAATTGTGCTCATGACAAACGGTTATTTGGATCGTTCGAAAATTTCTACACATTTTGTAGAAAATTCAATTTTATTGAAAATCACCTAGACTATAGACCACAAAATCAGAGCTACAAAATCAAAAATCTGCATTTGTGCTCCGATTCCGATGATTAATACCTCTATCGGTAGGCAATGAGACCTGTAATTGTCATGCCAATGATCATTTGGATCGTTAGAATATTTCTACACATTTTGTAGAAAATTCAATTTTATTGAAAATCACCTGGACTATAGACCACAAAATCAGAGCTACAAAATCAAAAATCTGCAATTGTGCTCCGATTCCGATGATTAATACCTCAATCGGTAGGCAATGAGACCTGTAATTGTCATGCCAATGATCATTTGGATCGTTAGAATATTTCTACACATTTTGTAGAAAATTCAATTTTATTGAAAATCACCTGGACTATAGACCACAAAATCAGAGCTACAAAATCAAAAATCTGCAATTGTGCTCCGATTCCGATGATTGATACCTCTATCGATAGGCAATGAGACCTGTAATTGTCATGCCAATGATCATTTGGATCGTTAGAATATTTCTACACATTTTGTAGAAAATTCAATTTTATTGAAAATCACCTGGACTATAGACCACAAAATCAGAGCTACAAAATCGAAAACCTGCAATTGTGCTCATGACAAACGGTTATTTGGATCGTTCGAAAATTTCTACACATTTTGTAGAAAATTCAATTTTATTGAAAATCACCTGGAATATAGACCACAAAATCAGAGCTACAAAATCAAAAATCTGCAATTGTGCTCATGACAAACGGTTATTTGGATCGTTCGAAAATTTCTACACATTTTGTAGAAAATTCAATTTTATTGAAAATCACCTGGACTATAGACCACAAAATCAGAGCTACAAAATCAAAAATCTGCAATTGTGCTCCGATTCCGATGATTGATACCTCTATCGATAGGCAATGAGACCTGTAATTGTCATGCCAATGATCATTTGGATCGTTAGAATATTTCTACACATTTTGTAGAAAATTCAATTTTATTGAAAATCACCTGGACTATAGACCACAAAATCAGAGCTACAAAATCGAAAACCTGCAATTGTGCTCATGACAAACGGTTATTTGGATCGTTCGAAAATTTCTACACATTTTGTAGAAAATTCAATTTTATTGAAAATCACCTGGACTATAGACCACAAAATCAGAGCTACAAAATCAAAAATCTGCAATTGTGCTCCGATTCCGATGATTAATACCTCTATCGGTAGGCAATGAGACCTGTAATTGTCATGCCAATCATCATTTGGATCGTTAGAATATTTCTACACATTTTGTAGAAAATTCAATTTTATTGAAAATCACCTGGAATATAGACCACAAAATCAGAGCTACAAAATCAAAAATCTGCAATTGTGCTCATGACAAACGGTTATATGGATCGTTCGAAAATTTCTACACATTTTGTAGAAAATTCAATTTTATTGAAAATCACCTGGACTATAGACCACAAAATCACAGCTACAAAATCAAAAATCTGCAATTGTGCTCCGATTCCGATGATTGATACCTCTATCGATAGGCAATGAGACCTGTAATTGTCATGCCAATGATCATTTGGATCGTTAGAATATTTCTACACATTTTGTAGAAAATTCAATTTTATTGAAAATCACCAGGACTATAGACCACAAAATCAGAGCTACAAAATCGAAAACCTGCAATTGTGCTCATGACAAACGGTTATTTGGATCGTTCGAAAATTTCTACACATTTTGTAGAAAATTCAATTTTATTGAAAATCACCTGGACTATAGACCACAAAATCAGAGCTACAAAATCAAAAATCTGCAATTGTGCTCCGATTCCGATGATTGATACCTCTATCGATAGGCAATGAGACCTGTAATTGTCATGCCAATCATCATTTGGATCGTTAGAATATTTCTACACATTTTGTAGAAAATTCAATTTTATTGAAAATCACCTGGACCATAGACCACAAAATCAGAGCTACAAAATCAAAAATCTGCAATTGTGCTCCGATTCCGATGATTGATACCTCTATCGATAGGCAATGAGACCTGTAATTGTCATGCCAATGATCATTTGGATCGTTAGAATATTTCTACACATTTTGTAGAAAATTCAATTTTATTGAAAATCACCTGGACTATAGACCACAAAATCAGAGCTACAAAATCAAAAATCTGCAATTGTGCTCCGATTCCGATGATTGATACCTCTATCGATAGGCAATGAGACCTGTAATTGTCATGCCAATGATCATTTGGATCGTTAGAATATTTCTACACATTTTGTAGAAAATTCAATTTTATTGAAAATCACCTGGACTATAGACCACAAAATCAGAGCTACAAAATCGAAAACCTGCAATTGTGCTCATGACAAACGGTTATTTGGATCGTTCGAAAATGTCTACACATTTTGTAGAAAATTCAATTTTATTGAAAATCACCTGGACTTATAGACCACAAAATCAGAGCTACAAAATCAAAAATCTGCAATTGTGCTCCGATTCCGATGATTAATACCTCTATCGGTAGGCAATGAGACCTGTAATTGTCATGCCAATGATCATTTGGATCGTTAGAATATTTCTACACATTTTGTAGAAAATTCAATTTTATTGAAAATCACCTGGACTATAGACCACAAAATCAGAGCTACAAAATCAAAAATCTGCAATTGTGCTCCGATTCCGATGATTGATACCTCTATCGATAGGCAATGAGACCTGTAATTGTCATGCCAATGATCATTTGGATCGTTAGAATATTTTTACACATTTTGTAGAAAATTCAATTTTATTGAAAATCACCTGGACTATAGACCACAAAATCAGAGCTACAAAATCAAAAATCTGCAATTGTGCTCCGATTCCGATGATTGATACCTCTATCGATAGGCAATGAGACCTGTAATTGTCATGCCAATGATCATTTGGATCGTTAGAATATTTCTACACATTTTGTAGAAAATTCAATTTTATTGAAAATCACCTGGACTATAGACCACAAAATCAGAGCTACAAAATCGAAAACCTGCAATTGTGCTCATGACAAACGGTTATTTGGATCGTTCGAAAATTTCTACACATTTTGTAGAAAATTCAATTTTATTGAAAATCACCTGGACTATAGACCACAAAATCAGAGCTATAAAATCAAAAATCTGCAATTGTGCTCCGATTCCGATGATTAATACCTCTATCGGTAGGCAATGAGACCTGTAATTGTCATGCCAATGATCATTTGGATCGTTAGAATATTTCTACACATTTTGTAGAAAATTCAATTTTATTGAAAATCACCTGGACTATAGACCACAAAATCAGAGCTACAAAATCGAAAACCTGCAATTGTGCTCATGACAAACGGTTATTTGGATCGTTAGAATATTTCTACACATTTTGTAGAAAATTCAATTTTATTGAAAATCACCTGGACTATAGACCACAAAATCAGAGCTACAAAATCAAAAATCTGCAATTGTGCTCCGATTCCGATGATTGATACCTCTATCGATAGGCAATGAGACCTGTAATTGTCATGCCAATGATCATTTGGATCGTTAGAATATTTCTACACATTTTGTAGAAAATTCAATTTTATTGAAAATCACCTGGACTATAGACCACAAAATCAGAGCTACAAAATCAAAAATCTGCAATTGTGCTCCGATTCCGATGATTAATACCTCAATCGGTAGGCAATGAGACCTGTAATTGTCATGCCAATGATCATTTGGATCGTTAGAATATTTCTACACATTTTGTAGAAAATTCAATTTTATTGAAAATCACCTGGACTATAGACCACAAAATCAGAGCTACAAAATCAAAAATCTGCAATTGTGCTCCGATTCCGATGATTAATACCTCTATCGGTAGGCAATGAGACCTGTAATTGTCATGCCAATCATCATTTGGATCGTTAGAATATTTCTACACATTTTGTAGAAAATTCAATTTTATTGAAAATCACCTGGACAATAGACCACAAAATCAGAGCTAGAAAATCAAAAATCTGCAATTGTGCTCCGATTTCGATGTTTAATACCTCTATCGGTAGGCAATGAGACCTGTAATTGTCATGCCAATCATCATTTAGATCGTTAGAATATTTCCACACATTTTGTAGAAAATTCAATTTTATTGAAAATCACCTGGACTATAGACCACAAAATCAGAGCTACAAAATCAAAAATCTGCAATTGTGCTTATGACAAAGTTTATTTGGATCATTAACATATTTCTACACATTTTGTAGAAAATTCAATTTTATTGAAAATCACCTGGACTATAGACCACAAAATCAGAGCTACAAAATCGAAAACCTGCAATTGTGCTCATGACAAACGGTTATTTGGATCGTTCGAAAATGTCTACACATTTTGTAGAAAATTCAATTTTATTGAAAATCACCTGGACTATAGACCACAAAATCAGAGCTACAAAATCAAAAATCTGCAATTGTGCTCCGATTCCGATGATTGATACCTCTATCGATAGGCAATGAGACCTGTAATTGTCATGCCAAAGATAATTTGGATCGTTAGAATATTTCTACACATTTTGTAGAAAATTCAATTTTATTGAAAATCACCTGGACTATAGACCACAAAATCAAAGCTATAAAATAAAAATCTGCAATTGTGCTCCGATTCCGATGATTGATACCTCTATCGATAGGCAATGAGACCTGTAATTGTCATGCCAATGATCATTTGGATCGTTAGAATATTTCTACACATTTTGTAGAAAATTCAATTTTATTGAAAATCACCTGGACTATAGACCACAAAATCAGAGCTACAAAATCGAAAACCTGCAATTGTGCTCATGACAAACGGTTATTTGGATCGTTCGAAAATTTCTACACATTTTGTAGAAAATTCAATTTTATTGAAAATCACCTGGACTATAGACCACAAAATCAGAGCTACAAAATCAAAAATCTGCAATTGTGCTCCGATTCCGATGATTAATACCTCTATCGATAGGCAATGAGACCTGTAATTGTCATGCCAATGATCATTTGGATCGTTAGAATATTTCTACACATTTTGTAGAAAATTCAATTTTATTGAAAATCACCTGGACAGACCACAAAATCAGAGCTACAAAATCAAAAATCTGCAATTGTGCTCCGATTCCGATGATTGATACCTCTATCGATAGGCAATGAGACCTGTAATTGTCATGCAAATGATCATTTGGATCGTTAGAATATTTTTACACATTTTGTAGAAAATTCAATTTTATTGAAAATCACCTGGACTATAGACCACAAAATCAGAGCTACAAAATCAAAAATCTGCAATTGTGCTCCGATTCCGATGATTGATACCTCTATCGATAGGCAATGAGACCTGTAATTGTCATGCCAATCATCATTTGGATCGTTAGAATATTTCTACACATTTTGTAGAAAATTCAATTTTATTGAAAATCACCTGGACTATAGACCACAAAATCAGAGCTACAAAATCGAAAACCTGCAATTGTGCTCATGACAAACGGTTATTTGGATCGTTCGAAAATTTCTACACATTTTGTAGAAAATTCAATTTTATTGAAAATCACCTGGACTATAGACCACAAAATCAGAGCTACAAAATCAAAAATATGCAATTGTGCTCCGATTCCGATGATTGATACCTCTATCGATAGGCAATGAGACCTGTAATTGTCATGCAAATGATCATTTGGATCGTTAGAATATTTTTACACATTTTGTAGAAAATTCAATTTTATTGAAAATCACCTGGACTATAGACCACAAAATTAGAGCTACAAAATCAAAAATCTGCAATTGTGCTCCGATTCCGATGATTGATACCTCTATCGATAGGCAATGAGACCTGTAATTGTCATGCCAATGATCATTTGGATCGTTAGAATATTTCTACACATTTTGTAGAAAATTCAATTTTATTGAAAATCACCTGGACTATAGACCACAAAATCAGAGCTACAAAATCGAAAACCTGCAATTGTGCTCATGACAAACGGTTATTTGGATCGTTCGAAAATTTCTACACATTTTGTAGAAAATTCAATTTTATTGAAAATCACCTGGACTATAGACCACAAAATCAGAGCTACAAAATCAAAAATCTGCAATTTTGCTCCGATTCCGATGATTAATACGTCTATCGGTAGGCAATGAGACCTGTAATTGTCATGCCAATGATCATTTGGATCGTTAGAATATTTCTACACATTTTGTAGAAAATTCAATTTTATTGAAAATCACCTGGACTATAATTGACCACAAAATCAGAGCTACAAAATCAAAAATCTGCAATTGTGCTCCGATTCCGATGATTGATACCTCTATCGATAGGCAATAAGACCTGTAATTGTCATGCCAATGATCATTTGGATCGTTAGAATATTTCTACACATTTTGTAGAAAATTCAATTTTATTGAAAATCACCTGGACCACAAAATCAGAGCTACAAAATCAAAAATCTGCAATTGTGCTCCGATTCCGATGATTAATACCTCTATCGATAGGCAATGAGACCTGTAATTGTCATGCCAATGATCATTTGGATCGTTAGAATATTTCTACACATTTTGTAGAAAATTCAATTTTATTGAAAATCACCTGGAATATAGACCACAAAATCAGAGCTACAAAATCAAAAATCTGCAATTGTGCTCCGATTCCGATGATTAATACCTCTATCGGTAGGCAATGAGACCTGTAATTGTCATGCCAATCATCATTTGGATCGTTAGAATATTTCTACACATTTTGTAGAAAATTCAATTTTATTGAAAATCACCTGGACAATAGACCACAAAATCAGAGCTAGATAATCAAAAATCTGCAATTGTGCTCCGATTTCGATGTTTAATACCTCTATCGGTAGGCAATGAGACCTGTAATTGTCATGCCAATCATCATTTAGATCGTTAGAATATTTCTACACATTTTGTAGAAAATTCAATTTTATTGAAAATCACCTGGACTATAGACCACAAAATCAGAGCTACAAAATCAAAAATCTGCAATTGTGCTCCGATTCCGATGATTAATACCTCTATCGGTAGGCAATGAGACCTGTAATTGTCATGCCAATCATCATTTGGATCGTTAGAATATTTCTACACATTTTGTAGAAAATTCAATTTTATTGAAAATCACCTGGACTATAGACCACAAAATCAGAGCTACAAAATCAAAAATCTGCAATTGTGCTCCGATTCCGATGATTAATACCTCTATCGGTAGGCAATGAGACCTGTAATTGTCATGCCAATGATCATTTGGATCGTTAGAATATTTCTACACATTTTGTAGAAAATTCAATTTTATTGAAAATCACCTGGACTATAGACCACAAAATCAGAGCTACAAAATCAAAAATCTGCAATTGTGCTCCGATTCCGATGATTAATACCTCTATCGGTAGGCAATGAGACCTGTAATTGTCATGCCAATGATCATTTGGATCGTTAGAATATTTCTACACATTTTGTAGAAAATTCAATTTTATTGAAAATCACCTAGACTATAGACCACAAAATCAGAGCTACAAAATCAAAAATCTGCATTTGTGCTCCGATTCCGATGATTAATACCTCTATCGATAGGCAATGAGACCTGTAATTGTCATGCCAATGATCATTTGGATCGTTAGAATATTTCTACACATTTTGTAGAAAATTCAATTTTATTGAAAATCACCTGGACTATAGACCACAAAATCAGAGCTACAAAATCAAAAATCTGCAATTGTGCTCCGATTCCGATGAGTAATACCTCAATCGGTAGGCAATGAGACCTGTAATTGTCATGCCAATGATCATTTGGATCGTTAGAATATTTCTACACATTTTGTAGAAAATTCAATTTTATTGAAAATCACCTGGACTATATATAGACCACAAAATCAGAGCTACAAAATCAAAAATCTGCAATTGTGCTCCGATTCCGATGATTGATACCTCAATCGGTAGGCAATGAGACCTGTAATTGTCATGCCAATGATCATTTGGATCGTTAGAATATTTCTACACATTTTGTAGAAAATTCAATTTTATTGAAAATCACCTGGACTATAGACCACAAAATCAGAGCTACAAAATCAAAAATCTGCAATTGTGCTCCGATTCCGATGATTGATACCTCTATCGATAGGCAATGAGACCTGTAATTGTCATGCCAATGATCATTTGGATCGTTAGAATATTTCTACACATTTTGTAGAAAATTCAATTTTATTGAAAATCACCTGGACTATAGACCACAAAATCAGAGCTACAAAATCGAAAACCTGCAATTGTGCTCATGACAAACGGTTATTTGGATCGTTCGAAAATTTCTACACATTTTGTAGAAAATTCAATTTTATTGAAAATCACCTGGACTATAGACCACAAAATCAGAGCTACAAAATCAAAAATCTGCAATTGTGCTCCGATTTCGATGTTTAATACCTCTATCGGTAGGCAATGAGACCTGTAATTGTCATGCCAATCATCATTTAGATCGTTAGAATATTTCTACACATTTTGTAGAAAATTCAATTTTATTGAAAATCACCTGGACTATAGACCACAAAATCAGAGCTACAAAATCAAAAATCTGCAATTGTGCTCCGATTCCGATGATTGATACCTCTATCGATAGGCAATGAGACCTGTAATTGTCATGCCAATGATCATTTGGATCGTTAGAATATTTCTACACATTTTGTAGAAAATTCAATTTTATTGAAAATCACCTGGACTATAGACCACAAAATCAGAGCTACAAAATCAAAAATCTGCAATTGTGCTCCGATTCCGATGATTAATACCTCTATCGATAGGCAATGAGACCTGTAATTGTCAAGCCAATGATCATTTGGATCGTTAGAATATTTCTACACATTTTGTAGAAAATTCAATTTTATTGAAAATCACCTGGACTATAGACCACAAAATCAGAGCTACAAAATCAAAAATCTGCAATTGTGCTCCGATTCCGATGATTAATACCTCTATCGGTAGGCAATGAGACCTGTAACTGTCATGCCAATCATCATTTGGATCGTTAGAATATTTCTACACATTTTGTAGAAAATTCAATTTTATTGAAAATCACCTGGACTATAGACCACAAAATCAGAGCTACAAAATCAAAAATCTGCAATTGTGCTCCGATTCCGATGATTGATACCTCTATCGATAGGCAATGAGACCTGTAATTGTCATGCCAATGATCATTTGGATCGTTAGAATATTTCTACACATTTTGTAGAAAATTCAATTTTATTGAAAATCACCTGGACTATAGACCACAAAATCAGAGCTACAAAATCGAAAACCTGCAATTGTGCTCATGACAAACGGTTATTTGGATCGTTCGAAAATTTCTACACATTTTGTAGAAAATTCAATTTTATTGAAAATCACCTGGACTATAGACCACAAAATCAGAGCTACAAAATCAAAAATCTGCAATTGTGCTCCGATTTCGATGTTTAATACCTCTATCGGTAGGCAATGAGACCTGTAATTGTCATGCCAATCATCATTTAGATCGTTAGAATATTTCTACACATTTTGTAGAAAATTCAATTTTATTGAAAATCACCTGGACTATAGACCACAAAATCAGAGCTACAAAATCAAAAATCTGCAATTGTGCTCCGATTCCGATGATTGATACCTCTATCGATAGGCAATGAGACCTGTAATTGTCATGCCAATGATCATTTGGATCGTTAGAATATTTCTACACATTTTGTAGAAAATTCAATTTTATTGAAAATCACCTGGACTATAGACCACAAAATCAGAGCTACAAAATCAAAAATCTGCAATTGTGCTCCGATTCCGATGATTAATACCTCTATCGATAGGCAATGAGACCTGTAATTGTCAAGCCAATGATCATTTGGATCGTTAGAATATTTCTACACATTTTGTAGAAAATTCAATTTTATTGAAAATCACCTGGACTATAGACCACAAAATCAGAGCTACAAAATCAAAAATCTGCAATTGTGCTCCGATTCCGATGATTAATACCTCTATCGGTAGGCAATGAGACCTGTAATTGTCATGCCAATGATCATTTGGATCGTTAGAATATTTCTACACATTTTGTAGAAAATTCAATTTTATTGAAAATCACCTAGACTATAGACCACAAAATCAGAGCTACAAAATCAAAAATCTGCATTTGTGCTCCGATTCCGATGATTAATACCTCTATCGATAGGCAATGAGACCTGTAATTGTCATGCCAATGATCATTTGGATCGTTAGAATATTTCTACACATTTTGTAGAAAATTCAATTTTATTGAAAATCACCTGGACTATAGACCACAAAATCAGAGCTACAAAATCAAAAATCTGCAATTGTGCTCCGATTCCGATGAGTAATACCTCAATCGGTAGGCAATGAGACCTGTAATTGTCATGCCAATGATCATTTGGATCGTTAGAATATTTCTACACATTTTGTAGAAAATTCAGTTTTATTGAAAATCACCTGGACTATAGACCACAAAATCAGAGCTATAAAATCAAAAATCTGCAATTGTGCTCCGATTCCGATGATTGATACCTCTATCGATAGGCAATGAGACCTGTAATTGTCATGCCAATGATCATTTGGATCGTTAGAATATTTCTACACATTTTGTAGAAAATTCAATTTTATTGAAAATCACCTGGACTATAGACCACAAAATCAGAGCTACAAAATCAAAAATCTGCAATTGTGCTCCGATTCCGATGATTGATACCTCTATCGATAGGCAATGAGACCTGTAATTGTCATGCCAATGATCATTTGGATCGTTAGAATATTTCTACACATTTTGTAGAAAATTCAATTTTATTGAAAATCACCTGGACTATAGACCACAAAATCAGAGCTACAAAATCGAAAACCTGCAATTGTGCTCATGACAAACGGTTATTTGGATCGTTCGAAAATTTCTACACATTTTGTAGAAAATTCAATTTTATTGAAAATCACCTGGACTATAGACCACAAAATCAGAGCTACAAAATCAAAAATCTGCAATTGTGCTCCGATTTCGATGTTTAATACCTCTATCGGTAGGCAATGAGACCTGTAATTGTCATGCCAATCATCATTTAGATCGTTAGAATATTTCTACACATTTTGTAGAAAATTCAATTTTATTGAAAATCACCTGGACTATAGACCACAAAATCAGAGCTACAAAATCAAAAATCTGCAATTGTGCTCCGATTCCGATGATTGATACCTCTATCGATAGGCAATGAGACCTGTAATTGTCATGCCAATGATCATTTGGATCGTTAGAATATTTCTACACATTTTGTAGAAAATTCAATTTTATTGAAAATCACCTGGACTATAGACCACAAAATCAGAGCTACAAAATCAAAAATCTGCATTTGTGCTCCGATTCCGATGATTAATAACTCTATCGATAGGCAATGAGACCTGTAATTGTCATGCCAATGATCATTTGGATCGTTAGAATATTTCTACACATTTTGTAGAAAATTCAATTTTATTGAAAATCACCTGGACTATAGACCACAAAATCAGAGCTACAAAATCAAAAATCTGCAATTGTGCTCCGATTCCGATGATTAATACCTCTATCGGTAGGCAATGAGACCTGTAACTGTCATGCCAATCATCATTTAGATCGTTAGAATATTTCTACACATTTTGTAGAAAATTCAATTTTATTGAAAATCACCTGGACTATAGACCACAAAATCAGAGCTACAAAATCAAAAATCTGCAATTGTGCTCCGATTCCGATGATTAATACCTCTATCGGTAGGCAATGAGACCTGTAATTGTCATGCCAATCATCATTTGGATCGTTAGAATATTTCTACACATTTTGTAGAAAATTCAATTTTATTGAAAATCACCTGGACTATAGACCACAAAATCAGAGCTATAAAATCAAAAATCTGCAATTGTGCTCCGATTCCGATGATTGATACCTCTATCGATAGGCAATGAGACCTGTAATTGTCATGCCAATGATCATTTGGATCGTTAGAATATTTCTACACATTTTGTAGAAAATTCAATTTTATTGAAAATCACCTGGACTATAGACCACAAAATCAGAGCTACAAAATCAAAAATCTGCAATTGTGCTCCGATTCCGATGATTAATACCTCTATCGGTAGGCAATGAGACCTGTAATTGTCATGCCAATGATCATTTGGATCGTTAGAATATTTCTACACATTTTGTAGAAAATTCAATTTTATTGAAAATCACCTGGACTATAGATGCACGTGAAGTTTTTCCTAAACTTCTCCTAAACCTTACAATTCCTTTACACTGTTAAATTTGATTTTATTAATTCATAAAAACTCGTCATTCTTGTAAAGAAGCACTTCGAATACTATCATATAATTCATTTTAATGACAAAATAGGGCATGTATGGCAATAAACAATTTTAGGGGAATCAAAGGAAAAGGGGGTTCCTGAAACCAATTTGTGAAATTGCACAGAAGTGAACAGAATTTTTAACTTAATTTATTCTCGTCTCGAAGTAATTCGAGTACTACTATCGTTGTGGCTATGTAATTCTAATAACTGGTAATCCAGAGCATATATGGCAATAAAATATTTTGGGGGAATCGGAGGATAAGGGGGTCCCCGAAATCAATTTTGTGAAATTATATCCGTTTAACAAAATGTTTAACTTAATTTATTCTCGTCTCGAAGTAATTCGAGTACTACCATCGTTGTGGCTATGTAATTCTAATAACTGGTAATCCAGAGCATATATGACAATAAAATATTTTGGGGGAATCGGAGGATAAGGGGGTCCCCGAAAACAATTTTGTGAAATTATATCCGTTTAACAAAATGTTTAACTTAATTTATTCTCGTCTCGAAGTAATTCGAGTACTACCATCGTTGTGGCTATGTAATTCTAATAACTGGTAATCCAGAGCATATATGGCAATAAAATATTTTGGGGGAATCGGAGGATAAGGGGGTTCCCGAAATCAATTTTGTGAAATTATATCCGTTTAACAAAATGTTTAACTTAATTTATTCTCGTCTCGAAGTAATTCGAGTACTACCATCGTTGTGGCTATGTAATTCTAATAACTGGTAATCCAGAGCATATATGACAATAAAATATTTTGGGGGAATCGGAGGATAAGGGGGTCCCCGAAATCAATTTTGTGAAATTATATCCGTTTAACAAAATGTTTAACTTAATTTATTCTCGTCTCGAAGTAATTCGAGTACTACCATCGTTGTGGCTATGTAATTCTAATAACTGGTAATCCAGAGCATATATGACAATAAAATATTTTGGGGGAATCGGAGGATAAGGGGGTCCCCGAAATCAATTTTGTGAAATTATATCCGTTTAACAAAATGTTTAACTTAATTTATTCTCGTCTCGAAGTAATTCGAGTACTACCATCGTTGTGGCTATGTAATTCTAATAACTGGTAATCCAGAGCATATATGGCAATAAAATATTTTGGGGGAATCGGAGGATAAGGGGTCCCCGAAATCAATTTTGTGAAATTATATCCGTTTAACAAAATGTTTAACTTAATTTATTGTCGTCTCGAAGTAATTCGAGTACTACCATCGTTGTGGCTATGTAATTCTAATAACTGGTAATCCAGAGCATATATGACAATAAAATATTTTGGGGGAATCGGAGGATAAGGGGTCCCCGAAATCAATTTTGTGAAATTATATCCGTTTAACAAAATGTTTAACTTAATTTATTGTCGTCTCGAAGTAATTCGAGTACTACCATCGTTGTGGCTATGTAATTCTAATAACTGGTAATCCAGAGTATATATGACAATAAAATATTTTGGGGGAATCGGAGGATAAGGGGGTCCCCGAAATCAATTTTGTGAAATTATATCCGTTTAACAAAATGTTTAACTTAATTTATTCTCGTCTCGAAGTAATTCGAGTACTACCATCGTTGTGGCTATGTAATTCTAATAACTGGTAATCCAGAGCATATATGGCAATAAAATATTTTGGGGGAATCGGAGGATAAGGGGTCCCCGAAATCAATTTTGTGAAATTATATCCGTTTAACAAAATGTTTAACTTAATTTATTCTCGTCTCGAAGTAATTCGAGTACTACCATCGTTGTGGCTATGTAATTCTAATAACTGGTAATCCAGAGCATATATGGCAATAAAATATTTTGGGGGAATCGGAGGATAAGGGGGTCCCCGAAATCAATTTTGTGAAATTATATCCGTTTAACAAAATGTTTAACTTAATTTATTCTCGTCTCGAAGTAATTCGAGTACTACCATCGTTGTGGCTATGTAATTCTAATAACTGGTAATCCAGAGCATATATGACAATAAAATATTTTGGGGGAATCGGAGGATAAGGGGGTCCCCGAAATCAATTTTGTGAAATTATATCCGTTTAACAAAATGTTTAACTTAATTTATTCTCGTCTCGAAGTAATTCGAGTACTACCATCGTTGTGGCTATGTAATTCTAATAACTGGTAATCCAGAGCATATATGGCAATAAAATATTTTGGGGGAATCGGAGGATAAGGGGTTCCCGAAATCAATTTTGTGAAATTATATCCGTTTAACAAAATGTTTAACTTAATTTATTGTCGTCTCGAAGTAATTCGAGTACTACCATCGTTGTGGCTATGTAATTCTAATAACTGGTAATCCAGAGCATATATGACAATAAAATATTTTGGGGGAATCGGAGGATAAGGGGTCCCCGAAATCAATTTTGTGAAATTATATCCGTTTAACAAAATGTTTAACTTAATTTATTCTCGTCTCGAAGTAATTCGAGTACTACCATCGTTGTGGCTATGTAATTCTAATAACTGGTAATCCAGAGCATATATGGCAATAAAATATTTTGGGGGAATCGGAGGATAAGGGGTCCCCGAAATCTATTTTGTGAAATTATATCCGTTTAACAAAATGTTTAACTTAATTTATTCTCGTCTCGAAGTAATTCGAGTACTACCATCGTTGTGGCTATGTAATTCTAATAACTGGTAATCCAGAGCATATATGGCAATAAAATATTTTGGGGGAATCGGAGGATAAGGGGTCCCCGAAATCAATTTTGTGAAATTATATCCGTTTAACAAAATGTTTAACTTAATTTATTCTCGTCTCGAAGTAATTCGAGTACTACCATCGTTGTGGCTATGTAATTCTAATAACTGGTAATCCAGAGCATATATGACAATAAAATATTTTGGGGGAATCGGAGGATAAGGGGGTCCCCGAAATCAATTTTGTGAAATTATATCCGTTTAACAAAATGTTTAACTTAATTTATTCTCGTCTCGAAGTAATTCGAGTACTACCATCGTTGTGGCTATGTAATTCTAATAACTGGTAATCCAGAGCATATATGACAATAAAATATTTTGGGGGAATCGGAGGATAAGGGGGTCCCCGAAATCAATTTTGTGAAATTATATCCGTTTAACAAAATGTTTAACTTAATTTATTCTCGTCTCGAAGTAATTCGAGTACTACCATCGTTGTGGCTATGTAATTCTAATAACTGGTAATCCAGAGCATATATGGCAATAAAATATTTTGGGGGAATCGGAGGATAAGGGGTCCCCGAAATCAATTTTGTGAAATTATATCCGTTTAACAAAATGTTTAACTTAATTTATTGTCGTCTCGAAGTAATTCGAGTACTACCATCGTTGTGGCTATGTAATTCTAATAACTGGTAATCCAGAGCATATATGACAATAAAATATTTTGGGGGAATCGGAGGATAAGGGGTCCCCGAAATCAATTTTGTGAAATTATATCCGTTTAACAAAATGTTTAACTTAATTTATTGTCGTCTCGAAGTAATTCGAGTACTACCATCGTTGTGGCTATGTAATTCTAATAACTGGTAATCCAGAGTATATATGACAATAAAATATTTTGGGGGAATCGGAGGATAAGGGGGTCCCCGAAATCAATTTTGTGAAATTATATCCGTTTAACAAAATGTTTAACTTAATTTATTCTCGTCTCGAAGTAATTCGAGTACTACCATCGTTGTGGCTATGTAATTCTAATAACTGGTAATCCAGAGCATATATGGCAATAAAATATTTTGGGGGAATCGGAGGATAAGGGGTCCCCGAAATCAATTTTGTGAAATTATATCCGTTTAACAAAATGTTTAACTTAATTTATTCTCGTCTCGAAGTAATTCGAGTACTACCATCGTTGTGGCTATGTAATTCTAATAACTGGTAATCCAGAGCATATATGGCAATAAAATATTTTGGGGGAATCGGAGGATAAGGGGGTCCCCGAAATCAATTTTGTGAAATTATATCCGTTTAACAAAATGTTTAACTTAATTTATTCTCGTCTCGAAGTAATTCGAGTACTACCATCGTTGTGGCTATGTAATTCTAATAACTGGTAATCCAGAGCATATATGGCAATAAAATATTTTGGGGGAATCGGAGGATAAGGGGTCCCCGAAATCAATTTTGTGAAATTATATCCGTTTAACAAAATGTTTAACTTAATTTATTGTCGTCTCGAAGTAATTCGAGTACTACCATCGTTGTGGCTATGTAATTCTAATAACTGGTAATCCAGAGCATATATGACAATAAAATATTTTGGGGGAATCGGAGGATAAGGGGGTCCCCGAAATCAATTTTGTGAAATTATATCCGTTTAACAAAATGTTTAACTTAATTTATTCTCGTCTCGAAGTAATTCGAGTACTACCATCGTTGTGGCTATGTAATTCTAATAACTGGTAATCCAGAGCATATATGGCAATAAAATATTTTGGGGGAATCGGAGGATAAGGGGTCCCCGAAATCAATTTTGTGAAATTATATCCGTTTAACAAAATGTTTAACTTAATTTATTCTCGTCTCGAAGTAATTCGAGTACTACCATCGTTGTGGCTATGTAATTCTAATAACTGGTAATCCAGAGCATATATGGCAATAAAATATTTTGGGGGAATCGGAGGATAAGGGGTCCCCGAAATCAATTTTGTGAAATTATATCCGTTTAACAAAATGTTTAACTTAATTTATTCTCGTCTCGAAGTAATTCGAGTACTACCATCGTTGTGGCTATGTAATTCTAATAACTGGTAATCCAGAGCATATATGACAATAAAATATTTTGGGGGAATCGGAGGATAAGGGGTCCCCGAAATCAATTTTGTGAAATTATATCCGTTTAACAAAATGTTTAACTTAATTTATTCTCGTCTCGAAGTAATTCGAGTACTACCATCGTTGTGGCTATGTAATTCTAATAACTGGTAATCCAGAGCATATATGGCAATAAAATATTTTGGGGGAATCGGAGGATAAGGGGTCCCCGAAATCAATTTTGTGAAATTATATCCGTTTAACAAAATGTTTAACTTAATTTATTGTCGTCTCGAAGTAATTCGAGTACTACCATCGTTGTGGCTATGTAATTCTAATAACTGGTAATCCAGAGCATATATGACAATAAAATATTTTGGGGGAATCGGAGGATAAGGGGTCCCCGAAATCAATTTTGTGAAATTATATCCGTTTAACAAAATGTTTAACTTAATTTATTGTCGTCTCGAAGTAATTCGAGTACTACCATCGTTGTGGCTATGTAATTCTAATAACTGGTAATCCAGAGTATATATGACAATAAAATATTTTTGGGGAATCGGAGGATAAGGGGGTCCCCGAAATCAATTTTGTGAAATTATATCCGTTTAACAAAATGTTTAACTTAATTTATTCTCGTCTCGAAGTAATTCGAGTACTACCATCGTTGTGGCTATGTAATTCTAATAACTGGTAATCCAGAGCATATATGGCAATAAAATATTTTGGGGGAATCGGAGGATAAGGGGTCCCCGAAATCAATTTTGTGAAATTATATCCGTTTAACAAAATGTTTAACTTAATTTATTCTCGTCTCGAAGTAATTCGAGTACTACCATCGTTGTGGCTATGTAATTCTAATAACTGGTAATCCAGAGCATATATGGCAATAAAATATTTTGGGGGAATCGGAGGATAAGGGGGTCCCCGAAATCAATTTTGTGAAATTATATCCGTTTAACAAAATGTTTAACTTAATTTATTCTCGTCTCGAAGTAATTCGAGTACTACCATCGTTGTGGCTATGTAATTCTAATAACTGGTAATCCAGAGCATATATGACAATAAAATATTTTGGGGGAATCGGAGGATAAGGGGGTCCCCGAAATCAATTTTGTGAAATTATATCCGTTTAACAAAATGTTTAACTTAATTTATTCTCGTCTCGAAGTAATTCGAGTACTACCATCGTTGTGGCTATGTAATTCTAATAACTGGTAATCCAGAGCATATATGGCAATAAAATATTTTGGGGGAATCGGAGGATAAGGGGTCCCCGAAATCAATTTTGTGAAATTATATCCGTTTAACAAAATGTTTAACTTAATTTATTCTCGTCTCGAAGTAATTCGAGTACTACCATCGTTGTGGCTATGTAATTCTAATAACTGGTAATCCAGAGCATATATGGCAATAAAATATTTTGGGGGAATCGGAGGATAAGGGGTCCCCGAAATCAATTTTGTGAAATTATATCCGTTTAACAAAATGTTTAACTTAATTTATTGTCGTCTCGAAGTAATTCGAGTACTACCATCGTTGTGGCTATGTAATTCTAATAACTGGTAATCCAGAGCATATATGACAATAAAATATTTTGGGGGAATCGGAGGATAAGGGGGTCCCCGAAATCAATTTTGTGAAATTATATCCGTTTAACAAAATGTTTAACTTAATTTATTCTCGTCTCGAAGTAATTCGAGTACTACCATCGTTGTGGCTATGTAATTCTAATAACTGGTAATCCAGAGCATATATGGCAATAAAATATTTTGGGGGAATCGGAGGATAAGGGGTCCCCGAAATCAATTTTGTGAAATTATATCCGTTTAACAAAATGTTTAACTTAATTTATTCTCGTCTCGAAGTAATTCGAGTACTACCATCGTTGTGGCTATGTAATTCTAATAACTGGTAATCCAGAGCATATATGGCAATAAAATATTTTGGGGGAATCGGAGGATAAGGGGTCCCCGAAATCAATTTTGTGAAATTATATCCGTTTAACAAAATGTTTAACTTAATTTATTCTCGTCTCGAAGTAATTCGAGTACTACCATCGTTGTGGCTATGTAATTCTAATAACTGGTAATCCAGAGCATATATGACAATAAAATATTTTGGGGGAATCGGAGGATAAGGGGTCCCCGAAATCAATTTTGTGAAATTATATCCGTTTAACAAAATGTTTAACTTAATTTATTCTCGTCTCGAAGTAATTCGAGTACTACCATCGTTGTGGCTATGTAATTCTAATAACTGGTAATCCAGAGCATATATGGCAATAAAATATTTTGGGGGAATCGGAGGATAAGGGGTCCCCGAAATCAATTTTGTGAAATTATATCCGTTTAACAAAATGTTTAACTTAATTTATTGTCGTCTCGAAGTAATTCGAGTACTACCATCGTTGTGGCTATGTAATTCTAATAACTGGTAATCCAGAGCATATATGACAATAAAATATTTTGGGGGAATCGGAGGATAAGGGGTCCCCGAAATCAATTTTGTGAAATTATATCCGTTTAACAAAATGTTTAACTTAATTTATTCTCGTCTCGAAGTAATTCGAGTACTACCATCGTTGTGGCTATGTAATTCTAATAACTGGTAATCCAGAGCATATATGGCAATAAAATATTTTGGGGGAATCGGAGGATAAGGGGTCCCCGAAATCAATTTTGTGAAATTATATCCGTTTAACAAAATGTTTAACTAATTTATTCTCGTCTCGAAGTAATTCGAGTACTACCATCGTTGTGGCTATGTAATTCTAATAACTGGTAATCCAGAGCATATATGGCAATAAAATATTTTGGGGGAATCGGAGGATAAGGGGTCCCCGAAATCAATTTTGTGAAATTATATCCGTTTAACAAAATGTTTAACTTAATTTATTCTCGTCTCGAAGTAATTCGAGTACTACCATCGTTGTGGCTATGTAATTCTAATAACTGGTAATCCAGAGCATATATGACAATAAAATATTTTGGGGGAATCGGAGGATAAGGGGTCCCCGAAATCAATTTTGTGAAATTATATCCGTTTAACAAAATGTTTAACTTAATTTATTCTCGTCTCGAAGTAATTCGAGTACTACCATCGTTGTGGCTATGTAATTCTAATAACTGGTAATCCAGAGCATATATGGCAATAAAATATTTTGGGGAATCGGAGGATAAGGGGGTCCCCGAAATCAATTTTGTGAAATTATATCCGTTTAACAAAATGTTTAACTTAATTTATTCTCGTCTCGAAGTAATTCGAGTACTACCATCGTTGTGGCTATGTAATTCTAATAACTGGTAATCCAGAGCATATATGACAATAAAATATTTTGGGGAATCGGAGGATAAGGGGTCCCCGAAATCAATTTTGTGAAATTATATCCGTTTAACAAAATGTTTAACTTAATTTATTCTCGTCTCGAAGTAATTCGAGTACTACCATCGTTGTGGCTATGTAATTCTAATAACTGGTAATCCAGAGCATATATGGCAATAAAATATTTTGGGGGAATCGGAGGATAAGGGGTCCCCGAAATCAATTTTGTGAAATTATATCCGTTTAACAAAATGTTTAACTTAATTTATTCTCGTCTCGAAGTAATTCGAGTACTACCATCGTTGTGGCTATGTAATTCTAATAACTGGTAATCCAGAGCATATATGACAATAAAATATTTTGGGGGAATCGGAGGATAAGGGGGTCCCCGAAATCAATTTTGTGAAATTATATCCGTTTAACAAAATGTTTAACTTAATTTATTCTCGTCTCGAAGTAATTCGAGTACTACCATCGTTGTGGCTATGTAATTCTAATAACTGGTAATCCAGAGCATATATGGCAATAAAATATTTTGGGGGAATCGGAGGATAAGGGGTCCCCGAAATCAATTTTGTGAAATTATATCCGTTTAACAAATGTTTAACTTAATTTATTCTCGTCTCGAAGTAATTCGAGTACTACCATCGTTGTGGCTATGTAATTCTAATAACTGGTAATCCAGAGCATATATGACAATAAAATATTTTGGGGAATCGGAGGATAAGGGGTCCCCGAAATCAATTTTGTGAAATTATATCCGTTTAACAAAATGTTTAACTTAATTTATTCTCGTCTCGAGTAATTCGAGTACTACCATCGTTGTGGCTATGTAATTCTAATAACTGGTAATCCAGAGCATATATGGCAATAAAAC